>JAPQNM010000004.1:44400-46900 GCA_029783475.1 Metacarcinus magister | reverse complement strand
TGTGTTTGTGTATGTGTGGTGTTGTGTGTGTTGTGTGTGTGTTTGTGGTGTGTTGTATAATGTGTCCGTGAACATGAGTATTGTGCGTGTGCCTATGTGGTTAGAGAGAGAGAGAGAGTGAGATGAGAGAGGATGAGAGAGAGAGAGAGTTAGAGAGAGATGAGAGAGATAGATGGGGGGAGATGGTAATAACCACATCGCTCTTATAACTTCAACATCTTACTCACGATGGATATTGTGAAACTATCTCCCTCCATACCCTATCCCTTCCTCCCAACTCCCTTTCTTCTCCCTCCCCACTCCTCCGTCACCCTCCTTCCCACACCCGCTTTCTCCTTGCTTCCCCTCTCGAGTCAGCCCGGCCGCTATACAATCTGGATTTTGATTGTTCAGCGATAAATTATCGAGATGTACAAGGTGCGTGAGATCACCAGTTGGAACACGGCCTCCGCTAATGAGTGTATTACCCGAGACTCCGATTCCTTCTGCTCCTCCTCCTCCCATTCTCAACTATTCTTTGCTCACCAGCTCTAACCTTTCCAACCCTTTCTCTCTCTTCCTTCATCACTGACCCTTACTCCCTCAAGCATGCGAACTTCTCTTGATGAAAATAATCGCCTATCTAAACCGATACCGATCATCGTTAATGGAGGAAACATCGCTTGATTTGAGTGTAGTTTGTCTTTGATCAGCTGAGTGCAGCATCCCACTCATGGCGGTCACCCATAGCATTCCACTCCTCTCGCCTAAACCATGGATAGTCTATTTGTCACCTTGGAGATGGCTGTGATAGGCGGTGTAACGTTTGTAGTGTTTCGTATCCTTCCCCTCAGGGTATGTTACGAGGACAGAAGATAATACGGGTCTCAGGATAGAGATGCAACTGATAAGCTTCCGTCAAAGTATCGATGTCATTGGCGGGGATGCAATCACTTAACACCCGACGGATTATTGTCCTTCATTGCATTAAGTATTCTACGGATTTCTTTTATAAATTCACTAGAAGGTAAGTCGACTGGGTTAAAGGGGTCACAACTCTCATTCAGTAATTCCTCTTTCCCGTCAATTCACATTTCGCGGAGGACGATTGTTGAATTCCTAATCTTAATTTTTTTTCACCAAGATTCGGGCGCGGTATGTAAGGGCGCATTTAAAAAGATTTGTAATACATTAAGAAAATTAGTTTTCAGGAAGGGAAATAAGAAACTTAAGGATTGAGGGTTTGCAATTGTTTTTCTTTTTTCTAGGATCAAATTGTTTAAAAGGCAGATTACAATGAAGTTATATTATACATAACAATAAGTGTTCTTGGCGTGATGATGGAGGACGGATCAGATCTAAGGAATTCAAAACCTGCCACCGGTCGCGGTGGAAAAATAATAAAAGGGAAAAAAAATCTAAAGGAAGATGATGTTTTCCATAACTCACTTACTCCCTTCGGGGGGGGCCCCTTCCCCCCCCCCCGGGCCCCTCCTACCATGACACTCTTTGCTCATTTTAGATAAAAGCGATGATTCTGCTTGAGCACTAAGATCTAAAAGAATGTGTAAATTTTTTTGTAATTAGTGCGTGTAAACGGTACAGTCTTAACCCTTATCGCCTGCCCGGGTTTGCTTTCTATTAGCGTAACAAAGTGTCAATGATTTTTTGTTTTCCTGGATTAACTTTCGGCGCTTGTTTTCATCTTGCGCGTGGGAGCTAAAAGTGGGGACGAGTGTAAGATGTTTCCTCTGACGCGAGTGGGTTTGTTGTCGATTAGTCTTTCTCTCTTTTCTTTTCTCTTTCTCTTTTCTCTTCTCTTCTCTCTCACCCTCTCTCAGTCCTAATCGATCGCCTTTCATTTTCTTCTTGTTATTTTCTCTCTGTTCCTGGTTTTCCCCCTCCTTCTTCACACTCTCATTTCCTTTCTCTTTTCTCCCATTTCTTATCTCCTCCTCTTGCTCTCGGCTCTCTCCTTCTGATGCGATTCGCGGTCTTCTCAGGTTTCGTCTCTTTCGCAACTCCTCCACTTCTCTCTCTCTTCTCTCTCCTGTCTGCTCCCCGCTCCTCCGTCTGTCCACTTGATGGGTGTTCACCCTCTTCGTCACTCTCATCGGTTACCACTCTGGCTCTCTCTCGTCGCTCTCTCTCGGCAATCATCCTCGCTCAATCTCTCTCCTCTCTCTCTTCTCCCTCTTCTCAATACGGTTTTCCCCCTTCTTTCTCCCTCTCCTCGTGTCCAAAGTACTTTTCCCCCGCTTCCGTTCATCTTTCCTCCTCTCCGATCTCCCTCTTCGCTTCTCTCTTCCGTCTCGGATCACGTCTCCTTCTCTCATCCATACCAATTCTCCTCTCTCCGAATCGTCTCCTCTTCTCCATCTCCTCTTTCTCTCGTCCCTTTTTTCTTTTTCTTCCTCCTGCTCGTCTTTCTCCTCCCACGGTCTCTCTCTCTCTCCACACCTCCCACTCAATCATCTCCCGCTTCGTCCGTTGCTCTCTTCTAATGTCGTCCGCTACTTAG
>JAPQNM010000004.1:10000-37004 GCA_029783475.1 Metacarcinus magister | reverse complement strand
TGTCTGGCGGTGTTATACGAGTCCATTGGGCATGTGAGGTTTTGGAGTTATGGAGAGATAGGACGGTGAGCGAGAGGTGGAGAGAGCAAGAGTGTGTGTGTGTGTGTGTGTGTGTGTGTGTGTGTGTGTGTGTGTGTGTGTGTGTGTGCGTGATAGTAGTAGTAGTAGTAGTAGTAGTAATAGTAATAGTTCTGGGGCAAGGAAGGAAGGAAGGAAGGAAGGAAGAATGGAAGGAAGGAAGGAAGGAAGGATGGAAGGAAGGAAGGAAGGAAGGAAGGAAGGAAGGAAGGAAGGAAGGAAGGAAGGAAGGAAGGAAGGAAGGAAGGAAGGAAGGAAGGAAGGATGGAAGGAAGGAAGGAAGGAAGGAAGAAAGGGAGGGAAAAATAGTGAGAGAGAGAGAGAGAAAAAAAAACACAACCAAAGTTATCAACTGAATTTTGTTAAAATAACACACACAATTAATCGCCTCTTATGAAACACAGGGATTACAGTTGTGGGATTATTGAACATCCACCACAGGGCAAATTGATACACTTACCATAATTTCTTGAAGATTAGGATCAGAATCCAGATTTTCATTAAGCTGCCCAAAGTCTTCCAGTGTTCAAACGGGCAAATCTGGCTTAATTGCAGAAAAATCTTCTGTTTTTGATAGGGCCTCCTGATTCTTGATGTTATTTAACTTGTGAAATATATCATCTAGTTTTTTTGTTTAGTACATCATCTACTTTCTTGTACAAGTCTTCAATAACCGTTTCACAGCGAGCAACTGCACGTAAGATTGTAGTCATATCTGAAAAATTATAACATAGCAATACTTATCCATCAATGTGTGGCAAATCAGGAGAATGGACTGTAATAGATTAGGTAACTACTGGAAAATAATGTATACTGTATATATCAACTTTACAAAACGTTCCATACACTACATACACTATGATCATAAAATCATATATATATATATATATATATATATATATATATATATATATATATATATATATATAAGTTTTTTCATCATAAGCCTCCCTATCATAAAATGGAGGGGACCCATAGACATGAAAATGCAGCTGCAATAAATAAGTATGCATGAGATGGAATGGATTGTGTGTGTGTGTGTGTATATATATATATGTGTATATATATATATATATATATATATATATATATATATATATATAACAAAATGTTTAACTGACTCGATGTTTAGTGAAAAAGCTAATATTTTTAATATTTCCCATGCACTCACAGACAAGGAACTATAATGCATTACCATTTGATTTCTTAAGCAGATCACTATCATCATTCTACTACAGAAAGTTAAAAAAAGTTCTCATTCTACTCCAATAAGTTCAAAAAAGTAAAATGCAGGCCGCAGCAATGAGAGTATTATCAGTAATGAAGGGAGTGACTCGGCCAGACAGACTAAGAAATAATGACATAAAAATAGAGTTTACAAGTGAAAGACATGCATAGGGGTGAAAATAGAACACTAGTCAAATACTACAAGTGGACTCCAGCCGTCAAAACACCCCGGAAAAGATGGAGATGCAATACACAAATAATAATAATAATAATAATAATAATAATAACAATAATAATAATAAAAATCCTCTATAATTACTTTAGAAATTAGTAATAAACATTGATAAGAGTTTTATTGATATGATCCCTGTCCTTTCCATTTGTAAACAAAACGAGTGTTATGTATTCCTTAGGAGTTTGGAGAAACCACACTGCAGTAGCACACAGGACCTACAAGTGATAAGAAGCCAAACAGGTCCAAGAAGAAGAAGAAGGAAGACGGGACAGCTGCCACGCTTGTAACCTTCACAGGAATACACCAGGGCTCATGGGACCGTAAAGTGGTTCCGGCCCTAACACAACAAAAAAGAAGAAGAGTGTTATGTATGGTGTTGTACTCCGCTAACAACTAGCCCTAAATGTAACCACCTTTGCACCAGCAGGCGTCCACCCCTCACCACAACCAGCTGTCATCCGTCTCACCAGTGCTGCCTTGAAGAAGACGAGTCACCTAACATGCCTGTGACACTCACAGGACTTCACCAGGACTCATAGCAGTGACTGAATCGTCGCAACCCTAAACAACACCAAGAACCAAGGTATGTATGATATGGAAGTGATTGCATGGAGTGAAAAGGAGATAAACAAGACAGTGAAAGGTGTGGGACTGAGTAAGTGGAAGATTGAGATGGAATGAAAGAAGACTTTGGAATGGTACATAGAGAAAGAGTAAAGAGGCCCCAATGTATGTAAGGTGGTATGATGGAAGGGTGGGTGGTGATCTTCTCTTCCGAGCTAGCTAAGAGCGAGAGAGAGAGAGAGAGAGAGAGAGAGAGAGAGAGAGAGAGAGAGAGAGAGAGAGAGAGAGAGTGAGAGTGAGTGAGAGAGTGCGTGTGTATGGATGTGAATGCAAAGAACTACAGGGACCGTATGCAGCACTTACTGTCAAAGTAATCTTTACCCTTAAGTGCCGACTTTGGTGTTAACTTTGCTGTTAAACTGATCAGCTTTTGCAGTTAGTTACTTTTACATTCAACTTTGCTGTTACCACTACAAGCTCCAGCGAGGACCTCTAACTATTTAAGTGTGAAGTTAAATGATGTTGATGTATTTCATCAAAGATGATTAGTATATTGTTTTATTGCACTCAGGCTTTTGTGACACTAATACTATTTATTAATCACATGCTCTTACAGTGTTATACATATGTATCCTAAAGATTAGTTTGAAAATATATGAATGAATACTATTATGCTCATAGGTACAAATGATTTCTTGTACTTTGAGGTTCGCTGTACCTAACATAATCTACATTCCCCCAGACCCCCCCTAGCCTAACCTAACCTAAACAGAACTTATGTAATAATCTCCATATCCCTTTCTAGCAAACTTACCTCACCAAAACTTTGGGTTGAAATTAAGTGTAGCTAGCTGTCTCTTGTTAGTCCTTGGAGTCCAACTCAAGTATGTGACGACAGGAATCAAATTTTCCTTCAAACCATTTTTTTTTCTGGCCTCCCCACTGGCCTGCCATCAATCCCCTCCTGGCTGCCTGTTCCAATTAAAAAATAAAAAAGTAAAGCCAACCTTTCCTAACCTAACCTAACCATGGAAACTCCCTTTTGCACTGCCTGTTATAGTTTTGTTTAGCTTAAATCAAAGTTTCCTGAATGAAACCACCTTACCTAAACCTAATCTAAGCTGAATTTGAATAATTTTTATGGTCTTTTCTGCCGCAGTGGGAAAAATAACCGAACTAAACCTATTTAATTTACTCAGTGTCATCAGGGTATTCTTCCACTTACTGGCAACCTTGTCCTGGTAAACATGTAGTACATACACTTGACTACATAAGGCAGAACTCCGTGTTTTCTAAGAAAGTGTATCAAGGCTTTTCTCCCTTGTACACCCACTAAGGGTTAACAACACACTTCCTACATCAGGCTACCATGGACACTTGGTTAAAATGTTTGTCTGGTGGAAAAAAGGGAGGGAGACATGAAATACTAAAACATGATTGGCTCATGTGTGGATATTGTGTTGTCATTGGGTAGCGTTCAAAAGATTTTCTTACATACTCGGTGACAGGCATCAGTGTGAGCGCTGGCACAGTGGACGCCATGTTTCACCAATAACTCAACCTTCCCCTCACACCTACTAATAATGGGCCTCAAAGCTGATGGATTAATTAGTTACTAAGTGAATTATGTAAGAAAATTACTCGGGTAAAATGGAGATAAGGTTAGCCTACTAATTTTGAGACTGACTATTTTTTGTTGGTAGGATATAATGCTTTTACAATGCTAATGGCATAACAGTTAACATTTTGAAATATACAAAACCAAACCTATCCCTACAGGGCTAATCTAACCTAACTCTGACCCTCCGTGGCTAACCTAAGCTAAATTTATTTCAATGCTATCCAATGACTCTGTACGATGAACAAGTGTTTACTGTAGTATTGTGGTCAATAAGTGGTCATTATTCATGATATTTTCTCACATCAGTATATATGAAAATGAATGTCACTTTTCATTCCAGGAATGGTGGTCTAAATAACATTTATGATGGAGAAGGTAGTGGGCTTTAATGAGCCTGGAAAAGATGAGGCATTGTGAAGGTAGGTGAGGTGAGGTGCTCCAAGATGGAAGACTCCCTGCTGGAAGTGGTGGAGGGAGAGGTGATGATAATGAGGGTTAGTATCTTACTTGACAAAGGTTGGCTGTCTAATATTAATTATGTTCTTGTACATTGACTCAATATATAGGATGTGTTCAATTATAGGAATATCCTTTCTACTGTACTGTACTGCATAATGACATCATTTCATGTTTGATTTTGTGATTGAAATATGGTGTAGTTTTCATCTTATCAATAATTGGCTTATCAAATAATCCTTTACCAGAGTGCATATAGTGAAGAATTTTCTGATCTGCGAGAACAAGATGTATGGAAGGTGTCAAGACCCCCCGAGGTGCGCATCACCCTGGGGCCACACCACTCCCAAGGGGGCACACTTCACGCCCATGTTAAGGTGGTGTTGAGGATAATTACCACTGATGGATACCCTAACAAGCAAGTCTTATTAACACTTCTGATAACAGGCTTTCATACAGGAGGGTTTGCATGCAGTCATGTAGTACAGCGCTCCCTCCAATTTTGCGGGTTCCAATTTTGTGAGATTCCAATCTTGCGACCGAGACCAATCTCCATCTCTGCAAGCCCAGGTACAATAAAATGGTCATTTAAATAAATTTTCTTATGGATAATGATAATGTTTATGTTTTTCTGTATTTTTCTGCAATGTCGACCAATTTTACACAAAATTGGAGGGAGCACTGTACAGGTTGGAAATTGTCATGCTAAAAATGAAATCTGGTTACAAAATAGGCAATATAATTTGGCCATCATGTATTACTAATTGTTTAAAGTGACTTCTATCAGAAATGAAAGAATGATAATGTGACTGAGACTTGGGTGTGGAATGAAGGACAATGGTGAAGAATCGAGTGGATGAAATGAGTTACCTGTGAAATATCTGTGGTGTGAAAAGAATGGTAAAAGTAATGAAAGTGTGTATAACAAATTGACTAGCTATGTTTAGTAAAGATCTATTACTATATACCTGGCTGTTATCACCATACAAGGGGGTAGGCAAGGCGGTGGTGCAGTGGTCAGCGTTCGGGTATGGGAGCCTAGGGTTCCGGGTTCGAATCCCCGATATCCGCTGACCACTTTTCAATATTTGATATCACTGCCGAGTGGCCAAAGACTACCCAAATTGCTGCCATACTGTCCTCAGACGGGACTTACAACGTTAATATGCATCTGAGGCTGTAGCAGTAATAAGCCTCATACGTTCTCAACATATTCAAGAGAGAACTTAATCATTCGAGGCGTCACTATAAAAAAAATTATAAAACCTACACCAAATAACAGGTGAGGTAAGTCCATCTGTGCCTCCATATGCCTACTGGTGCCAACGGTTAATGATATAGGGAAAAAAAAACAACAACACCACATTCCCATACACACATACATATACACACATACCCATACACACATACATATACACACATACCCTTACACACATATATATATATATATATATATATATATATATATATATATATATATATATATATATATATATATATATACACTCCTCTCACTTAGTCCCTAGGCTAAGTAAAGGTGATGGAATGAATGTAAGTGTAAGTTTTACAGGTTTAAAGGTAACATGATTAGTGTGACCTAACCTAACCCTAACCTAACTGAGTATTTGATTTCATCCTTACAGAGCAGCAGCAGTTCATATTGAATCGTTTAATGGCCTCTCTGATAAGGAGGGAGAAGAGTTGTACAATCAGCTGCACAACAAGGCTTATGAATTCTCACAAAATGGAACAGTTGTTATGTTGGAACTTTGTCAACATACTCAGGTAAAATACAGGTCAAGAAAAGTTTAATAGTGGTATGGTATTTAGATTGGTTTGTATATAACTTATTTCAATTATATTTTCATCACATGATTACAAGCTCAAAAAAGTCACATTTATCACAAGAGAAACCTGTAAACTAATGAAAGCAGTGTATAAATTCATTGTTTAATTGGCAGTATTTATCTTCCTCATTTGCTGTGCAATATCTAATATGTTTTGTCTCTTTTACTCTCTCTCTCTCTCTCTCTCTCTCTCTCTCTCTCTCTCTCTCTCTCTCTCTCTCTCTCTCTCTCTCTGTGAATTCAAATTTTGTGGCCTGCAATATCGACCAATTTCACACAAAATTGGAGGGAGCATTGTACTTTCAATTTTCTTTATCCTTCCGTTTAGCCTCACAATTGTTTTCCTTGTTTTGTTCAGAACTACTTGAGTGAGCACGCCAGGCCTTACAATGACAGTATTTATGATGAGATGGTGGCAGAACAGGAGTCTCGAAGGAAGGCAGATCAGAAAGCTGAGCAGGAAATTCAGAGACAAAAAGAAATGCAGGAAGAAGCACATCGCAACACAATGCAAGAGGAAGTTGCTAGGTAGGTCAATGGAATGTGTTGTGGCAGTATTACTGATGCCAATGTTACCACTGGCCGGCACACACACTCACACACACACACACACACACACACACACACACACACACACACACACACACATACACCTTCAATTAATTTACATGTAATTTTTGTGTAAGTTTGCCATGTGAGCAACAATCAAGTTAACAGTGGTACATAATGTTAGATGGATAGCCAATTAATATGTAAAGTGTTGATCTGTTGTGATCATAATGTTCATACGTACATAGTCTATTTCAGATCCACTTGTAAAGGAACTCAAAAATGAATTGATTGTCTAGTTGATATAGATGCACATGAATATTTGCAGCTGTAAATGACATGTGTATAGTGTTTGAAGGTGTGTGGTGGTGGTGGTGGTATCACTTTGAACTGGGATATTAGTTTGAAGTGATACACCGGGTCATTGCTGAAATTATACCTAACAATAATTGCAGAAAGTAGTATATTTTCACTGATACAGGTAAAAATAAACAGATAGTTGCTTTAATGAATATGAAACACTCAAACCAAACCACAGATTGCAACTGATGTGTTGACCAAGGATGGGAAGACAGTGATGTGTGTAGGCATCAGTGGCTCATCTCATATTCAATGTTCATTGTAACATCTTTATACATTGAAATGTCTTAATTTTATTAATAGAAACTGTTTATATAGGCATGATTTGTAGAAACATCCGTTTATTATAACCTACCTGACTGTATCTGTCACATGCTGTATTTATCTATCTATCTATATACAAATGACAATTTCTATAAGCTGTATAACTGCATTTGAATCGGTTCATAAAATTCAAGTGATTATGATTATAAGATAAAGTGTATATGTATATTTCTTTTTGTGGCTACAGAACATAGAAAAGTTAATTGGGTTGCCATTTAGATATCAAGAAAAATAATAAATTTGAAAATGGATTTTTTTCCCTACATCTATTCTCCTTCATCTTCTCTGCCACAAATAAGGTGAAGTGATACCACCCAATGATTGATTTGCTTTCCTACACTTGAATCCCATGCTACCTTTCCTTTCCCATACCTCCTCAATGATTAATATTGGTCTGTGAATACATATTTACAAATAAAAAATGACTTTTTGTTAACAGGAAAAAGGAGGAATTGAAAGAAGAAGAAAGGCAGAGGCGAGAACGTAAATTCCAACCCCTGTTTATGGTTGACAAAGGATGTGAGCATCAGCAGCAGACTGGTGACTTGGTGCTGGAACCTGCATCAGGCAGACGGTAGGTTGTGTTACACCTGTTTGGGGAGGAAGTGTATCGGGCAGACGGTAGGTTGTGTTACACCTGTTTGGGGAGGAAGTGTATCAGGCAGACAGTAGGTTGTGTTACACCTGTTTGGGGAGGAAGTGTATCAGGCAGACAGTAGGTTGTGTTACACCTGTTTGGGGAGGAAGTGTATCAGGCAGACAGTAGGTTGTGTTACACCTGTTTGGGGAGGAAGTGTATCAGATTAACATCATTATTATTATATTTGATTTGTGTTATATATTAAATTCATATCACATGCAGTTAATGTTTATCTGTTGGCTATGAATAGTGGAATACAAAGTAAAGAAAGTAATGGATTAGTTAGTGGAAATATTTGAGTATTTTTCGCTGTGATGAAAACTGCTCCGGTTTATATTTCAATTCCACCGTCCTACCATATAAGGTGCCTGTGTGGAAAAGGGGGTAAAATGGAGATAAGATTAGCCTACTAATTTTGAGGCACGGACTTTATATTTCTGGGCAAAATATGATGAGGATAGTATGGAGATAACATTAACGTCTTCTCCTGAGGTTAATACCTAAACTAACTTAACCTAACTTACACTAATGTTATCTCCATATTATCCGGAAAGGGAAATGTATGGAGTTTGGACTAAACAAACTGATGTCACAGTCCACAAAGAGAAAGGAAATAAGAATGTGGAAATCACATGAAAATTACATCATTGGGTTGACTTGGTAAGGTATTTGGTAAAATCCTAAATAAAAAGTTGCACAGGATTATTAGAATAAAATTAAATGAGTAACAGGAAGAGCTCAGAATGGGAGGTAGATAGGTAGGTAAAAATAGGTAAAGCTGCAAGCATTATAATAAATGATTGATAGGATGATACAGAGATGTTTTAGCAGAATTGGACAAATATATGGATAGCATTTTCCTAGACTGGCAGAGTTGAACCGATAAAGTATAAATATCATCTTTGACTCTCAGAAGTACAACAATTAATTGTAAGTGCTTTCCCTTACAGAATGAAGGGTCGTTCAGTGTCTGAATGTAGTAGTGAAAGTGGGTCAGGAGAGCAAGTGATCCATTTTAATGTTACAGGCAAACAGGAGCGTGTAGTAGTTGTTGAGGGTTGCTTAGGGAGCCGTGTTACTCAGGGCTGCTGCATCCTGGAGGCACACCACAAAGGATCACTTGATAAATGTGTTGTGTATCAATGGAACTTCAAACCAAAAAGAACTGCAAGGAAAGGAAGTCGTGTTAAATTCATCCAAGAAAATCAATTTGAGGAATTACTTTCAAAACTCACTGTTGTCGAAAAAGAAATGACCTCTTTACTACGCCTGTCACATGTCAACCTGATCCATTACTTGGGAATCAGAATCAATAATCGGCCTAATGAAGGGATACAGTTGTGTCTGTTACAGGAATATGTGCGTGGTCTTCCCCTCAAATACTACATTGACTGTCACATACCTCTAAACCATGCTCCTGTCATTAGGCATATCACAGAAGGAACTTTACAGGCTCTAAATTATATGCATCAAAATAATGTTGTGCATAGAGACCTCAGAGATTCTTGCATATTTTTGGATGTGAAGTGTCAGAAGGTGAGAGTAGCTGATTATGGAATAGAAAGAAGAATTGGTGAAGTGGTGTCAGAGTTTTATGAAGCCGATGTGCCGTCCGCCTACCCACTCTCCCTTGGCCGGGGTGGCAAGAAGGGTGACGTATACCGTCTCGGCTTCATCATACTCTCCCTCATCCTTGGAGAGAGAGTCAAACAGGTACAGTTCTCATAACTATTTGAAATGATTGAACTTGTGTTGACTATATGTGGCAAAAAAAGACAACAAATTATCCGATAAAAGTTTGATATAGTTTATTGAAGAGCTATACAATATTTTGGTTCCACAGATTGTGCCAAACATACCATCCTCTGTGAGTGGTGACCTTCGCCACTTTCTTCAACGGTGCCTTGAGGTTAATGAGCAAGAAAGGTGGACTGCACAAAAACTCCTTTCTCATGTATTCATAAGCAATGTTGCAGAAGACAATGTTCATCATAACAACAATGATGCAAACAAAGTGAGTTGATTAACATTGATGATTTATTTCCATGTAGACATTAGTTGGATATTCATTTAACCCTGTTTCAAATTTAGGATTATGTACAGTATAGAAGAATGAAGGGAAAAAGTCAATTTTACAGTGTTTGTATAAACACTATGAATACTATTTTCTATCATTAACTAATTACTGTGATATATTATGTCTTGAAGAGTATAATACTGGGAATGCTGCAGTTTCATGTTATTTAAGCGTCATGATTCTCAAATTTTATGCGTATTAATACTGGATTAATGAACTTTTACTGAATTTAGTGCTAGAGGTAGAGTCTATACCTAAAGGGAAGTAGTCAAGACAAGGTATGTGAGGACGGCATTATTCTCCCTTCCCCTTCTGCACCTTGTTAGTTTATAGGAGAGTATATAGAGTAGTGGCTTCCAACACTACTCGCTCTGTCCCTTTTATCACCTTTTACGAACTGCAGTGATTACGTTGGTAGGATTTTTGTAGTCCCCATCACCAACAAAAATAGTATTAATTAGTTATCTCATTTTCAGCTTTCTCCAGTCATCAGTGAATCTCAAAATAAAGAGGAAAAGGGTTCTTCCGAGGCAGAAGTAGAATCCTCATCTGATGTGTTACTGTACCTTCCATCCAACTTGAGAGGACACTCTAGGCTGGACCAGGAGTATGTTGTCCTTGAACTACTGGGACAAGGTGGATTTGGTCATGTTTTTAAGGTGAAATGTTTGTGGCATCCTCGTTGGTTAGTGGTTAAATAAAGATCTATTTGATGAAAGGGATTGTAATCAAAGTATTTGCATGAACTTTGTACCTGAATTAACTTGCAAATTGGAAAAGTAATTGACACTAATCTTTACAGGTTCATAATAAGGTTGATGACCGAATCTATGCGTTAAAAAGGATTCGCTTGGATCAACAAAGTGAAGTGGTGAGGAGAAAGATCATCCGGGAAGTGAAACTGTTGTCATCTCTCAATCACGAGAATGTTGTCCGATATTACACTTCTTGGATTGATGAGTTTGAACAGGTAAATAAATCTATTGTAACAAATATTCAAGATTAACTATGTATCACTAGTCATTTTATTAGTGCATTGGTTGGTTCAACTTTTTGGGGCCAAATTGAAATATAGTTTTATATTGCTAAAAAATAAATAATCAGATAGATAATATATGTGTAGACGGTCCTTCAGAAGTGTGAGTAGCTGCTTACATTACTTATACAATGGGTCACCCTTGAGATGTAGATTACCGGGATACATCAACTAGTACAGGTTGCCTATCAATAATCCGGCAATCAATATTCTGGTTCCATCAGTTTTCCAGCATGAATTTCAGAGCGCTGTTTCAAATTTCCTGAGTTGGCACATCACTGTTTTTGGGAGGCGCTGTTTATGTTGGTTTATTTTGGTCCCCTTATTATAGGAAGGATATAGGCTCCTTGGAGGCAGTTCAGAGAAAAATGACCAAGATGATTCAGGGGCTGAGAAATTTACCCTACAAAGATAGATTAAAATGCCTTAATCTCCACTCCCTAGAGAGAAGGAGGGCAAGAGGGGATATGATTGAGGTTTTCAAATGGGTAAAAGGAATTAATAAGGGAAACATTGCCATCTATTTATAGGGATTTTCCACTTCAAGATCATGTTTGTGTAAGTTTGTAGCATACCTAAATGAGTGATGAATTCGTGATGGTTTATAATTGATATTAATTTTATCATGTTGCTATTTGCAGGAGAGTGAAGAGGAAGAGGCACAAGATACTGTCACAGATTCATTAACCTCAATTGACATCAACATAACAGCGCCTTCATCCGTCCATTCCACATGTGATTTTTCCGAGGACCTAAGTGATATATCATCCGGTTAGTATGAATTATGGTACAAAGTCTAGAGGTCTAAGGGTCTAGGGGCTAATGTGTTATTCATATTGTCCTGGAGGATCACGCACTGGACTCGTGAAAAATTAAGTATGTTGCTGTATATGGGAACAGACTATAATGTGTGCAAAATAGAATCTGTCCAAGTTTTTACAGAAGTTATTAACAAGAAATTATTTTACATTTTCTTGACATGGATTTTAATTTCACTTTTTTTTTTTTTACATCAGTGACAGAAAACTCGGACTGCAGCATTTTGTTTTGTGATCAGCAAGCCGAGTTGTGTTCCACTGACTTTGATGAAGAGAGTGATGATGAAGATGAAGACGATTGGTTAATGGAAAGTTTAAGGTGAGTCAACTTATAAGACATTGTGTCAACATATTCAAGAGAGAACGTAAACATTTGAGGTGTCACTATAAAAAAAAATAAAATCTAAAAACCAACGCCATATAATGGGCAAGAGGCAAGTCTATCTTAGTCTCTATAAAGCCTATTGGTGCCAATGGTTTGTGATGTAGGAAAAAAATAATAAATTGTCACTTCAATTAATGTTGTGTTAAAGGATTACTTTTTCAAAACTTCCAAAATGTTGTTCTCTCCATTTCCTTGAATCGTGACTGTTCTCCTATTAAAGACACTGTTAAAAGTAGACAAGCATTCATGGTTATATGGAATGAATGTCTCAAAATTATTTGCATGCAACATGAATATCAGTAGATAATCTTACTTATTCATAATTGTATTTCTCTTTAACTTAAAGTCTCACTGTTATATACACATAATCACACTAGTGCAAGCTGAGACTACACAAGCTTGATATACAACATAACCTTACCTTTTGCAAGCTTAATTATCTCTGTTTCAATTTTTATTTGGTAAACTTGAGACACTTCCCAACATATCACAATATCACACCAATCACTGTCAAGGTAACCACATTATTACCTTGACTTACAAATAGTGTAATGTATTATTAGTTGTCCGGTCAATTCAACCTGAAATCGGTTATATCAAGATCTGTTAAATTGAGGGTTTACTGTACATAGACTCAACCCTCGGCTATTGGGCCTAATTGTTGCATCTATCACCGCACGGTACCCAAAATCACAATACAGGTTGACTATCAATAATCTGGCATGAGCAAACACCTAATTCTGGGTACAGCGCCATTAAAACATAAATATAAACAACGCCTCCTGAAAACAGTGAGGCAGACACTTTGGTAGACAAGCTCTATGTGGCTGGGAAGGGAAGGGAGAATGGCCTATTTGTCCTTTTCGGAGTACTACTGCAAAAAAATGATGTCATTAAGATTAATAAATAGAAATAATGGTGAATAATTAAAGTGAATAAAATATAAAATCCAACGACATACAAAAAAATTTCTTGTATCAGTTTATATTCCAAACCTTATAATTTCAGACCAACATTTGAGGAAGTTGGAGACTCTGGCCACATAGAATTTGTCTCCTTTAAAGAGGAACAAGATCAATCAGGACCCAAGCAAGACTCTGTGGATGGTAATCTATTTACTCCGGCTCCATCCAAAGTGAAGAAACTCAAGTTCCTCTACATTCAGATGCAACTTTGTGAAAAAAGCACATTGAGGTAATATTATAGGGTGGGATTGTCTTCTTCAAAGGGAGAGTAGCTGTTGAAATTATAGTAATAATGTTTTGTGGAGGTAGTATATATTTATTTGATATTTATGTTGCACCTTGTTAAAGAAGATCACTTAAGCCTTGATATGTGTGTACGTTTTATTTATGGTAGATAGTGTGTCCACCTTAATTCAATGCATCCACATTAGGTCATGTTTCACTTACTCTTCCCCTCTTAGCAATGAGTATGATAAATTCTTGATGCTCTATACCCGTGATTGGCGTGAGGTAGCAATGATGTGGGAGAGTTTGGCATTACAGAGTACAGTACTATGTGAGTGTTCTGCCAAGCTCGTCTTATTCCTGCCTGCCTCATTGTACAGTCATAGGTGTGGTGCTTTTTAATAAGATTTTTCAGTAATTGTATTTTTACTGATGATTTCAATTTTGTGGCTATTGCTATTCTTCCTTTGAATTTTTAGTGTACTATTTTTGTATTTAATTATTACAGTAAATTTCCTTTCAAGAAGCTCAATGTAATGTAATAATCCTAAGTATGTTTGCAATAATTTTTAAGCTTATACTCTAAAAAGTAAATTGAAATTATGAAAGGTAAGAATGGTTCTACAGTAACTGAATTAATCTTTTGGTATTCTTTGAACAGGCAAGCAATTGATAATGGGCTGTATCTTGATAGTGATCGCATGTGGAGACTATTGAGGGAAATGGTGAATGGCCTTGACTACATCCATTCTCAAGGTCTGATTCATCGAGATCTGAAGCCGGGCAACGTTTTCCTTGATTCTACTGACCACGTCAAGATTGGTGACTTTGGACTTGCAACAGCAGCAATTAAAGCAAAAACAACAGTTGGTATGATCTCTAAGTCTGATGTGGAAGAAAACAAAGATACTTTTTTAACAGGTCAAGTTGGTACTACTTTATACATTGCACCAGAAATCACTAAAGTAACTGGAAAAGTAACCTACACTAATAAGGTTGATATATACAGCCTAGGTATCATCTTCTTTGAAATGGTTTACCCTGCACTAACAACAGGTATGGAGAGAGTCAAGGTTCTCTCTGACCTTAGATCGCCTCAGATCATTCTGCCGGATGACTTTCCCAAGAGGAAAAACTCATCACAAAGTGACTTGATACACTTGCTGCTACAACAAGACCCTCAAGCAAGACCTTCAACAACAGACATTTTAAAATCACCACTGTTGCCTCCTCCAACAGCTGAAGAACAGAAGTTTGTAGCAACTTTAGAAGCTAGATTGCAAAATGTTAGATCTTCTGATTATCAAGAGATTCTTAATCTTGTATTTAAACCTTCTGCTCAACCAGAATTAGAGGCAACATTTGAAGTGAGACATGAATGTTCTTCAGACTACTGGCATTACTGGAAGGGTCATTACTTACAATCACTAATAGCTGCAATATTTAAAGCTCATGGTGCAATATGGGTTCCAAATTCATTTTATATTCCCAAAGGCTCATTTTATACAGACAAAGATAATTTACTTACCCTCATGGCAAACAGAGGAGAGTTGATATCAGCCCAGTATGAGTTAAGGTATCCCTTTGCTCGCTTTGTTGCGCGTAATGAAATAACGTCTCTAAGAAGATACTGCATTGACCGAGTTCAGCGAGCATTCAAGGTGTCAGGAATCCATCCAAAAGAATCCTTTGAGTGTGCATTTGATGTTGTATCTTCAAAGAGAGAACTACCAGAGTCTTCAGCGAGAGTTCTTCTTGTTGCTCAAGATGTTATACAACAAGTTATACAAAGGAGAAGTGATGATGTGTACATTCGTGTTGGCCACATGGACTTAGTGCGTATCATTCTAATGTACTGTGGAATAGAGGAACACTTACATCCTCAAGTGTTGTCACTTCTAAAGGTAAGATTATAATGGAGTTTGATTTAAAGTATTGACTCATTATATATCAAAATATGAACTTTTGCACATCACCATATGCTTTTAAATGATCAAACAAGATGAAGAGTAACCTAATTTTACAGTGTGTGTGTGAGAAGGAAACAAATATAGGTGGTTGACTTTAGTGTGTGTTATAGGGTGAGTGGCAGTAGTAGGAAGATGTAAGGTAGTTTTAGGAGGAGAGAGAATGGAGGAAGTGATAGAGTTGAAGTATTTGGGAACATCAGTATGTAAGCATGGAGAGATGAAAGGAAAAATTAGAAGGGTTGTGAAAGGCAGGTGTGAGAGGAATGAAAGATGGGAATTGGTGCAAATGGAGTGAAGTTTGGTATAGTGGAATGGGTGAAAATAAATACTTTGAGGTGATTTGGTAATATTGAGAGAATAAAGAATGAAGAGTTTAAGAAGAAGCAAGTGTATGTGAGTGAAATTGAGAGTCGTAGTAGAATAGGAAGGATAAGGTAAAGGATTACATGCAAAAAAAGAGGTGTTGATAGAGGGAAAGGACCTGAACAAGCAAGGAGGGACTTAAAAGATAGGTAGAGGTGGAGGCTCTTCTGCCGTAACCATCCTCTTGGGGAACAAACACATCAGGGACAACAGATAGACAGATAGATAGATTTTCCAGCTAGTACCTTATAAATGAATACATTTATATTTTTTTTGTGAAGGAACAAAAATCACCGAACGTATAGAGCCTAATGCAAAATGTGTGTGTGTATGTATTTAGTGGTGTTGTAATTGATTGAATCCCTTTACCAATTAACAGGAATGGAACACAGCCAGAATGATGCTGGACACACTCATTGAATACATGGTTGCACTGGGTGTGTCCAAGTGTTCAAGTGAAACGTTAAAGGGTTTCCTGCACATGGATGGTCCCTTGGAGGATGTCGTCACCACACTTCAGAATAAAGGTGTCAGTTCACGCCGCAGGGCCATGGCAGGACCACTCAGGAGTGTCTTGGCTCATCTCATGGAAATCAGAGAAACAGCAGCAATTATGGGAGTCAAGGTGAGATACTTTTTTTATTTTTTGATCAAAGTATTATGAAAAAATGTTGCCTCATTGTATTTCTACACCACAAACTCATGAATTGTAAATTGGAAAGAAGTTAATGTGACTTATCACCATCACCACTCATGGTTAATTCCTTTCAAATTAATGGTGAGGTTAATAAGCTTATACACTCTTGGAGTATAAATGAAGAAATGCCACTCACCAAAAATAATCACCAAGCTTGATAGGAATCCACAAATACACACCCGAAAAAAACACCCAACCGCTATCATGAAATTTCTTGCTTGACTGTGAAAATAATTTACTATTAATTTAAAAAAAATTTTTATATATTTATTTATTTATTTATTTATTTATTTATTTATTTATTTATTTATTTATTTTTATTTATTTATTTTTTTAACACATTAAAAGGGTACTGGCTAAGGGAAAACAAAAATACGTAAAAAAAACCCCTGCTACCGTGTCAACTCTATATGGCGAGAAGTCACCAAGCTGACCGGCCAAGGCATACAATGGCCGGTTCATTATTTATTGTAACTTCTATCTTTTATTAAAAAAAAAAAACATTCATATTGACATACGTAATTGGTAATAATATCCATTAATATCCATTTGTTTTAGCCTACCCCATTACCTGACTGTAGTTGACTTAACATCTTTTCTGCTCCTATCACAGCCACCTCTCAAATAACTTCTTCTTCTTTTTTTTCTTTCTTTCTTTCTTTCTTTCTTTCTTTCTTTCTTTCTTTCTTTCTTTCTTTCTCTCTCTCTCTCTCTCTCTCTCTCTCTCTCTCTCTCTCTCTCTCTCTCTCTCTCTCTCTCTCTCTCTCTCTCTCTCTCTTTCTTTCTTTCCAGTCACTTGTATTGTATAAGCTTGAATCACAATTATTGATACACAACAGATTTACTCACTCTGTTGCTTCCAAAGTCTTGCCAGATTAACCATTTTGCTGGACCAATCATATAACTGCAATCCAGTTTTTCAATATTTCAACTTTTCTTGTGTTTACAATTGACAACACTACTGACACTTGCATCTGTGTTAGAAGTCATAGCTAGGGTGAAGTATGAACAGTAAGTTATGACTCACAACTTTAAGGAATGACCACCAAGGGGTTGTTTTGTAGACCATACAAGGGTGTGTGTGCCCCACCATGCTGCTAGTGGCTGTATAGTACACACACACACACACACACATACACATACACATACACATACACACACACACACACACACACACACACACACACACACACACACACACACACACACACACACACACACACACACACACACACACACACCTAATATAACGTTACCCATTGCATCGCAGACTGAAAATATTGTAAATAAAAAATACATTTATAAGCCACATTTATACATTATCATAGTGTGATGTAGATTATAATAAGAACATAAGAACATAACACAGTGGTATTTATTAATAAAGAATGTGTTTAATTTGCCAGTTTGAGATCCATCTTCGTCCCTTGATGGTGGCTGATGCGAGTCTGTATAGTGGTGTGATGTGGCAGTTTTTGATGGATGTTAACAGGAAAAGGAAAGTAACTCAGGACCTGCTGGCACAAGGAGGCTCATATGAACACTTGATTCACCAACACAGGTTAGTCACTCCTAGTCCAGATTGAGAGAGAGAGAGAGAGAGAGAGAGAGAGAGAGAGAGAGAGAGAGAGAGAGAGAGAGAGAGAGAGAGAGAGAGAGAGAGAGAGAGAGAGAGAGAGAGAGAGTGTGTGTGTTTGATTATACAATCATATTTACATATATCTTTTTTTTTAGTTAATCCAATTTTGTGTTGCAATATTTATTTGTAAACATGTATGGCATACTTTGAAAAAACTACCCCCCAAAATTCATATAATTGTATGGAAATAGTGTTTGGTGTATTATCTTTAGCACCAAAAGGTTATGTGGTGACAACATATCACCTTTGTATTGTTATCTTCCTTAGAATGGATGATGCTATAGTGTTGAGATTTTCTGTAGTGTAAGAATGGCATTGTTTTGAGCACCATTGATGAGTGTATGTTTTGTTATGCACATTCACTACAGCGCTCCCTCCAATTTTGCGCGTTCCAATTTTGTGATATTCCAATTATGCAACCAAGACCAATCTCTATCTCTGCAAGCCCAGGTACAGTAAAATGTTTATTTCAATTAATTGTCTTATGTTTCTGTTTTTTTGTATTTTTCTTTATTGTAGGATGTATAATTACATGTATTTGTGTACAAACAAGGCCAAAAATATGACTAAAATCACCAATTCCAATTTTGCGAATTCGAATTTTGCGGCCTGCAATGTCGACCAATTTCATGCAAAATTGGAGGGAGCATTGTATTTATCAGCTGAGCAGTGATGATTTAATACCTCTTTCCTTGATTTAGGAGCCAATTAGTGTTTGCAAAGAAGACTGGAGACCTGCCAGCAGCTGTAGGAGTGAGCTTGTTCCTGGAGAAGTTTCTTGGTTGTGTGGAGGATGTGAAGGACTTGGCGGCTGCTGGACGTGTGGAAGTTTCTCAGATAGTTGGTGGTAAGCTTACCTACTTTTGTTACTTTTGGTAATTCCGTCCATTAACGACGAAGCTGAGGTCGGCCTCCGCTCACACCAGTTATTCCATCTTGCTCCATGCTGTCCTGGTGAATTTGAGGCAGGGTGTTGTGATGGCGGCTGGTGTATTCTGTTGAGGTCTTTAGTGGGTGAAAGAGTTGTGTGTTAGCGTCCTCACTCGCTGTATCTTGTTGCTGGTCCCTTGGATGTCACAGAGTCTGCCTCTGCTGCCTCTCCTTGGGTTTAAGGTCACTGTGCCAATACTTGGTATTCTGTCTTCTATAATTTTCCACACATACAGGATGATGTACCGTTCTCTTCTCCTCTGTATGAAGTACAGTTTAAGCTGTGTTAGTCTCTCCCAATAGTTAAGGTGGTGCACTCCATGGATTTTGGCGGTGAATGATCTCTGGGGAGCTTCCAAGGTAACTATTTCTTGCATGGTATGTGGAGAGCAGAGTTGGCAGCAATACTCCAGTCTGGGCACCACAAGGGCTTTCCACAAGGTGTTGAGGCAGTGGTCCTCCCTAGTGGTGAAGGTTCTCAGTAGCCGTCCACTCGCACGTCTAGCTCATTCTGCATTTCTTCAATGTATCCTAATTTTTTTTTAATTAATTTTTTTTACTCAGATATGATATATGAAAATATTCCAATCCTGTTACTAATTAGATTCAAAAGTATAAAAGGAAACAAACATTACTGAAAGAAGAATTTGAGGACAAATAATAAAGAAATTAAGACATATATAACAATTTTTCAAACTCTAATGATCAGCTTTGGTTTCAACAGACACATATTGAGGTTGATTTAACTCCTGGTGTTGGTTTTAAAGTGTAAATCTAGGTACTGTTAGGTAACAATCTGTAGAATCAGCTTTGATATAAGTAGAAAGAAAGTGAAAAGTAATACATTTTCACTTAAGGTAGTACGTAATATAATGAGTCTGAGAAGAGTTTTGAAATTGAACTCTTAGGTGGTTGAGGATAAGCTCAATTGTTTATATTATATATCTGGCTTCAAGTTGAAAAGCATAGGCAAGATGTTAGGGTGTATAGCAATGGTTCCCAACATTTTTTGGTTGTGACCCTAAATACAGTCTTAAACTGGACCAGCAACCCTAAATGTGTGAACAAGTAGTAATAAATCCAACCATTTTTATGTTACAGTTATACTTGCAAATGTTGCTTACGTTATTCTATTTATATAGATATATATTATTAACACGGACAATATTTATGCTGTCCTACTAAAGTCAATCAGTTGTGAAGTATTTTATATATTTATTTATTCATTTATTTTTTCAAGACCCTCTGGCGACCCTCAAAAAAACCCTTGACCTTGGGGTTGGGAAACACTGGTGTATAGCGTCTATAGTGTATAGTGTATATTTCCTCAAAAAAACCTGCTCTCCCTTCACCTGAGTGTGTAGTAACATTGTTTTCAGTCACCATAGTTAGAGTCAGGAACAATATTATCATTGCTTATGCATTCCTGGAACCCAACATAAAGTCACAAAGGCATAAGATCAGAAAACAGAACAATAGTTACGAATAAAATACCTTTGAATCATCACTCGTATAAATATCTACATATACTTAATGTAAATAGTAACATACTTGTACCGTTATTAATTATGATTTGGTTAAAACAGGTATTTCTGGTTCTTTTGGGTTTATTCATGTTCTATATCACAATTTTAAAGGGATATTAACTTTTTTATTTATTTTTTACATATTTTTTTTTAATATATATATATATATATATATATATATATATATATATATATATATATATATATATATATATATATATATATATATATATATATATATATATATATATATATATATATATATATATATATATATATATATATATATATATATATATATATATATATATATTTTAACATTAAAACGGTACTGGCCAATGGACAACAAAAATACATTAAAAGTAAAACATATTCCTGCTGATGCCTAGAATTGTGCATCACACAAATAACAGACATGTTTCTGCCCATGACAGCTTACTGATTGTATAGACATCTTGACAGTTGTGGGTTGTGGAAAGAGAAACACAGTGTATACTGAGGTTTTTTATTCCTGACCGGTTTCGCTCACAGCTTCTTCAGAGGACTGACCTCACGGCAACTCCTGACCTCATAAGGTCAGGAGTTGCCGTGAGGAGGTCAGTCCTCTGAAGAAGCTGTGAGCAAAACCGGTCAGGAATAAAAAACCTCAGTATACACTGTGTTTCTCTTTCCACAACCCAGCTTACTGATTGTTAACTGCACAAGTTTGATGTATTTTTACCATGTTTCAGGTTTAGGTTGTGGTTCTAGTGTGGTGAGTGTTCTGGTGTGTGCTATAGGACACAAACAGTTGAAGGACCGTGTCAATCTCTTCAACAAATTTAGAGCAGCAAAAATTAATGTAGATCACTGTCATTGTTTGGTAAGCATCTGCATAGATCATGGATAAATGTTTATATAAATTGAGTAGGATATCTTTCTGAATGTCTTCAATATGGAACACTAATAATGAGTTATATTAATCAATTGGAACTCAATATTTTCTTGATGACAAATCCAGTTATGTTATGTGATGAAGCATATGTATCAGTGTTTTGAAAGTAATATCTGTATAATTTTCCTGGTAATACATACATATATGAGCTAAATTACCAAATATATTATATTTTTTAACACAGTGCATATCTAAGGTAACAATTGTTCATATAATTTGCAGACCCAAAAGGAAGCCGAGTCAGTGATGGAAGATTTATGTGTGTCCAATGTTGTGATGATGACCAGCTCGGACAAGGCTGATGTTAGGATCTGTAATGACCCAACAAGCCGCACTCTAGAGAGGAAGATACCTCTTGAGAAAGTTGTTGAATTTGTACTTAAAAATTTGGGTGGGAATGAAGTAACACTACTCACTAATTATTCAAGAAGTGACTCCAAATCCGCAGGTACAGACACAGATTAGTAGTTATAGTAGTTTTGTAGCTGCATTATCACAGTAAGAAACCTGTATTCTAGGGAATGTTAAATGTTAATGTTAATTAATTCCCACAACACAAGTTTGGATTTTTGAGTGTCTTAAAATCTAAGTTGGATAGGGAACAACTTATTATTTTTGTCATTTTTGCTGCTCATAATCTTATACAAAATGCATAAAACGCACATAACACCAACTTATCATTCCAACTAAGGCAGTTTATTTTTATAGCGGTGGTGTGTGTGTAATGTGTAATGTGTAAGGTGTAATGTGGTAATTTTATCATAATTTTATGTGGTATTTCATCCAATAACACGTACACCATGTTGGAAAAACAAATAGAAGTTATGGAAAAAAAAGTGTTTTGGTAAAAAGATTTATAAATAAAATCATTCGGTAAATCAGATTTGCAAAAAAAAATCAACTTCCATATTCTCTATAAATTGGGTTTGTTCAATTGAATGAAAAGCCACTTAAGTGCTTTGAATAAGAGTGTGTTCATAAGGTAAAGAGATAGAGCATGTTTCCTAAAGATGTTGGCAAAGGCAGGACTTACTATGTATCTGAAAAAAAAGGAATAGTGTGGAACGCCTTTTAAAATTGACATGGTTGAGTGCAGAGGAAACAGAAAATCTTTTATACAGCATAGTACATACCTTGCAAAGGCCAAAAGAACTGTGTGATTTTTATTTATTTATTAATTATTTATTTATTTATTTATTTATTTTACAATAAAAGGGTACTGGCTGAGGGACAACAAAAATACGTAAAAAAAAATCCCGCTTGTGGCCAGACCTTGTAAAGAGGAGAGTAGGAGAAATAGAACAAGGGGTGGAGGTCTAGTTAACATTAGAGGTGTCATGACACTATATACTTTAGAACATTTACTTGATCAAAATGTCAATGAATTACTACTAGGGATCTGTTTCAGGTGTGAATAACACAGAGGAGTATCCGCCTCTAGTCATACATTACATTACCAAAAAGCAATGTAAGGTAAAGGATGCACCTAAACTGGACTCACAGGCAAGTACACAGTGCAGTTTGACCTGACCTGTTTAACAATGTTTTATACTCATTACTATTTGACTCATAGATAACTAGGTTCATATTAATTCTGAAGACACATATTGCAAGTTTGTATTGATTTTTATAACAGAGTATGTTTTTTCAGAGAGAGAGAGAGAGAGAGAGAGAGAGAGAGAGAGAGAGAGAGAGAGAGAGAGAGAGAGAGCGAGAGCGAGAGCGAGAGCAAGAGAGCGAGAGAGAGAGCATGGCATTTTCGTTGTAGCAATATATATATATATATATATATATATATATATATATATATATATATATATATATATATATATATATATATATATATATGTCAAGTTGTTACGGGCTCACTAGTGTGGGGTTGGTGTAGAGAAACACTTCCTTCCTTTCCTTCATTTAATGGGTGCAGAAATATGTACAATGCAGAGTATCCGGGTAAAGTGTAAGCTCCCTCTTGGACAGACTGTCCAGTCCTTGCTTGGACTCCCCAGGTTCTGCCCCCAAATTTTTATTTAAGCCATCACATTGACTCCGAATCAAAGCAGTAACAATATAATGAAACCTCTCAACCACCTAAGTAATACATAAGGATCTCAGTCCTCAAAGTCACGCACACCAAATGAGATAAGTAGGTGATCTTAATCAACTAAGTCCCTACGGATAACATAAGTGCACTAATACTGAAAAACATAACACCCTTGGCTGGTTTCCAGAGTCGTCTTGACTATATATATATATATATATATATATATATATATATATATATATATATATATATATATATATATTTACACATATATATATATATATATATATATATATATGAAGTCCTCGCTATACGATAGTTTGGTTCACGTTAAATTCGCAGATACGATACTAGCCAATTAGTACCCTTTTTTCAATTTACGATACTTGATTCGCAGTTACGATATTAAAAAAATACATGTAAAAATGGGTTCGGTATACGATATTTAGGTTTACGATAGGGTTTCAAGGAACGCATAACTATCGTAAAACGAGGACTTCCTGTATATATATATATATACACACACACACACACATATACATATATATGATACAGTAAGTAGAAGTTTGAAATTATTGCTCTGTTATCTCTCATTATTAATCTTGCCAATTGATGTTGTTATGATGATAATTAATGTTAATGCATCCTTCTAGATATCTCGTGATGTGACCGCAGCACTGAGTAGGTGGCAGAGTGTCAGCTCTAGCCTCAGAGTGGAGGTATGGGCAGTAGAATTGGACAAGAAGACCTTGCTGGCCCTTGGAGCACTGGACACAGACTCGAGTGTGAAAAGTTTCAATGAAAGTGTTACTGACATAAAAAACTTGTAAGTAATCTGTCATTATCTATATTAACTTCTTTCTGTCAATCTATCTATTTATCTATCTATCTTTCTATCTATCGGATCACCATGGTAGAAGAGTCTCCTTTTATTCTTTCTTATCTTACAATCCTTTCTTGCATGCCCTAATCTTTTCATTCTCCTTTTTCCTCTTTCTCTCGTGTGCTCTTCTTGCATTTTGTCTCCCTATTTCACAAAGGGTTGTTCTCTTACTTCCACCACATCTACCATACTTATATACATTACACTCTTTTTCTTCTCACTTTCTGTCATCCTTTTTATGTAACCAAATTATCTTGGAGTACTGCCCCTCCCAATCACTTCACATTCTACTACTTATCTACTTCCATGCTTACTCTCCTTTCTTTCATCATATACCTTACAGATCCAGACACACTCCTCCTCTGTACAATTCTTTCCCTTGTCTCACCTTCTATGCTTCCATGTTTGTACATAATCAAGTTTTTAATTTTTACGCCCTCAAACATCATTACCTTACTTTTGTTTACACTGACTTTAAATCTTCATGTGTTGTGTGTTTTATACGTGACCTTTGTATAGATGGATACTAACTGTACCTGTTTTCCTCCTTGGTTAAGGTTTTCTGAACAAAAAGACTACTTGGAGGAGATCTGCAAACTGATTCAGCGAAGAATATTTAACAAAAAGAAGGTTGAAAAATGTGTTCCACTTATCCTTTATGGCATTTCATCTAATACATGCAAGAGAATAATTTAAGCAATAATATTGTAAGTAATATTTAAAGAAATCAAATAACTGTGATTGAAAGTAGTTGAATTAGTATATTTTGTACACCACAGTAAGCTAAGTTAAGCATTTTTTATTTTAGGTCTGAAAACTAGAGGACTTACCCGACAAGTTGCATATGCCCTTGTAGCTTGGTGAGTTGTCACTAAGTAGCTTGAGGTCAAGAGACAGGGAATGTTAGAATTGATAAGTGTGCAGTTTGAAAAGTAAATGCACCACACTCATTTGAATGCTCTCTAAATGAGTACCTCGGGAAACCTGGGGAAGGTAAACTGTGGAAACTCGGATGTCACAGTGGCGCTGTGTCCTGGCATAACGAATTACTTTCCACCACAGGCTCAAAGGCCAATATGATGAGAGATTAACGCCTGTAGCTACACGCAGCTACAGTGTATGCCAACACTTTACTTTTAAATCCTTGAGTCAATAACAAGTACTATGTATATTAAAACCCTTAAGATAAGATAACAGATTCAGCTCATGAATCACCCATTGAGCAGCCTTTACATAATCCATCCTGGTGCTTGGGAGGAAGGTTGTGAGTTGACAAGATGTATATATTTTTTTATTGGTAAAAAGTATAAATATTTTATACTCATCATGTATCATTTGAGTGAATAAAATATTGCTTTTATTAATTGGAGTCAACTTTAGTCAACAACAATTTCAACTTTCAGTATTACGTGATATTGATGTCAAAATATTTTTACTTGTTTTTAAGATGTAAAGGTGTTGTCACATAGAATGAAGATTTTTCTTAATCAAGAACAATAACTATAGGAGTGGCAAGTCACTCCAGTACTAAGATGAAATAACTGATAATCCACAAATAACATCATTGCGGGAAGCAAGCTGATGCCAACCTTCATTCAGAATGGAACAATGTTAATAAACCGTTAATTAATTTTGCCGCCAAAATGATCCAATACTTTACTGTTTGGTTGGTTGTAACATTGCACAAATACTTGTGAATAAGGACAAGTTCACGTTTTTAGCCTTGAAGTTATGGCTTCCAATGGATACACTTGCACTGTACTTCTAATTTAAACTTCTTCAGTTGGTTTGCACTTGTTTTCTATTTTAAAAAGGGCAGAATAAATGCTTGAAAAATTGTTGTGGCTTAAAATATGATAATTTGTAATTTTAATTTCTACAAATATGTTAACATTGAGGTATCTGATAAGCCTAATAGGATCAGGATTGCAAATGAGAAACTGTGAAGTATAATGGAACTTGAATGCATTAGTTATGTGTAAGTAATACAGTATGCAGTGTATAAGTGTGTGAAAAGAGTGAGAGGTGTGAATACTGATGACAACTATAAAGGACTGGCCACAGAAGGCATGGGATAGTTTATACAAAATAACTTCAGAATTGTGGACATTTACAGAGAGTGTGACAAACATTGTACACCTTAGATAACCACCATTATGTACACAAGGCTGACACATCCACGCATATATATAACATTGAACTACACTGTGCGATGACTCACTCACTAGTCAGCTTGCTGTTATTGGCATGTGATGGTATTGTTTTTGTGTTGAGAGGTGACATAAGATAACATAGTGGATGGCTCCTTGGTAAGAGTTTTGACTGCTTTCTGTAATTGAACACATTGTCAAATGGATTGATAAGTGAAAGTAATTATTTCAAATAGAGTTCTTGAGTAGGTTTCCACATCACGTTATCACTTCAGTTATAACTATTAGGACTATTGTAATCATCGTAGTCTGACAGCATCAAAGTAGCGTACATTTATTAATCAATATATATGACAGTAATAGCCACTGCTCCTAAATTGGGAACAGAGAGTGGAAGAACAGAGTAACGCCTAACACTGATTGTTGTAGATTTTGAAGAGGATCAAACTCATCATACTTTT
>JAPQNM010000004.1:0-2500 GCA_029783475.1 Metacarcinus magister | reverse complement strand
TACATCATCATTCCTTTAGATTTTTTTTTCCCTTTTTTTATTTTTCCCGCGACGGTGGCAGGTTTTGACATTCCTTTAGTCTGATGCGTCTTCCATCATCACGCCAAGAACACTTATTGTTATGTATAATATAACTTCATTGTAATCTGCCTTTTAAACAATTTGATCCTAGAAAAAGAAAAACAATTGCAAACCCTCAATTCTTTAAGTTTTTATTTCCCTTCCTGAAACTATTTTTCTTTATTGTATTACAAATCTTTTTAATGCGCCCTTACGATATCCGGCGCCCGAATCTTGGTGAAAAAAAATTTAAGTTTAGGAATGTCAACAATCTGTCCATCCGCGAAATGTGAATTGACGGGAAAGAGGAATTACTGAATGAGAGTTGTGACCCCTTTAACCACAGTTGACTTTCCTTCTAGTGATAGTTATAAAAGAAATCGGTAGAATACTTTAATGCTACTGAAGGACCAATAATCCGTCGGGTGTTAAGTGATTGCATCCCCGCCAATGACACTCGATACTTTGACGGAAGCTTATCAGTTGCACTCTATCCTGAGACCCGTATTTATCTTCTGTCCTCGTAACATGACCCTGAGGGGAAGGATACGGAACACTACCACGTTACACCGCCTATCACAGCCATCTCCAAGGTGACAATAGGACTATCATGGCTTGAGGGGAGAGGAGTGGAATGCGATGGGTGACAGCCATGAGTGGGATGCTGCACTCAGCTGATCAAAGACAAACTACACTCAGATCAAGCGACTGTTTCCTCCATTAACGATGATCGGTATCGGTTTAGATAGGTGGATTATTTTTCATACGGAAGTTCGCTGCTTGGAGGGAGTAAGGGTCAGTGATGAAGGAAGAGAGAGAAGGGGTGGAAGGGTAGAGTGGTGAGCAAAGAATAGTTTGAGAATTGGGGAGGAGGAGGAGGAGGAGGAGGAGGAGTCTGGGGTAATTACACTCCTTAGCGGAGGCCGTGTTCCAACTGGTGATCTCACGCACCTTGTACTCTTGATATTTATCGCTGCAATCAAAATCCAGATTGCATTAGCGGGCGGGTGACTCGGAGGGGAAGCAGGAGAAAGGGGTGTGGGAAGGAGGGTGACGGAGGAGTGGGGAGGGAGGGAAGAAAGGGAGTTGGGGAGGAAGGGAGAGGGGTATGGAGGGAGATAGGTTTTCATTATCTTGTGAGTAAGATGTTTGAAGTTATAAAGATGTGATGTGGTGATTATCTCTCTCTCTCTCTCTCTCTCTCTCTCGTCCTCTCTCTCTCTCTCTCTCCTCTCTCTCTCTCTCTCTCTCTCTCTCTCTCTCTCTCTCTCTCTCTCTCTCTAACCACATAGGCACACGCAAAGACTCATGTTCACGGACACATTATTACAACACACACACACACACACACACACACACACACACACACATACACACACACACACACACACACACACACACACACACACACACACATCACACATCACAATAATTAGACCACAAAAAACCCAATCATATTACTAAGTCAAAAGTAATTTTACTTCCCTATTTCTTTTATTTTGTCTTTGTCATTAATTCTATCTTTCTTTGATAATAATATTCTCACCTACTCCTTCCTACGTTCATCTTGCGCTTTTTTTCTCTCCAAATTTTCGTTATATTCTTCCGTATCAATTAAACTTTCATTCTCCCTCACAATTTATTCTCGTCATCCTCTTCTTCCACTTTCTTCCTAATTCGTTTTCATTCACGTTGTCGTATCCTCCTTTTATCTTCCCCTCCTCCCCTCCACTTCCTCTTCCCTCTGTCTCTTTCCCTCTCTTTCTCTATATCTCTCTTCCTCTACAGACACGAGGAACCGAGGTAATGTAGAATAGGAAAGAGTGATTTTTCTCTCTCTAATACATGTTATTTGAGCCGCTCCATGATACCTGAAGATGAATTGAATTACAGGGTGTGAACTGGAGGCGACGGGGCTATTTGTTGGCGTTGGGGTCGATCAGAGAGTGTTATTACTGAAACTGCTGTTGATCCTGGGGATGGTGGTGGTGGTGGTGGTGGGGGTGGAGGAGAGGGAGAGACGTTGAGGAGTGTTTGTTGTGTGAACGTGGCGGCGGCGTGGTAAAAAAAGAGAGAGAGAGAGAGAGAGAGAGAGAGAGAGAGAGAAGAGAGAGCGAGACGAGAGGAAGGAGAGAGAGAGAGATGATAGAGAGAGAGAGAGAGAGAGAGACGAGAGAGAGAGTAGAGAGAGAGAGAGATAGCGAGATGGGAGAGAGTAGAGGAGAGAGGAGAGAGAGAGAGAGAGAGAGAGAGAGAGAGAGTGAGAGCGAGAGTGAGAGAGAGAGAGAGAGGAGAGGAGAGCGAGGAGAGAGAGAGCGAGAGAGAGAGAGAGAGAGATAGAGAGAGAGAGAGAGCAGAGAGACGAGATAGAGAGAGAGAGAGAATGTAGAGGAGAGCAGAGAGAGTAGAGAGATAGGAGAGAGAGAGAATAGAGAAGAGA
>JAPQNM010000040.1:19124975-19157343 GCA_029783475.1 Metacarcinus magister | reverse complement strand
CAAGGTATTAATGTTAGTAATTTTGTGAATTTGATTAAAAAAAAATGACCAGGGAGATAGAGAAGTTCATTGGCTGAAAGAAGTGCAAGGGATGTTACTTGTATAGATGATGTGTAACAGTACAATAATAAAATAATATTAATAATCAGTTAATGAGTAACGTAATAAATAATAATAATAATAATAATTAGATAGATAATAAGTAATTGAATAATAATGAAATAATAGTAATAACATAATAATAAATAGCAGACAAGAAGTTAAAAAGATAAACGGATTCAGAGCATTAAGAACAACGTACGAAAAAGAAAACAGAATTATAGGTGTATTAAGAATTGGATGCCGTCTAAGGGTTATTTGTTTAAGATACAGATTAGAATAAAAATGTGCAGAGCAGGAAATCATGGATAAAAATAAATTTTTAGATAATCGAACATCAACACGGATATGACAAAAATTGAGTAATAAAGATATGACATTATAAAAAGATGAAATGATGAGAAACGAAAGATGGAGCAATAGAAATTACATCATGTACGAGGCATGTGGAAACCTATTTCGTTATACAGCAATTCAAAGGAGGAGAATACATCACACATACACATAGATACATCCAGACAGACCAGACTTATCACTCCTAAGCGTCCTCCTCCTCGCCACTACACATCTTACCTCCCTCTTTCTCCACTCCCTCCTCCTATACAGTATATACATAATCGCCCAGAGTCAGGACTCGAAAGAAGACACAACTTGGTAAATATCTACATAGAAGATTATCACCCCAACCTTACGGTCTGACCCAAAGTATACCTAGGACAAATTGTCTCAAGTTTGCACGCATTTTCTTATCCCTCGTAATCCTTCACCTTCTTGCCTTTCCCACAGTTGATCCCTATATAATTAGCCACTCTTGCCTCTTCCTCCATTATTGTTCGTGCAGCCCGGGGCTTTTTCTATGATTCTGTTTAATTGAAAGAGTTCGTCTGCAACTGAGACCCTTATTTTCTGCCAGCCAAATCCGTAAGACCTCAATTTATTCTTTCTGGTTGTTGTGCCAAAAATCTTTTCTCGCCTTTCCCATGTACTATAGTCCTCTATTCTCTCATGTTTCCCGTCATTTCGCTCGGGGAATTCTTTCTGTGCCTTCAGCGTTTATTACATATATGACAGTCAGCCAAACTTACCTTCGTTTTCCACTCTCAGTTAGATTGAAGAGTTTATCTATAGTCAATCAATACTATTCTCACGGACAGTAGTGTCATTTTTATTTTCTCCATCTCGCTGCTCTACTTGTTCAGTTAAACTCTTTTGTCTGAAATTATTATTAGCTAAGCTAAGGTTACATTAGCTAGGTAACGCTACAAATTAGTGAAGACGCAGACTATTTTTTTTATTTTTTTTACCTATTCTCTATTTTTCCTACTTACTTTACTTCTCTCCTTCTCTCCAGTTATTTTTTTCTCTCCCCAAACTCTCATTATTATCTTCAGTGATCAGACGAACACGACCCGCCTCCTGGAATGGATAATATGCCGCAGAAGGAGAAAAGGAAGGGAGGTGGTATGTAGAGGGAATAGAGTAAAAAGGAAGGTGGAGGTGTAAGTGAAGAAGAGAAAAAAAAAAGAAGGATAAAAGCAATTGTAGGGAATGAGCGAGAGGGGGGAGAAGAGACGAAAAGAGAATGAGAGAGAGGAAGAAAAGAAAGGAAGAAAAAAGAGGGAGAGAGAGAAGAAAAGAAGAACGATAGAGAGAGAGATGTGACGAAGAAGAGAAGAGAAGAAAGGAAGAGAGAAAAAAAGAAGGAGGAGCAGGAATGAAGAGAGGAGAGAATAAGAAGAGAGAATAAGAAGGAATGGAGAGGAAAGACAAAAGATGAGAGAAAGGCAAACGAGAGAAGAAAAGAGATAGACTGAGAAAGAAGAGAGAGAAGGAAGAGAGAGAAAGAAGAAGGGAGAGAGAGAGAGGAGAGAGGAAGGAGAGAATAGAGATAAGGAGGCGAGAAGAGAGGAAGAAGGATGAATCAAGACGCTAGAGAGAGAGAGAGAGAGAGAGAAGAAGAGAGGAGAGGAGAGAGAGAGAGAGAGAGATAGAGGAGAGAGATGAGAGAGAAAGAGAGGAGAGAGAAGAGAGAGAGTAAGGAGAGAAGGAAGAAAAGAGAGAAAGGAAGAGAGAAGATAGAAGAGAAGAAGATGAGAGACAGATACAAGAGAGAGAAAATAGACAATGAGAAGAGAGAGAGTAATAGAGAGAGAGAGCAACGAGAGAGAGAGAGATAAGAGAAAGAATGACAGAAGAAGGAGAGGAAGAGAAAGAGAGAGAAAGAGAGAGAAAGAGGAGAGAACCCCCGCCCCCAAGAGAGAGAGATGCGTGCCCCCCCCCTGAAAGATAAGAAGAGAGAAGAGGATCGAAGAGAAAAAGAAGAAGAAGAAGAGGAAAGAAAGAAGAGGGAAAAAGACAGAAGAAGCAAGCGAAGAGGAGAAGGAGCATTAGAATGAAGCGGCCGTTTACTTTCCTAACAAATGGAGTACCAGCAAAACAACCACAAGGACCCGTTGTCCGTTAGTGAGCCTTTAGCGTGCCGTAAGCCCTCAGCGTTCGAGACGATAGAGAGAACTCAGAAGCCCCACTGTACTCGCAGACGACAACTGAGAAAGACACTCGACGTCGCAGGAGAACCAGGCCCCCCTGACCTACAGCATTATAGCACCATCGCGACACAGCACATCAACTTTCAACCGCCACAGTTTGCGTCCCTCGGAGCAGCCAGACATAGTGATAGAGACACTCAGACGCACGCAGATTCCCATCTTGACCGCACACCATCCAGTACACCATGATGAGAGATTGCTCATTTACGTCGGGCGAAGCTGAGACTGAGACGAGCAGACACACCTGCGAGCTTGAGCGAGGGCGGCGCTCGCGATGATACGAGAAGAGGAACGTTAGATGGAGGCATGAGAGATGGGTCGGGTGCTACGAGCGAAACGAGAAGAGAGAGCCTGTAGACGGGTCGGTATCATTCGATTCTCCGTCGAGTCTTCGGCGAACTGCCAGAGAAACAGATCCGCCTGACGACGGTACCGCAATAAGATAGAGTATTGGCATGACGATCTCATATTCTGGTCTGCGGCTCGTATTTAAGAGCTACGTCGAGAAGTGATTGATGTATCCCGCAGTTATACTGCTTGAGTGGAGGGAGATACACAGACGCGAGAGAGCTCAGATGAGGGAACTAAACCTACATGATTCATCTTCCATCAAAGACCGAGCGAGAGATTAAGAGATATCATGCAGACCTAGTAGATGTGAAGATGAGTATTGAGAGTTGATAGAGAGGAGGGCGGGGAAAGGAAACGGGGATGGAAGATTGTCAGCGTGAATACTAGACTCATTGTAACCCTACGAGAAATTATTTGACCGTTATAAACTGTGTCATATATTTGTTTTCGGTAATGTAGTGACACAGCAGGAAGACCGTTTAGTCAAAAAGTATTTATGTTACAGGGCTACACGGAGAACAACTGTAGTAATATGAGGGGTAGTTGGGGCCCGGGCCCAGGGGTGGATCTGGCTGGTCGCGGTGGGCATGGGATGCTGTGCGTTGTTGATGTGCTGTGCGTCGGACGAGCTCTGGGAGGCTAAGGGTCATGAGATAGTACCTTCGGACAAAGTCAGAGGGTATGGTGAGAGAGAGATAAAGTCATGACTAAAAATAGGAAAGTATTGGTGAATGCTGATCATTATCATCGGAGTCAGATGGATAAAAATAAAAACTACCAAAGACAAAACAACTGACAACATATTCACGAATAACAACTAAATAGATAATATATGAATGATCCACGCTACCTCCAGTTAACATACAACGACTTATAAATACGTGCCCCCCCCCCACCCCCATTGGTAAAGCCATTGTAAAATTAAAGTTCATGTGAAGCAGGACATGAACACGGTTATATCTTAGTAAACACACCACACTTATTCATAAGCGAGTCACTCGTAGTGATACATGTACTTCTCAGCAGCCATAATACGTAGCAGACGGAGAAACGTCTCTATCTGAGAGGACCAGATGTATGTATTGCCTGCACGCGATGCGGCGAAACATATACGTCATCAGACTCTTGGAACTGAAGCAACAGACGTACCCTAATTAGCCCAGGACATCAACCTCATTCTCTGACACGTGTGTATAAGTCCGTAGACTTGCACAACGCTTACGCATTGTGACTCGTCTCGATCTATGTTTGTCGCTATTGACTCTGCTGATGTAAGAGGACATACCATACACACACAATGCCAACCGGTAGCTCAGCCACTCACATTCACAGGTTTTTTTTTTTTGTTCGATAGTTTCAGATTCGTTTGTCAAACGATGTCGATGTATGTAATCGACATCCATGATTTTTTTCTCTTTGTCAGTCCATATTGTCTAGGCACTGATACACACTCTGTGAGTTGTCCGACTTCGGCAGGGTAGGCCCTCGTTTTTCTATACCACCTAACCCTTGTTTCCACGCGATCTACACAGGGTGTTGGATAGGCGGCGGTGACTATATCTACAATGTGTATATGTCCTCAGCACTGTGCACGTGATTTTGTAATTCTAGTGTCCAGTAACGTCACAGGTGCCGACAGTCGTACGCCAATCTTCACAAAACGTTTCAGGCCTACGATAGACAGATCAGATCATTGATCGCATAGCTATGATTAGTCATTGTCTATCTATCTATTATTCATATTTATTATATCACATATCATCTATCTATTATTTACATTATTATTCATGTATATGATATCTATATTATATACTGAAAATAAATCAGGCCAGTACTAGTATAAATAGTTTACTCAGATTATATATACTAGTTAATGTTGTGCCTTATGCATATAATATCATGACAATTTTCAAATTTAAGTCCAGCTATATCTAAATGATAATTACCTTGTACTACTCGCGATCAAATCACCGTTGCCATCTTGATGTCCCAGTTGCAGCATTTTCGGCACAAATTTGCGCCCAAAGACACTGCTTTACTTTGAAGTATGTCACGTCCGTACGTTAAGACTGGTGTCTCATAGCCCAGAACTGAGTGATAGCATATGGCTATTGAGATGATACACGTACATAGTAATATCATATGTTGCGATGTACAGTCATTGTTACAACGATCATATTAATAGTGATATACATAACAGGATCGTTTCTAGTCAATTCCTGTATTACTAGATCAAGCTAGTCGCAGCACATTGCATAAGAGGTCTCGCCTATATAGAACATGGCTACAGAACCAGGATATTGCTTTCCCCCCCCTTACTCCAGTACTTCGCTGGTGACCAAATATGTCGCGCTGATTGAAGAATTGTACAGTCAAAGACCGACTAACGTCAAGTTATGTAAAAAATGATTATAGCTTAAGATGGATTCAGTTAATTCAAAAACTCGCACGAACCTGATAGACTAGAAACCGCAATACGTGTACTGTCAGACGAACACGTCTTTAGACTTAAATATCATGTTATATCTACGTTGTATTACCCCCAAATTTATAAGACTAAGGCAAATTACCTACAAGAGAATAAGAATTGTTCTTCGCCTAGATATTCGAACACGATATCACAGTGTATTGACAGTATGCAGTGACATTCCTTAAATTTTTGTTCGTTACATCGAAGGTGTGCAGAGTGGATATGGTGTATTGGTATGCGCACTTCTTGCCAGCTACTACATAATATTTGGTTATGAGGGATTTACTGTATATATACGGCTCACGGCCCCAGTGGAGAAATACGTGTGATTTGTTTACTCGAAATAGTATAGAAATATGCTCGTCATTCCACATCTCCAAGCGCAATTTTTTTTTCCTTTATGTACTCTCTCTCTCTCTACTCTGTCTCTCTATCTTCTTTTGCTCTATCATCGCTTTACTGCTCTCTCTCTGACTCTGTGCTCGTCTGACAGTACCTGACGCTCACTCTAGCATTGCTCTCTCACCCTCGTCTCGACACACTCTCTGGCAGGTATACGAGAATATGTAGATATATATTCGCACACTTTCCTGACTGTTGTCCGACTAGACATACCTTCAGTTATAGGCATATTTATCGCTGTCTGTCCTAAATTCCTTTCATTTTTACTCTCATACATTCACCACATGCCATTATCGTATGTTCTCCTGCCATGCTTTCCTTGCTACGCCTTTGATATCCGTTTTCCTCCACTTACTCAAAATGACTAATAATAGCAGCTTCGTTATGTATATCTGAACGGATAGACCAAATTTTAATACCTCTCTGTTTGCTCTGCTGCCCGTCTGACTAAACCCACTCTCACACTACCTTGCTCCTGTTTCCCCAGCTATCCCCGCTTCTGCGTAAAAAGGTTGAGGAGAGCGTAGCGAGGAGCGAGGAGGTAGGCATGCGCAGGTGTATTACGTAATGCGTACCAGTGTGTGTCGTCCATGGCTCGTGCTAGTGATAGCTTTTCTGCTGCTCTTTCATCTCATAATTGCGTCCATCGCAACTGACTCTGACATCTCCGCACTTCTCGATCACCTTCTTCTCCTCTGCTTCTCTCTTTCCATCTACTCTCCCTACTATCACAGCTGCTCGCTCTGCCATCGTCTCTGAGCCTGATTTACGCTTCGTTCGTTGTTATTGCCAGCCAACGCGAAACTTCACTTATTAATTCACTGACAACACTTCAATTGAAACCTTGGTCCACACGGTCCTCCAGGCCGCTCCTATATCTCTACGTGTAGGCAACGCATTCCAAGATATATATGTACGTCCTTCTTTCACCGCCTCGTCTTAGCTGCTCTGTCACTACGGTGTATTTAGATGTCCACTAAGCATTGATCGCTCCCTTTTCGCCTTCGGGGTATTGTTTGGTTTGGACAATTACCCTTCAAGTGATGTTAGTGGATGTAAAGCTCGCCTGATCTTTAGTCGTAAGTATATTTAATACTATGCAGATATCATCAGTAGAGTATATAGATTGACAGATATTATTACAATGGAAGTGATAATCCGATTTGATAGTTATAGTATGAATTTGATCAGCATACTGTGGCTACTTGACTATATCTGTAGGCTGTAAGATATCTGCAAGTGGTCTTCACGTATCACTATTGATTTAACCTCTGATAATATTATTATGATCATCACGTAGATAACTGAGCTCGGAATTATCGCCACTCATATTGACTATTGTAATCACTCCTGCAGTAAATATCTACGACTAACGAATAATGTAGTAATATCCGCACAATGAGTACACCGCTATCTAGGGCTCCCGTGACTTAAAGTGACTTTCACGAGTGAGGATTAGAGTCAGCTATCCATTCTATGACGTACTTAGGTAGTAAATGATCAATATGTATTACTATTATGATATAATCTCATACTTTTATTTTATGATATATTATTGTCTATTAATATTGATTACGGTTACTTAGTGTAGTTTATCATTTTTTTTATGTTCTATAATGGTAAGATAGATACTTATAGTGATATGGTGTGTGAAATTTACCAAAGCCGTGTATGCGATAATACATAATTACATATACACACACACTATATACTAATTTACACTAATACACTATACACATATACACACATACAGCACATCACTATATATTATAACACTACACCATCACACACACACACACCACTACACTACCACACTAACAGCACACGACACTACACCTACTCTAGCGTTAGTTATGCGGATGTTAAATCTAAATACTATTACTGCATCAATTAAATCCTAAGACTGCACACACAGCCACCTCACATACTACACTATACATATCATACTGCCCAGGTATATATCATACATATCCATACTACATTACTAGAATCACTTGAGGTTAAGATCCTTATTATATCATTCATAACCTCTTCCCACTATAACATGTACCTATTAATAAAATATACTTAAATGAAATAAATAAACCGCTTTGTAGATACACAGCATGCAAGATGACTAGTATCATTAAAGTGAAATATTATAATTTGAGTTATATCTATGCTGTATGAAGACGTGCGAATGAGAAATGAGAGATGAATAGGAGGACAACGATAGGCATTGACCTTGAGTAACAGGCTGAGTAGGAGATATATATAGGAAGAAAAAATGATAATAATAGGATGATATGAAAACTAGCTCATATTATGTTGCGAATGAGATGCAGACAACTGGAGGATGTGAGAGGAAGGGTAGGGGGGGTAAATGAAAATAAAGCGATAGACGCTGGTAGGAGAAGTGACGCACGAAGAAGTAGGAGAAAGAGGCAGCGAGTGTAGGAGGAGGCTGTGAAATCACAGTGGAATGAAATGGTATCGGGCTAAAAAGACGGAGGAGGCTGTGGAGGTGTCGGAGGGTTACTAATATGGATGGTAAGTGTTTGGTGTAGGTGAATGTGTATAAGCGTGAGCTTTTTTTTCTTAGGGTGTATAAGGATTGATAACTGCTGATGGACGATGCCGTCACTTTGAGGAGACGGACTACAAGAGCCCAGTAGGATCGTTGCCATGGGACGCGACCACTCCCTGCGAGTCTTGGTATGCGAATGGCGCAGAAATTAGCAGATGCACATATCCATAAAATCACGAGCTTGCATCACTCACGGCAGAGCGGTCCCACAGTAGATAGCCGCGATGCACGTCTGTCCTTAGTCGTCGTCGCACCGCCGGCAGCATTGCCAAAAACTCATCACAGTGTGCAACGTCCGTCCCGACCTTCAACATGGCACGCAGACATACTACAGAGTGCGCTTCCGTCGTCTTCACATCATCTTGTTACTGAACGCCTAGACTATTACATACTTGACTCACGTTAAAGCAGCGTCATCAAGGGGCTCCTACGGTCACTGGGCAAGCAGCAAGGTTTTGACACACCGAAGTTACATCCACGGAAGAAGAAGCAAGAGGTAAGATGAGGGCAGGAGAGAAAGGGAAAGGCATTGGAGGACAAAGGAGCATCACCTGATGGAACAGCTAAAAGAAACAAAGTTATGTCGTCAAAACCGATTAACCTACTATAATTATGATAAACCTCAGATAAAACTTACTGAAGCTGAACGATTGTTTCGCCACCAGTTTGGATAACAGAAGAATTAACATGGTATGAATTAATAGTTAATAAAGTTCATCACAAAATATATAGTACATCGAAATAATATTGCGCTGGAACGCCCTCTAAACAATGGCACAAGGGTTAAAGGCCAGCTAGTAAATAAAATAATAGTTATCCATCAAAACGATTGCACACTGTAGAGATGAAGTGCCACCACATTAGCGCACAGGATGTGTGTAACGACTACCCTGACTGTAACCTTGGCCAAGTAACTCAAGGCCACCAGGACGCGCCATGACGGCCCAAAATTACAGATTAAGGTGCAGTTACCCTCCGCCCCCCGGCCATTCGTTGGAGGGCTCTAAGTGACTCAACTGTCGTGGCTGTGTCGCGATATGGCAGAGAGAGTGAGTGCACAATTGAAATGCTTTTCAAATGTCGGTGTTTACTCCACATGAGTGGGGAGGACGTACCATGTGAAGTGAAGCGATCATATACCTCTGGAGGAGAATATGTGGCTCACAACTGCCCGCAATAGTGACCGATGAAGCATGTACGTGTACGCTAGAAGGGACCACGTGAGTAAAGAGGAAGAGCGAAGAGGATAGGATGCATACAGTATTAAGGTCTATCGAGTTGCTGGAAGAGGGGGATATGAAAGTGAGGCAAATGAGACGTACAGATGACTAATGAGGCAAAATATAAGGACTATAAAGTCAGCAGAAAGCGTAAGGAGAATTAAAGCAGGATAGAAGATGGAGATGTCGAGAGAGAGGGCTGGAATATAACAAGGGGGGGGGGTAGGTCACAGGTAAACGAGACATGAGGGCCATATTCTGAGAGTAGAGAGAAGAGCATACATACAGGGAGAATAGATGAGAGGTATAAGAAGAGGAGATAGAATGAAAGTATGCACGTGCGCGAGACATGGGAAAGAAAAGAAAATTATTAAATTTAAAAAATTTCGAAAATAGAACAGAGATCCATTACAATCATGAAATATCAGACGCATAGAGAAGGAAAAGGAAGAGGAGTCGAGGAAGCAGAAGAGAGTGTGCACAGAGTGCAACGACGCAAGTAGAGCAGATTTTTAGTAGTATATATAGATTAGAAACAAAAAACCCTGGTGGAGACGAAAAATAAATAAAGAGAAAAGGCGAAAAGAGACACTTCAGAAAGAAAAAAACAAAGAAATGAAAGCATAGGAAATGCAAAAAGAAAGAGGACAGCGAAACGAAGACAGAAAGAACATTGTGAGGCGGCAAAGGGATGGAGGATTGTTAGAGAGACAGAGACAGATACATACAACCATGCATATAAATAGATAACCCACAAAATAGCAAAAACAATATAACATCGTAAGTGTCAGTTCCTTGTCATCTTAACACCTTCCACATTCCGTCGATGCTGCTGGCCTCAAGGCCATCTAATCGGATCCCTGGCATTGTGTTAGGTGCTCAGGTTAGGTCTCCAGGTACGCCTGTAAGAAGGAGAGAAAGAATGATGGGCGGCACAGCTTCCGTTCTCGTGTGTTTAAACTGTGCATTTCACTGAAGGTAGACATCATTATTCCCCGCAGTTGCTTGAGGCGCAGAGTGACAGGTACTTCCCTCACAGTGACGGATTTACGAACGTTCTCGGCTGAGCATTGGATCCCGGCACTGTGGAACACAAACATCCAGGGAGGGAAGAAGAAGTGCAGGAATGCTGAGGTCTTGTCAGTAACTAGGCACCCACACCCCTACTGGCGCTGCTGAGTCAACGATTTGGTCATGGAATACACGTTTATGAATTATGAAAGGTTTCCTCCTGCAACCTCGTCGCCCCTCGGCGGAACTTATATTCCTTAAAATCCTACGTGCAGTGCAAGGGCTGAGGAATGTGAAAATTGCGATATATATTAAGGAAAAGCACAGGGTGAACAGGTGGCACAGAGGCAGGTGACATGCGCACTATTATTTTCAGCGTAGGGTGACAGGCTAGGCATACAGTAAGGAAAAGCTAGTGCCAGGTAGTGTCTCAGGCCTGCTACGGGTAGACCAGGAACTTGTTATAGAAAGAGAGAATAAATGCTTTCTATGCGGGCTTATAAAACAACACACCCACTTTGAGCTGCAGAGGGCGATGGAAATGCACGTACAATAAGCGTGTGTACAGAAACATTATAAAACAAATTTCAGAAATATCAAAAAGACAATATCACTAATAATTTAGAAACTATAGAAAATAATAATAAACAAAATGAAATAAAGATAAAATATATTAAAATGCTAATAATTTTGGACGCGTAGTTTCGGTTATTTTCATTGATTCTCTTTTTTCTATTATTCATTGGTACCCAATATGTTTATTTTATTTTATATTTATTTGAATATATTCGATAAGACATTAAAACTTCCTTAAACAAAATTTTATTGATGATTGTAACATCAACAACGTTTTATTAATAACATAAAAGTGTAGTCTCGCATCTATCAGAATACGAATTTTTCAAATTCACATTACAATTCAGGTAATATAGATTATATTATATAGATATAATATATATACTATATATATATATAAAGGATGATATATTATAACACACATATATAAAATCGCCCAGTTACACAGTTCCAAGGCAGCAAGAGCGCCACGCTGAATTAGTCGTATAGTCTTGCAGCAAGTGGTTACAAATCTTGTCCTGGATCCCACGCGGCACATTAAACCTTGGGAAATTATTATCAGTGGAAGTTGCAGCAGACGCGAACCACAGCGCCCTAGATGTCCGTTGTGTGAAGGACGAATAGCCGTGATGCACCGACCAAATATTTCCTGGTAAAAATTACTGGACTCGGAATAACAAGGGGTACAGAGGCTGTAAACTGAGGGGAGCCGCCTGTCGTACATGGGCGGCAAAGGGCAGGACTGCGAGGGAGCGCGGAAGGAGGAAAAGGGGGAAAAGGGCAAGGGAGGCGAATTGGGGTTCGTGGAAAGAGAGATGCTCTGAGAGGGGGGATAGGGAGGGGAGGCAGCGATAAGGCCAGAGGAGGCTGATATAAAGGAAGGACCGGTACAAGCAGGAATGAACACACGCAGGGAGTGACATGGAGTGAAATGGAGACAGGAAATCACAAGCTAAACAAACGAGGAAGACGAAAGTGAGTGTGAAAAGACGACCGCAGCGAAACCAAACAAATTGGCGCACACAGATATCACCACACAACAACAATGGCATCACAGAAATGAAAAACAATATCAAGGGACAAATATACGTAAGAGAAAAAAACACCGATGCAACCACCACAACACACACCACACACACACCAAACAACGACACAACACACACAACACACACACACACACACACACACACACACACACACACAACACACAAAGAAGAAATACAAAGGCAAATAATTTTACCTGCACTGGTCCCACTCCTTTCTTTTTCAGTTTCTATATCTCCCCTTTCCTAGACTTCCTTCCTCCCCCAGAAATGAAAACCAAAAAACTTCAAAAATACTCCCTCGCTTCCCCCTCTCCCCACCCCTCACCAAATCTAGGAACATTACCACTGGTGAGGTAGTTCTGCATGACAAATAGCGTTGCTGGAGACTCCCTCTTGGTGACGCAACTCGTGAGAGAGGAGAAGTCTGTCCTCGCTCGCTTCCTCGATCTATAGAGTGTTTAATTCTTACATTTCCGTCCTCTGGGTGATTCATTTCCTCTCCGTCTGCGTAGAAAGATCGTCCCAGCGGAGGTCCTTTACGATCGTCACCAGCGGGGCAGTTTGGTCACGAGACAGCTCACCAGTCACCGCAGATTACACTACCTTCTCCTGTTGATGACCCACAGGAACGACAAGAGGAGTCCGTGTTGGTGAGGTTGGGGGCCAGGGCGTCGTGCATGGCGAGCCCATGCTCTGTCATGAATAAGTAGCAGATAAGAGCACATGTTGTATGCATATTCTGTGAAGTAGCATACAAAAACCAAAAATTCGTTGACAAAAGCCAGATATTTTTTCTTTCTGCTTCTCTCTGTGGTGATGAACGAGTTCGTATTATCTGTTTTAACATCAGTTTTACAAATCCACCGACGTTGCGCGTGCTAAAGACAGGGTGGACGCGGTGCTGCTTCAATGACAGTACATTTTTAATTTGTTGGTACTTTTTAATTAGTATTTTTGTAAAGATGGAAGGTCAAAAGAGCTAACGACGAAGCCTCGTCATTTTTTTTTATCGTTTGTATAGATATATTTATATATATATAAAAAATATATATATATATAGATATAGTGTGTGTGTGTGTGTGTGTGTGTGTTGTCTGTGTCCTTGTGTGTGTGTGTGTGTGTGTTTGTGTGCTGTGTGTGTGTGTGGATGTGTGGGTGTAGTGGATGTGTGGGTGTGTAGTGTGTGTGTGTGTGTGGGTGTAAAAGAGAGTATACAGCTATTTCCACATGCATGCAAACATAACATTACGTACGCATGCATTTATGCATGTATGTACCCATAATGTATGTATGAATGTATGTATATAGGTGGTATGTGTTATGTGTTTACTATGGACTGGTGAGAATGTGCGTATCTTTTCCTGCTTGTGTGGTTGGATCACAGAGAATTTACATGAAACGTATAAAAACAACATATCCAAAAAAAACACGCTGATCTGCCTAACTCAGAATATGTAACCTTTTCCCGGATAAAAATAAAATCTAAATAAAAAAAAAACTTAAAAAAAAAACTACAAAAAATATGAAAAATCCAAAAAAAACGTAATTCCACCTGTCAATGGGATTATCCAGAGCATAGAGGAGGATGGGTTGAAGCTGCAGGGCTGGCAGGGGCAGGATGGGGAAGATGGGAAAGCACCTCGTAATGTGAATTGAGGGAGAGAGGAAAGAGATGAGAGAGGGAGAGAGTGAGGAAGAAGAGAGAGAGATGAGAGAGAGGAAGAGAGTCGAGAAGAGCGAGACGAGAAGGAATGAGAGAGGAGAGAGAGGACAGGTCGAGGGAGGAGAGAAGAGGGAGGAGGAGAGAGAGAGGAGAGGAGGAAGAGAGGCCGAGGAGACGAGAAAACGAGAAGAGAAGGAGCGAGAGAGAGGAGATTTGACGAGGAGAGAGAGAGAGTAGAGAGAAGAGAGGCAACCTGGAGTACCAGAGGAAGGAGAAGAGAAGAGAGAGAGACGAGCACGAGACAGAGGAGGATGAGAGATGGGAGCGAAGGTTGGAAGGAGGAGAGAAGGAGAGAGGGCTGGAAAGAGAGAGAATGAGAGAGAGAGAGAGAGGGAGACAGAGCAGCAGAAGGAGGAGCGAGAGAGATAGATAGAAAAGAGTGACGAAGAGACGAAAGAGGAATATTTACTACTTGGTGAGAATATACACACAGATATATATAAGAGAGAGAAGAGTGATGGAAAGGAGGAGCGAAAATTACTATTTATTTTTAATATATTATTCGGATATAAATTCCAAAATACGCACAAAACTCAATAATATTATCCTAATATTAAATGGAAACGTTCTCTGTATGTAAACAACAAAAAAAATCAGAGAAATATTGTTTGCAGAAGACACAAAAAAATGGGTATTGTACCTATTAATACCAAAAAAACAAATTAAATCCAGTAGTAAATAAACATTCAATACAACGGAGCGCAAAACAACGAGTAAGATATTGACAACTCCAGAAAACATAACAAAAAGAAAAATAGTACAGGAAGAATCATGTATCATCGCTACACTCCACAGGAGCAAGTGTAAAAAAACAACAGGAATTAATTTAAATTAATTTCAATTCCACTGACTTTAAATTTTTCTTGCTCCTTCCATGTGTGTTCTCTCTTTCTATACAACTTAAGAAGGTCAGAAAGGAAACAGGTCCTGAGGCAGCCTGTATCCATCTCGTACTTTTCCCTGCGGTCATTTGCAGGAAAAAATAAACCTGTTTTATTACACCTATCTCGGGAATATGTAAAGTACCTGATTACAAGAAAAATAATCCATTCCAGTAACTAAATGCGTACGTAAATATTGTTCGATAGTGAGCTATAAAAGTGTACGACCGCAGCATATATAACAAGCCAAGGGGTTAATGCATGTTATTATGCCCTCAAACTTATTTGAAAAGCGATATCGTTTAGAGTGGACGACTGTTATTTTATTTTACCTCTTTTTTTTGTATCGGAAGGTCTACTGAAGCGGCAGCAGCGGCTACTCATTTGAAGTAAATTTGTGGTTGGAGGTTCATATTATCCGGTACTTGCTTGCATCTAAGGATTTTGTGCCTTTTTTGCTCATAACCGAATCATAGGAGCGTCACTGAGGATGATCTAGTGTGTTTGTGTGACCCGATCAAGATCATGTTACTGCCCAGCGGTCTAGTTGCTTGTTGAGCACGGACACCACCAGAGTATGGAGGTGTGACACAGCCATCAGAAGCTCATCACTTCATACGTCGTCGCCGGTAGAGAGAGCAAGACGTCGTAGTGGCTACACGAAGCTCAGAGTGATCCATGATTCATAACTATTGTGATGTGGTGTGATTGTGAGGTCGTGGTAGCCGTGGTGGTGGTCGGTGTGGTGTGTGGTGTGTGGTGGTGTGTATAGTGATGGTATGATGAATGACTGAGTTAAGTGTGTCGGTCAGTCTGACAAACATAGCTCAGTCCTGCTCTGTTACCTTTGTGACGCACAAGGGAAGGAAAGCCAAAGCACGCGATAGAAACGTGATATTGGACGGGGCACCACGCTAGAAAGACCGAGAGTCCCTCGAGCACGCGTCTCTCCTCACACACACTCACAGCGACCCTCAGATAGAGACTATGTCAGAAGAAACACAAGAGGCGTGATCACTTGACAAACACTTCCTACTCCTACCCTTCGCCCCTTCCTCTCCTTTGCTACCACGCACCCCTAGGAGCGAGGAAGGAGTCCGAGAAGCAGTAGAGACCAGTGAGAGCCTGTGTGGATGCAGAAACACCCAGATGGCAATAATGGAATATCATAGTGGAGTGAATGAGGAATATTTTTACTCCATGAAGCTTTAAATAATACTCTAATACACAGGAGACAAAGCAGATGAGAAAAAGGAAGGAAAATAATCAAATAGATACTGATGCGAAGGAGGGGAGGAAGAGGAGGTGAAGATGCAGAAGTACGTGACAGTAGCAGAAGAATGCAACTGCCAGAGCCTAGACAATATTAAAGATTTCTGATGATGATGCAGAAGACTGATCTAAAGAATCTATAGTTGCACGTGTCGTGAATCTTGAGGCGAATATACCTGAAAACATTCCGTAATCGTTTTCTATCTAGTGCAGAGAGAGGGATTCCCAAACTGCACCTAATGTCAGGCTATTACGACTGCTCACACTGTGGCGGCAAGGTGCGCGACCTCTGATCGTTGGTGCGTGCTGGTGACCATATCTGAGTCTTAGAGACGCCTGTGTGGCTCTGAGTTCACAACCTGATGATGTCGACCACTGTGGCACTGACATATCTCTGAGGGTTTTCTATGTTTATATGAGATGTCGCGTGGATTCAAAACGGTAATGTGCAGCAGGTACGGTCGTATGCAGATGAGAGATAAGAAGAGGTGAATGAGTAGGATGCAGAACAGAAATCGAGAGAGTAGAAGTATGAAGATACATAATAGTAGAATGAATAGATAAGAAATAGAGTGATATGTAGTACAGTGAGAGTAGAGTGCAGTGAGACAGTAGTAGTTGTTGTACTTACTGAGAAGACTTGCCGACGTCACTGGTGAGTCACGATAGTTTATAACGCAACAGTATGAGAGATAACGGTAGGTGATTTTTCTGGGACTGTAATGCATATGATGCCGGCCTGGCACCCTTCCGAGGCCTGCGTGAGTAGAGGTGCATGGAGAGAAGAGCAAGTAAGGAAGCGATGAGGATGAGAAGCATACAGAGAGAGACATCTTATTTTCCTTCCCTCTTCCCCGGACGCCTGAGATGGTGAAACATTGCTGCAGAGGAGAGGAAGCATTTTCCTCCACTGCGCTCTTCCGTCCCAGTGTCTCCTCCTTCCACCCCAAAGCACATCATTAACTGTCGCACTAGTGGATTCTCTCTCTCTCTCTCTCTCGTCCTCTCTCTCTCTCTCTCTCTCTCTCTTCTCTCTCTCCTCTCTCCTCTCTCCTCTCTCTCTCCTCTCTCTGTTTTTCTTTTTTAGTAGCATCTTAATGCTGTTGCCTTATATAACAAGCAGAGAGAAGTGAATAGAGAGGAGAGAGAGAGAGCGTGAAAGGTGAGAGAGCGAGAAGCAGATTTTGAGGAAGGGAGAGAGGAGAGGAGAGAAGAAGAGAGAAAAGGACTTTTGAGAGAGAGAGAGATCGGAGTGACTTTTGAGGAGCGATTGGACAGACGAGAGAGACGGAGATATTCTTTTTTTTTGAGAGAGGAGGAGAAGGAGAGGAGTGAGAGAGGTGCGAGGTGGATGAAGAGAGAGAGAGTATTCTTTTAGCAGAGGAGAGAGAGAGTTGGGATTGGGACGATGGATGAGAGGAGAAAGTCGCAAGCGTGAGGATCGAAGTGGGAGGAAGTGAGAGGAGGAGATGTATGACATGACGAAACACAGCATGATGATAAAATCCACAGAACCAACACAAGAAAATTAAATGCCTACACTTGACACTAATAGTTATTGTGCGTGAATGAGTGTGATGGGAGTTGTGAGTGGGTTTGTGGGTCGATGTGTAGGTGTGGTGTGTGAGTGTGTGATGTGATGTACGTGTGAGTGTAGTGTGAGATGTGTGTGGTAGTGTGCGTGTATTATTCGAATTTTTGAGAGGAGGGTGGGTAGTATCTGTCGGAGGATATCCGCAGCAGACAGAGTTTTTTTTTGCTATGGTTGCTGATGTTCCGAGGAATGGATGTTCAGGAAGTGGTGGTGTTCAGGATGGGAGGATGTCTGGGGTTTTGTGTTTAAGGCGGTGTTGATTGTTTTGCTGATCCAGAGAGGGGAGGTTTCCAGAGAACCAGTGAATTCCAGGGGGTGTTCATTTTTGAGAGGAGTTTCCCAGGGTTGGTTGTTCCAGGATGGTGGTTTGTTCCATGATGGTGGTTCCAGGTGTGAATGAGCTACCCTCAACTTGACCTCAAATGGACCGACCTGCAGTTAAGTTAGTTTTATCTCAATGAGTTCGTAACGAGTGCATTTCGTGATCTGTTACAGCACAATATTGCCTCGCGTCCTGAAACAAGTGACTCGTATCCGAGAGAAATAAGAATTAAAAGAAGAGAATGCAGCGAAAATATTTTCGAACGCGAAACTAAATATCGCAGACGTACACGACTCGACCCCCCGGGTTCTGATGCTGCGAATCCCCCTCGATTCTCTGCCGTTACTTCTATCTCTCTTCTATCTTCTTTTGCTAGCCTATCCTCTATGCACTTCTTTGCGCCGTATTCCTCCTCCTAAGACTGGCCTCCTACCTTAAGGTATGTTTATGCGACGACGGTATCAGCGCCGCGGGGAAATATCGAGAATTAGGTATTAAAATATGAAGACCAGATCTGCATTTCGCACTTTTCTTGTCCTTGAGCTGACATTCATAGACGGACCCTGAGATTACATAATCTTGAGAGAGTTCATTGCCTTGTTGTATGTGTTGACGCTGCATTGAGGTGGATGTAAGGTGAGGGGAGATGGTCGTGTGGGGTATGTAGTGGTGGTAGGTAAATATGGTACCATAAGTCCCTCCGGCGTGACGGTCGAGGACGATGTTGAGAGGTATGAGTCTGAAAGGTGGGTGATGTACTGTGGTGGTAGTGAGTAGATCGTATTGAGAATCCAGACAGGCCGAGATGGTATCGTGGTTGTGGTTACGTCGGATTCATAGGTCTGTGCAGTTGTGAGATGTGGTTACGAGTGGTATGCCGTGTAAGGTGCGTGGTACAGAGGTTGGGCTGGGTTGGGTATTTAGACAGATGTTATGTGAATGATTGAGGTCATCGGTGGGTGAATCTGTGAGAGAGAGAGAGGAAATTATGTACATTAGAGTTACAATATGTAAGAGATATTATGTATTTCGCAGCTCTCAATAAGTCAATTACTAATCTAATTATTTGATTAGTATTATGCAGTCTAGCAATAATAATAAGGGAATCTTCCTAATGATAATGAGTGATGAGTACGTAAGTAGATAATGGGTAATAATAAGATTAATAACATATGAAACAATGGCTATCCGAAAGCTCCCTTTCACCACAAGAAGAATAATGGAAAGAATTTTTTTTTCAATTTCTTTTTTTTCATGATCGCAAGACTGTCAAAAATTACTTGGTGAAATATGAAAACCCGATAATTACTTTGCTGATAAAAAAAAACACGTTATCAAATTAAGGGAAGAAAAAAATGGAATAGAATAAAAACATCGGACACGAAGGTATTAAAAAAAAATAAGACAGGTAGAAAAGGCGTAATAATCACCTAATTAACAAGAGATTCAAAGAAGCTTTAACTATCAAATCCAAATGAGTCTTAACCTGCCATAAAAGTGAAAGAGAAAAAAAATTATACGATGAAAGAGGAGAAAGATGAAGAGTGAAAAAAGCTTCTGACAGAAATTTTTAAAAATGAATAAAAAAAGCGTTGATAGAGGGATTCTCATAACTACTTAAAGAAAAAGTGAATAATGAAGAGGTGCACGATGAAGGGTCTTGCATAATGAAAGGGCAACACTGATGATTAGAGTGATGAATAAATAGATAAAGAAGCAGAGGTTAGGATAAGAAGATGAGTGAAGGATGACAGATAATGGCGATAAATCATATCAAGGACGGATATTCTCTCTCTCTCTCTCTCTCTCTCTCTCTCTCTCTCTCTCTCTCTCTCTCTCTCTCTCTCTCTCTCTCTCTCTCTCTCTCTCTCTCTCTCTCTCTCTCTCTCTCTCTCTCTCTCTCTCTCTCTCTCTCCTACAACAAGTATATAAATCAAAACTGAAGAAGAATAAGAGGCATAATAGCCAAAAAATAATAACAAAAAGAAACGGAGGAAGGAGGAAGGAGAGGACGAGGAGAAGGAAGAAAATAGAAAGAAAATTTGAGAGAGAAAAAAAAATAGTAGACGAAAGAAAAGATAAACAAGTAAAAAAGTATGAAAAAATGAAAATAATAGGACAAAGAAAAACTCAACCGAAAGATATAACTGAAAAAAGAAAGAAAGAAAGAAAGAGTGAAAGAAAGCGTGTATACATATATCATTTCCGTTTTGATGCATTAAAACCATCACTTCCCATCACTATACATACCTAATAATCATACATGCGTTATATATCATTTCTATAACTCCTATAATAATATACAACACATTATATCTTTCCTCCAAGTGTAAAAACGCCTCTGAAAACAATGTAATACACGCAACGTCCCTGTTTCTCGATATTCAGGAGGGAACATGAAGACGAAAAAAGACACAATATTCTCTTGCTGTTAAAAGGAGAGCGTTATTTTCAAGGAATTACCTCCGGCGATAAAGATTCGTCGAATATATTGTGAGACATGCGGGAAGAGGAGCGAGAAAGAGGACAAAGAGGGGAGGAAAACAAAGAGGAGGAAAAGGAAGAGGACAAAGAGGAGGAAGAGGAGAAGGAGGAATTTTGTTCAGGGCATTACGAGGGTATAGAGAAAACTACAGTTACTGGTAATGGAAGTGTAAATAGTAAGAGAAAAGACTCCTTTCCCACCTAGCCTTCCCTGCGGTAAACAATCGTGCAGGAAAGATGAGAAAAAGTCACAATAATTACCTTCAGTAAGAACAAAAGACATGGGCTTCGTATTTATCGATTTAGATAGGATCTCTCTCTCTCTCTCTCTCTCTCTCTCTCTCTCTCTCTCTCTCTCTCTCTCTCTCTCTCTCTCTCTCTCTCTCTCTCTCTCTCTCTCTCTCTCTTTGCCCATCAACTTATCAACCTCCATATAACAGTTTCCTCCATCAGGATTTGTGTGGCCTCCTATGTAATCTAAATCACATAATGTTCCGGGGAAGAGAAAAATTTAGTTGAACCATTTTCGAGTAGAACTAATTCACCGCAATTAATATTATCCTGGCTACACCAGAGTCAATTTTTCTCCCATAATTGAAACTGGCTAGAAACCGGGAATAAGTAAGTCTGATGCAACATTGAGCTTATTTAGGAGATGACTTTGTATAGTTTCATTAGTATGGTTTCATTGTTTCATTGTTTTATATTTGAAAATTAATCAGTATACATAAATTCTTTCAAATATGTTTCTTTTCACCCTTTTTTTTATTTATTTTCTTTTACTCAACCTTTTCATTGTGCAAACGTAGCAAGTAAGACATGTTAATACTGATTTACTTATTATTCACTTATGTATTCAAGTATTCTTTTAAAAACTTAACTAGACATTTCTCATAAGTCGATAGGAGTGTGTGTGTGTGTGTGTGTGTGTGTGTGTGTGTGTGTGTGTGTGTGTGTGTGTGTGTGTGTGTGTGTGTGTGTGTGTGTGTGTGTGTGTGTGTGTGTGTGTGTGGGTTTTGCCTTAGTTTGGACACTTGCTACGGAAGATGATAAATGGTCTACATCACACCATAAAAGTAACTATACAGGCGAAGTCTTACCAAACAAGAAAGAAAACATAATTGTATAGCTATTATGCGCAAAAAACAAACCTCGAGGGATTTCCAAAACACGTCCGTAAAACAGTCAAGAAAAACGGGGAGACGCCAGGGATCACTAGGGTATAAATACACACGAGGATGACAAAAGAAATAACGTGACACTGAACGATCAATTCATTCATCCCTTCAGCAACACGAGCGTGAAAACCAACACACCTTAATTACATCAGGATTATAAAAGGACTATTGAAAAAAAAACTATAAAAATAAACCAAAGAGAAGTAAGGTGTTTGGAGGCTACTAAAAACAAAGGGAAAATAAGCGTTGATGAAAGGCTTATCGCAGCTCTGTGAAGAAAGGCAGGTAATGAGGAGGTGCAGGGCGAGGGGACTTGTCTAATGAAAGGGCAACAACGTGTATTACATTGAGGAATAAATAGATAAATGAACGCAGGATTAGATGGGAAGGTAGGTAAGGAGAATGGTAAATCACATTAGAGGAGGACTCGCATACACACACACTCACTCTCACTCTCACTCTCACACTCTCTCTCTTTCTCTCTCTTCTCTCTCTCTCTCTCTCTCTCTCTCTCTCTCTCTCTCTCTCTCTCTCTCTCTCTCTCTCTCTCTCTCTCTCTCGTTCCTCTGCTATATTAAAGGGAGGAGGAGGAGGAACAGGAGGGAGACGACGACGATGACAACGACGACGAAGAACATGTGACTCAAGAAAATTAGATTAATAGCTCACCGAAACTCAATTATCTTACAACAAGGTTCACGGGTGTATTACGTACTACGTAGACGATGCCATAGATCTTTATTAATAATTGGTACGTGAGAAATGCAATAAATTAAGATGGTTCCTTCACCGCTTCTCATCTCTCACACTTATGGTTCCGGCAGAAATTACATCATAAAAAAGTAGCAGATGTGCAGAATGTCGTATGAAGGGTACGCCGTTGACTAATTTATCGAATTAACTATAAAGAAACCATGAATTGTGAGGGAATGAGATAATGTCATGGATAACGGAAATATAGAGTTAAGGGACGAAAGGCAGGATGAGGAGCAATAGAAGAAGAAGAAGAAGAAAAAAAGAAGGAAAAGAGAAAGTAGAGGGTCTGGGGCCTTCCTGCCAGGTACCAAGGCGCCTCCAGGGAAGGTCCTCACACGGTCGGCATCAATAACTCAGATTTAAGAGCCACGAACTCCTTCCCTGAGGCTGTATTTTCCTCTCCAACGTGAAAAATATCCCCAAACAATCGTGACCGCTCCGAGCTGCTCCTTCGCCTTCGCTGAAGTAAGGCTGCTTTCTTTTTGTTTTTACCCAAACCCGACTTCTCCCTCGCCTCAACCCTATGCCATTGTGTGCACGTTTATATATATATATATATATATATATATATATATATATATATATATATATATATATATATATATATATATATATATATATATATATATATAATATATATATATATATATATATATATATACACACTCTCTCTCTCTCTCTCTCTCTCTCTCTCTCTCTCTCTCTCTCTCTCTCTCTCTCTCTCTCTCTCTCTCTCTCTCTCTCTCTCTCTCTCTCTCTCTCTCTCTCTCTCCGCATATAAAAAGATATATTAACCAATCTGAGTCGCTAGCATTTTAACTGGATAAAACTTATTCATATCAGTGAAGGTGGAATATGAGGGAAACATCAGCTGGTAATGGGTATTTTTGAAGGATTCCACCTCAATGGCTTCATCTGGGAAACCATCTTCTAAAGAAAAAATTCATTGGCAAAAGTGAGAAATCAATTTCTCTCCACCGCATGTTTCTTTTCATCATGCCACTCACATATTCATAACATAACTAAAACTCTTTGACTACTTGATATTAAATAAGTGAATATCTCCCACTCAGCTTTCCAATTTTTGAAACCTGCATCTCACACAAATACACACGTCGTCCTCCCCATGTTCCTGATAATCATGGATACATCCAATTTTGCTTATTTATTTATTTATTTTCGCCTCCGATCCTTCAGCATATTTCATCAACATAAATGTTAGATAATTTTGATCACAAGCTTAATATTTCTGCTTCATCTTTCATGTGTGACCTTTGCATCTCGTCAACAGCGGTGCCACTGCCACTGCGGCAAACTTAGAAATATTAAGCAATAATTTCTATTTTTCTAACTCCTCATGCTTGTCCCGTCACTGAGGTGAAGTGTGCGGAAAAAATAACCTTCTATAAGCCTCTTTAACTCTTGTTATGTTCTGTAAAGTCCTATTTCATCTTTGATTGAGGTCCGGAGACCAATAAGGTCACCGTCACCTTCCAGCCCGTGAAACACAAGTTAATTTTATTTCCTCCAAGGTTTGTGATTTATGCCATTAATAAAATTGTTACAATCTTGCTAACTCAGTTTTCTAGTGAAATACAGACACCATCCCGAGCTATTTCCACCATCTTTCTTCCTAGTATTTCCGTTCTAAGGTCACTTTAGACAATATTGTAACTACCTCTTCTCACGATAAATTTGGAACATCCTTTCAGAGTATCGCACAGAATTTCACGGTGAACGATTCTCAGGTTTAATATATGTCAGTCACCCCTCGACTTCACCTACAATTATTAAACTTCTCCCTAAATATCCTTTCTCGTCCATGAGGATGGGAAGGCATATAATTTTGATAAAGTTTCTTCGTTCACATTCGAATACTATAGATTCATGCTGACCCGATACCTGAATAAAGACTTTCGAATAACTATCATTTGTAATTTATTCGAATCAAAAGTAATTATTAACCATGTTGTTCCAAAAAGTCACAGCAGCTCCAGGACTTCAAGCAACACCTACGCAACACTGAATCTTTCCCTTTTAGAAACTCTGAATTTATCATGAAATGTATAACTTTTATGCATCTACTGTTGACTTACTGTTTTCCTGAGCGGCTCCATGTGATCCTCTTTATGAAGCTTGGGTGACACTTTTACGATCGTTTCAAAATATATCGAAAATATTCAATTATAATTTTTTTCAAACAGCCGTACTACACATTTTGCATTTCCATTTGATCGGTCATGTTCAGACTTCCTTTCAGCCACTCAATTGCATTCATGGTAAAGATATAAAAGGCTTTTTGAATATATATCTATATCATATACATTAACATCCAACACCCCTGATTCCCTTTCACTGCATTCCCTTTCCTCATGACTCCCCTTTCCTCTGAACTTTGACAAGGTGGAAAAAAACCTCATCAGTTGGCGTTGGAAATCATGTCTCTAAACTATTTTACACTCATGTTTCCTCTGATGTTTGGTATGATAAGGCAGCGGGCACCTTTTTATCAGACCCCATGAAGCAGCTCCCGTCGTGGTTGAGAGAGAGAGAGAGAGAGAGAGAGAGAGAGAGAGAGAGAGAGAGAGAGAGAGAGAGAGAGAGAGAGAGAGAGAGAGAGAGAGAGAGAGAGAGAGAGAGAGAGAGATAAACACACAAATTATATGTGGGCGACAACAAAGGGAGGTGACAGACAAAAGCAAGCTAGCAACGTAACACACGAGAAAACAAACACACAATAGATCGATGTTCTCCACACAAAGCTTGGGTTCAGGACGTGTCTCTGTTGACTCTAACTCTAACTCTGACTCTGACTCTTACTCTGACTCTGACTCTGATTCTGACTCTGACTCTGACTCTGACTCTGACTCTGACCCGCTGAGCTGAAGCAACCAACACCAATCCCAGACGAATTTTCCTTTCACCGCAACAGGTCGCTTCGTCTCCCTCAAGACTCAAGTTAAGGCCAAACCCAAGATTGCCAATAAAAGTTTCCACTGCTTGCATCTTCTTTATCTCCCTTTCCTTCCCTCTGTACCTGCCTGTTTCTCACCCTCCAATCCCCTAACTTCCTACAGCCATTCCCTTCCACCTCCTTTCCTTTATCGTCTCTTTACTCTTTGTCCCATCCGCTTGGGTCGTCAGTGAAAACAAATGCAAGTATTAGGGTACAATATGCACTTTAATGCTATGTTGGCCACTTTTACTTATAGGAGAGGGAGTGATCATTGCTTCATCATATGCACTGTGTAAATACGGAGGGGAGAAGACAGGTGTGCAGCAGAAAGTATCTCATTAACTTGTGCAATTAACCTTAATCTCTCTCTCTCTCTCTCTCTCTCTCTCTCTCTCTCTCTCTCTCTCTCTCTCTCTCTCTCTCTCTCTCTCTCTCTCTCTCTCTCTCTCTCTCTCTCTCTCTCTCTCTCTCTCTCTCTCTCTCTCTCTCTCTCTTGTATGTAACTAATTTGTTATTGTGTGTGTGTGTGTGTGTGTGTGTGTGTGTGTGTGTGTGTGTGTGTGTGTGTGTGTGTGTGTGTGTGTGTGTGTGTGTGTGTGTGTGTGTGTGTGTGTGTGTGTGTGTGTGTCATTGCCTCCCTCCCTTCCTGCCTGCCAGCCTGCCTGCTCGCCCCTCACAAAAATATTAGTCTTACTTCCAGTCTCCCCAAAAAATGAGTAATTTTTTTTCCCGACCCAAACCAGAAATACATGCAACTCCAAACTGAAATCTCAACTGACAAAAAAATAAAAAATAAAAAAAATCATAACCAAAAAATCTATTTTACTTCCCATTTCCACTTTGATTCCGGGACGGACTCCAGTGCCGGGGAAGCCGATAATTGGCTCAGGTGTGCCGGAGTCTGTGCATATGACAGGTGGGGCGGGTCGACGTGGCTCCCGAGTCAGCCTTTTTCCTTCAGGTCTCACCCTCCACACGCCTTCTCGCTGCCACTGCCTTCATGAGGTTATGACGCTCAGCAATTTACAAAGTGTTCCCTATGTGTCCAATTTACCGATTTCCCTGCAATTTCTTTCGTGTTATTTCTTATAACGTATTCCTGAAAATCAATTCGAGCACAGGTAGAAATAATCATGGAAAGTTGAAGAACACAAAGATATTGGTAAGTGAAAAGGCATTGATTGTTCTACAGAAAAGAAAGCATGCAAAAGTTACCTTGAAATTACTATAGGATGAAGGTGACTGTGTATTGGCGTGGTTACGTTAAGCTGTTTAATGTATTTTGGAAACAGTGCAAAGTAACTACAGAAAAAAAGTAAACGTATTGTACCTTTGTTTGGGGGAAAATGGGTACAAAACAGGCTTTAGGAAGTATTGAAGGAAAGATTAGAAATTGCAAACATAATACTTTTAGTTGAGCAGGTAGAAACTGTGAAACCCTAGTTGTTTATAGAATTGTATATATATATATATATATATATATATATATATATATATATATATATATATATATATATATATATATATATAATCCAATAAAGGTTTGATGACATTGGTAGAACAGTCTTGTGACAAGTGCTGTAGGTTCATGAAAATTTAAGTATATGTGTGAGCGTAGGCACAGAAAAGCGGGGTATATTTTCCACTGTCAGACTGCGTGCTACCTCTATTTATGGTAAAACGTGTCATGAATGCAGGAGTCAGAGGTAAAAGCTAGTCATGAACCAGACACCGAGTATAGAGTAACATCCACATAAATAAATACGAGAAATGAGTTAGCTGTTGTTTCCGGATGATGCGCCACTAATGGAGCTGTCTACTGAGCCGCCAGCCATCAGGTGACACCCTGATGTACGCCGCAGTGTGGGTTGCAGGTTTTAACCTGCAACCCACAGTCAGTCTGGCTTTTTTTTTGTTTATTAAATGCCCTATAATGCTAGTCTCCCTGATAATTTCCTTATATACAGAGGGAACTAGTTGAGGGTTGAAAAATAGATAAAAAACACTTCTCCAAGTAGAATGTGCAATATATGGAATTGAACGCATTTTCGTATTTGTGGCAATTGAATAACAGAAGGCGATCATTTGTTTGCAAAGCAAAACTTAAGTTAGCTTTATCTCGCTGCTGCAGCTGCAGCTGTTAGGCAATCAGCTGTACCATTGCAAGGCTACGCCAGCCACTGACATGAGTTTGTTCAATTACTTGTGAAAATTAACACAGAATTTTGTTGCCACTGTAGTTTCCCTGCGATATTGTACATGATGTAGGTGATGCCTCTACAACAGCATGCCTGAATACGGGTAAAGATTAGATGCAGACAGACAGCTGCTGACTCCCATGTTTAGCGTGAATATCCCAACTCCATCAAGACGATGAACGTGGTCGTAAATAAAGCCAACTGGGTCTTCCTACTGTAATTATAAAAGATTCCGTAATTTAGTGTTCATGATCACAGTAAATACAAAGTGTGTGACTGCAATGAAGGGTTGTCTTTCTGGAGGTAAGGTTCCACAACATATATCACTGTGTGAATGGTCTGCAGCAGCACCTTGATCGTACTCCCTTCCAGTAATACGTGGGATTTGGCAACTCCTCCATCATTCATATTCCTTAGAGAAGAAGCGTTCCCACTTTGCCTATTTCTCATGTGACCCTTTAATTAAAGAGAACTGACATATGACTGCAGAGTCATCAATTACAAGCTATTAAAACTATGTCATTATTATGTGGAGTGTATTTGGAATTAAGTCCAAGTGATATAGAAACTTTGGAACATGTATTAATATTAGTTTTAGCAGCAAATCCACCAGATGTGTTGTGCTGAGTATTGCACAACTTTATGCGTAAAATATTTGGTGATACACAAGACACGAAACAGAAGATACCGACGATGATATTACAATGAAATACAATCTGCACAATGATACTACACCACCTCGAACATCAACATGAAGACAATGCATCTCCGCACACAGGGCAGGTGTGAGCTGTATGTGCAATAAATATTTCATTGGTGAAGGCAAGATAATAAGATCAGTCTGGAAAACATTCCTAGGTGGGTGTGTGGGTCTGTGTGTGTGTGTGTGTGTGTGTGTGTGTGTGTGTGTGTGTGTGTGTGTGTGTGTGTGTGTGTGTGTGTGTGTGTGTGTGTGTGTGTGTATATGTGAGAAAGAGTGAGTGTGTCTGTGTGTGGGTGCAGTTCATTAATAAGTAAGCGAGGCAGGGTCGGGTAACAGGCGGGACAGGCAATCTAATGGTAACACTTGTATTACAAACTCTTTTATAATTACAGGCATTTCTGCAGTTAACATGCATCTCGCCTTTCAGGGTATTTCCTTAATATTCATTTGTGAATAAAATGCACAACATATGCAATAAGGTCATACGAACTATTCAATTAAACGCATCTTGTCTATATTACATGCAATTTCATTCCCTCGGCTTGCTTAGTTGTTTAGAAATTAATGAAGGTCTCAGTACCATATTGAATTCAGAACCATCGTCCTTCCTTCCTTGTGACCCAACTATTTATAGAATAAATACACTTCTTACACAGCTTTTTTTATATTCTTTCCTCTGTGATCTTGATGTTTTAATGTATTTTTAATGTTTTATTTGCCAAAAATATTTACATGCCGTATATTATTAATGGAAGTGTTTCAAAAATTTCATCGAGTTAATATTTCCTATAAACTTGAAAAATCCCTTTCAGACGATTTCAATAAACAATCACTTATATTCGATCAAACCCTTCACTCTACCTGCAGAAGCTCTGAAATTGAGCTTCAAACACGACTGAGCTTGTGTGTTCATTTTGTTTTGGCCCAGTTAAGATTGTATCAAAAGGTGTAAAAAATATAAATCGTGAAAAAGAGGTATAAGTTTATATACTAAATCAAATTGGTGGAGACATGGCGTCAAATATTTATACCGTCGCTGCTGTGATTTTTCTTTTCTTTTCTTGACCATAAATAACATTGGCGTTACTTTCTACAGTTAAGGCAACACGACTCTCCCCTTCAGTGGGCATTAAAGTGGACATGTTTGGAACAGTGCAGCAAAGAGAGACGGAAGACTACACGATGCTCACTCACATCGTAACTCCTGCACCTTCACAGATTTGCCGTCTCTGGTTGCTGGAAACTGTCCCTTTTCGTACAGTATATATACAGTTTGACTCCGAGAACAGAAACTGATAATAACGTGTTGACTCTCGGAATTATTCAAACATTTTTGACTACCAAATAATGAAAAAAATAATTATATGCACGTTATAAAAGCAGGTACTTTTTTGTTTTAATGAGGTAATAAATAATATTTCAACTTTACGTCCTAAGTAAACTTTTCCTATTTCCTAGAACATATTTACAAAACATACCTAACTGAACCCCACTCATTACCATGGTTTAGGTGATAGAAAAGTAATTGTCCTTAGTTAGAAAACAAAGTCTAACAGATGTACACACAATGTTAGTTGACTCATAAGAGAACAAGAAACAGTGGTAAGAACACAGCCTTGAAACATACCTTATATGGATGCACGGTAGGATGCCACCTCAGTAGACAACATCATTAAGGGTTCTGCAAATATACAACAAAATTCAATTTAATAATGTTCACGAGTGTACGAGAAAGGAGTTCAAAACTAATATGAAATACAATAAAGTAATCAGACGCACAAGAGATGGAGGTTAAATGTTGAGACTGATGAATAATACAAGACCAGAAGAGGCAGTACGTTTTCGTCATGCGGGTGTGCATATTACAACAACGAGCAGCGAGGAGATAGAGTTGAGCTACGGGACAGGAGAGGAAGGAATCGTTTCGGCGGTTACAAAGGTGAGGAATGGAGGAAGGGAAATACATGTGTGGTGGGGAGGATGTGTAAGGATGTCTCGCAGAGCTTCTATTTAGGAATGTGAAGCGTGGATGGAATGCGTGACTGAAGCAGAAAATAGTTATAGTGAAAATGGATCACTACAGATTCCCGACAAGAGATTGCGAGACAATGAGAAATGACAGTGTTAGAGAGGTGCATAGAGTGACGTAGTTTGTTGAAAGGGGAGAAGGACTAATCCCTCCCAGGTTGTAGAAGTGGTTTGGGAACGTGGAGAGAATGTTGGAATAAAAGGTTTGTTTAAAATTATTGAAGTGAAAGACGTAGAGAGTAATGGAGATGCAGCGTTTAAGGAGCAATGAGCTGCAAAACTCTAGTCATTTAAGAGGATTAAAGGCGGCAGAAGGTCAGAGTGAATCGCGATCATTTGGTCTATTGAAGCTCAAAATTATTTGTTTCTTAGAGAAGTAAACGATCCTAAATGACGATTTTTTTTGTACTCTGAGTATAATTAACTAATTTTGTTACAGATCACATTGCTGTAATGAAAGATAAAAAAAAAAAACTTTAAAATGTCTCGCAGCTCAGAAAATACGTTTCAATATTTATCATAAAAGTTTTGGTTATTTTCCCACATGAAACCACTTCGTTCGATCAAAAATTTTAAACAATATCTAACACGTAACAATATCAAGGTTGATTGAGGGCTGATGGACCACTTCAGGTCCTGCCATGACCTCTTTTGGCTCGATAACTTTTCCTGAACGACGAGGACACCTGAGGCTCAGTAGTGATGGCTGGCCGACCTTCAACACTCCTTGTCTCATTTTTACTTTAGCGAATAAATGTGTACAAAGGTTTGCGAGAAGATCTTAGCAGCTGTAGTCTGAAGATGAAAAGTAGTCAATAAAACAGTGTGTACCTGGAATGTCTCATATTTCATGTTGTTTTGCTGCCATTGTAAGCATAAGAAGAAGGAAAATGAAGAAGTTAAACCATTAGTCACCATAAAGGTATTGTCCCTTACTCCCTCGAGACCCAACGAAAGTATTGAACTTCTGATCACGATCTTTTCCCTTTCCGGTAAAACTTTACGTGCGAACACTGCTAACTTAACTTGAACTCTCAACTACAACACTGCAACCTGACCTGCCTTGGAGAACTGGTGTGAGTCTGAACGTGGCATTTATGTCTTTTTGCTGTAAACCTGTGGATCTAACAGTTGTGTGTGTGTGTGTGTGTGTGTGTGTGTGTGTGTGTGTGTGTGTGTGTGTGTGTGTGTGTGTGTGTGTGTGTGTGCGTGTGTGTGCGCGTGTGTGTGTGTGTGTGCGTGTGCGTGTGCGTGTGCGTGTGTATGTGTGTGTGTGTGTGTGTGTGTATGTGTGTGTGTATGTGTGTGTGTATGTGTGTGTGTGTGTGTGTGTGTGTGTGTGTGTGTGTGTGTGTGTGTGTGTGTGTGTGTGTGTGTGTGTGTACAAACGAACGATTTTAATGGTGGTGAATATTGTTTGAAATTCAACAACTCTGCTGTCCTAATTATTTAGTTCCTTGATTTATTGATTGAATAATTTAATTGAACCCTTTATAGGAGCATTCACATTTTTATTTCATCAAACACATTAATTTTCCTCTCATTTTTCTATTTTTCGTTATCTGACGCTTTGGGACACTGGCATGACCACAGCTGGCGGGGTGTGACAGCCTCCTCGCTTCATTCTGCTGAGTAGGAGCTTTACAGAACGCCTTGCCTTGCCTTGCCTTGTCTTGCCTTGCCTTGCCTTGCCTTGCCTTGCCTTGCCTTGCCTTGCCTCCTTCACCACTTGGAAGGCCAACAAGAAGAGGGTTGGCAGATCCTCGTCACTTTCTTTATTCCAATATAATTACTTGGAAGTTCCTCACTTTATTATTATTTCCTTTCACTTTTTTTTTGAGCTTAAACTCTTCATATCACGATAGACTTTTTCAGTGAGTTGTGAAATAACTTAAAAATGGATATTTCTTTCCACAAAGAATTGTTTTTACATATTTTTAATCCCTCCCCTGCGACTACCCACAGCTATTTTAAGAGAAAGTG
>JAPQNM010000040.1:19109975-19119975 GCA_029783475.1 Metacarcinus magister | reverse complement strand
TGATGAGTGAGCAGTTAGTGTCCTCCTTGAGCAGAGAATACGTTTGATATCATAATAATAATGATAAAAATATGTGTTATTTGTTCATATAGCTGTGTGTTATATATCATACGTATCTGTTTAATAAAATGGTTTGTTTACTAAAAAAAAAAGAGACCCCGGTTGGTATAAATGAATTATATCTTTAAAACTACAATTTTGATTAAGGTAAATACTTCGGAAACTGATTGGTAATAATAATAATAATAATAGTAGTGTGTGTGTGGTCGGTCTATACTAGCTGCTAAGCTATCTCTGGGAAAGTAATGGCGGGCGATCACGAGTCCAGCACATGATCCCTAAGACCATGGGTGAATACCGTGGGTGAAAGCAGACACACACACACACACACACACACATACACATACACATACACATACACATACACACACACACACACACACACACACACACACACACACACACACACACACACACACACACAGAAACACACAGAAACACAAAGTTCAATCCTGCAGGAACAATATGAACCACTAAGATATAATACGAAATATTTGTTTATCATAACTTTCATAAAAAAAAATAAGCGTGAGCTGAGGACAGAAAAGTGGATGGAGTATGTATTTCATATACTACACTTGTGATACAGTTTTTAATAGAGAACTAGAACAACCAAACGGCATTAAAAAAAATTTACGGTAACTAGTATTTTTTTATGCGAATTTGATAAGTTCCATACTCTGTCGATATAATTCAAACTAGATTATTTTTTAATATACAAGCATAATTTTTTTCAGTCGCCCTTTCCTCAAAAACATGGTCAGACTCGCAATAATATCCATACAATTCTGGAAGATATTGAAATATTTTGTAGCTTGACATTTTCCTACATCAATATATACGTATATGTTAATACACTATTATTTATTGAGCACGTAACATATTTGAAAATATAATGTTGTTTTTATCTTATAGTATAAATGTGAATTAAAATTTTGTTTTCCTACACAATGAATTTCCAGTTTTCTATATGGTACATTAGACCAAAAATGTTTGGTTGTGCGAAAATACGCAAGTAATATGAAATATATTATATGATACTTTCTTGAACAGATAAAAATATGAAATGGTGGATTTTTCCGTCAGAAAATTTAAAGGATCCACATATACATAAGCACCCTTAGCATGTAGCTGCATTTCCTTGACTTATTTCAGTTGTGCGATGCTGAAGGTGCCTCCAGTTTCCTGTGTTCCCGATGCAACGACAAAACTATCTTACTCTCTTTTAGATTGTTGTGCAGTGACTCCCATCTTCTATTTACTGCATGTTCAGCCTTGATGCTTTTTCAGTGTATTTTAAACTGATTCTATTTCATATTAATATAACTAATAAACAAAATTACACGAATAAGAAAACTACAAACTTCAATGCCCAAAACATTCACTAAAGCCAATAGAAGAACCGTATCAAGGAGTTTCTACAAAGTTTTGTTCACTTGCAGTGTGTTACCAAACACTAGACGTAAAACTCTTTCTACTGTTGTACTTCTAGTAAACAACTTGAAATCTGCATCAATTATTCTTAAATGCACGGTTCGGTGTACTCATGGTGCATGTTATCTGCTGGATGTATATATCGTTGCATTCAGTGAGTATCCTTCGCATAATCCACAGACACAAGATTATCACGTTGGAAAATCGTAATATTTGCGTATTAGTAAATTTCAATATATTCAAACTAAATATCCAGCGCAGGTATTCTAATAATTAACTTTTTCATAATATTTTGTGTGTCATGAAGCGAGGTAAAAACTTACGTCTGCTGCAATCACAATTTTTTTTCTTTTTTACATGGCCAAATAAAAATTTCTTTACTTCATCGAAAACGTCATGTGAAATGAAAAACTATTGCGTTTACATAAAAACGTTTACTTCAAGGACACACTTGATTTCATGTCCATATGTCAACATTTCAGCTAGAAAATTATATATGAATATATATATATATATATATATATATATATATATATATATATATATATATGTATGTATATGTATGTATATGTATATATATATATATATATATATATATATATATATATATATATATATATATATATATACACTCCCTCTCTCTCTCTCTCTCTCTCTCTCTCTCTCTCTCTCTCTCTCTCTCTCTCTCTCTCTCTCTCTCTCTCTCTCTCTCTCTCTCTCTCTCTCTCTCTCTCTCCTTTACTCCCAAATGAAAAGGGATTGACAAATATTGAACCTAGGCATGTGAAACACGTTCTGTCATATGACACTGAGTGTCCCTATCTGTCTATCTGTTTGTTTTGTACCTCCCTTTCCGTCCCTCTGTCTGTCTAATCGCCTACCCGCCTGTCTATCCATCAATCTCTCTCTCTCGCTCTCTCTCTCTCTCTCTCTCTCTCTCTCTCTCTCTCTCTATATATATATATATATATATATATATATATATATATATATATATATATATATATATAATATATATATATATATATATATATAATATATATATATATAATATATATATATATATATATATATATATATATATATATATATATATATATATATATATATATATATATATATATATATATATATATATATATATATATATATATATATATATACATATATATACATATATATATATATATATATATATATATATATATATATATATATATATATATACATACATATATATATATATATATATATATATATATATATATATATATATATATATATATACACACTTTCCAGGAACAGAGCTAAGTCGATTTGCCAACAAGGCAGCCTCCCATCCTGACAGACAGAAATACAAGCAAACAGAAAAAAAACAGACCAAATATACAGAAACATACTTACAAAGGCAGAATATACTAACAAACCGACATATTGACTGAGACTACAATACAGGTAATAGAGACGTTAGTTACACAGAAGGACACAGAACCAGTCAGCCGATCAGCTAGTGAGACACAGATAAGGAGAGTCAGTTACACAGAGAAAATGCAATGAAACATTTAGTCATACTAAAGGATCAGAAATGTATTCAATACACGAGGGAGACACACAGGAAAACAGAATACACGTTTGTTTGTCATGGCGACAAGGAAATACTTCAAACGTAGGACAAGCTTCAGAGTCAAGAATGAAATAAATTCAGTGCTGTCAGTGCCTTGTCTTCACCGCTCGATCGTCTTTCACTCGCAGATTCTCAGATGGATTCCTACCATGCGTGATGTGCACCAGTTTGGATCAGTGTCTGTGGACGTCATTAAAGGCACGTATTTCTCTTTTTACAAACTGCTTCTCGTCGGATTGAGTAGAAAAATAAAGTCTGAGGACCACATGACTTGCTTCATCATTCAGAATTAATGTTTGACCCGCCACTCCAGCAAACATTAAAACATATTCCTTAATTTTCTTAAATGTTGATGAACGCAACTGCAGCAAACACACTCGTTCTTCTTGTTTCATGAGAAGAGACGTAGTAACCAAACAGAGATTCATTCTCTCACGATGCATTAAAAAAAAAAAAACTATTTTGATTCATCATATTACTTCGATATTTCATTCATCATCACACTATGGTTTTCTCTCACCCGAATAAGGGTGTGCCGAGTACACTGACTTACCAGTTGTGGTTGGAAGGGAAGGGTGTCATAGGTATAGAAGGGAAAAAAAGGCTAACAGAAACCTTTGAGAAACTAAAAAAAGAATTCATAGTGAGAGCACTTTGCTTTTATGTCACATCAAAGTAAGGTGAAGGTCCATTCAAACTAAGAGTCAGCAGCTCCATCATCATTATTACCGCCACAACTCCCCTCTCATCATTACCTCCACCAACGTCATCACAGGCCGCCCTCCCACCATCACAACCACGTCCACGCCGCCAGTGCCGCTGCCTCCACCTTCAGACACACGCCCTGCCTCGCTACCTCTGACCTTTCTCGACAATAAATACTTGGTGTCGGGTCTTTACTCTGCCCTTTTATGGACTAAGTTTTACCCCAGTGCTGTGGCGCGGCTGAGCAGACTAAGGGTCTGGGAAAGGTGTGTGACTGTGACTGTGACTGTGTGTGTGTGTGTGTGTGTGTGTGTGTGTGTGTGTGTGTGTGTGTGTGTGTGTGTGTGTGTGTGTGTTTTTCTCTGTGTGTTTGTGTGTGTATCTGCACAGATATATATGTAAGTATTTCTGTATGTATGTATGTATGTATATATGTATGCTTGTATGTAGTATGTATGTATATATGTATGTTTGAATGTAGTATGTATATATGTATATATATATATATATATATATATATATATATATATATATATATATATATATACATATTTATTTATGTACATACAATTACTGTAACTATGATTCATACTGAAGGATCTGGGAGTCAAACTTTGAGTTGAGAGTGTGGCAGAGAAACAGTACATATGTTTGACGCCTCTGAGCTTCTCATCCTTCTGATCCCTTCCTCCCTCTCTGCGACCACTCCCCGCTGCTTCATACTACACAAAGCTCCTTCTTCCCTGCATCAGCCACACGCACAGGAACAACACAAAGCCTCGCCGACACAACACAGACAAAAAATGGGAAGCACATTACGTTTTCTTTGTCGACCAAAAAATAATAGGACCTTATAACCTTTTCATTGTCTTCCTGGAAATGGTCTCATCACCAAGGCTACAGGCTGGATCTTTGTTCTTGGACAAACGCTTCATTGTCCACAAACTTATAACATCAACATATAAAACTGTGTACTATTAATTCCAATATCATTCACGGTGTCCTTTAAACAACACAGAAATACTCAAAAAGGTTCCTTCAAGCATAATTTTCACATCATTTCCTAACATTTCACTTTTAGTAGAGTTATTATTTTTACGAGACTACGACGATGATGGTGATGAGTTGTTACGAGGCCATGAACGTCTTTTATGTGAGGCGGTCGATCAGTCACCGGGAAGGATCGCAAAGCTTCACCTGGAGAGGAGGAGGAAGTTGGTGTCGTGGGAAGACGGAAGGAGGAGGAAGAAGAGGGCGGGTGAGGAGACAAGGAGGAGGAGGAAGAGGGCGGTTGAGAAGACAAGGAGGAATGGATAGAAGAGCAAGGAAATTAAATGCTCTCCCACACACACACACACACACACACACACACACACACACACACACACACACACACACACACACACACACACACGCACACGCACACGCACACAATTTGCACTAACATTTCGTGAAGAGGTAAGAACTGCACCCCGTCTCCCCAGCCTCTCCGCAGCCCTTCCCTATCTTATCTCACCTCCAGAACACACCAGTGGGAAGGGAGAAGGAGAGGAGAGGGAAGGACATCAGAAAAAAGAGGGGCACAGGAAAGAGTGGAAAGGAGGGAAAGGGGAATCAGCGAAGGAAGGAGAAGGTAAGGCGAGGGTAAGAGAATTGGTGACAGGAGGAGGAGGAGGAGGAGAAAGAGGAGAGTGTAGAAGAGAGAGCCACACAGAGCCACAGTCGCCTCGAATAATTACGGTGGCATCAGTAAGTCTCAGTGGGCAACCGGGCGCCAAGTTCATTTACGAAAGAGAGAGCGAGAGAGAGAGAGAAAGAGAGAGAGAGAGAGAGAGAGAGAGAGAGAGAGAGAGAGAGAGAGAGAGAGAGAGAGAGAGAGAGAGAGAGAGAGAGAGAGAGAGAGGAAAGAAAAAAGAGAGAGAATCTATACATCCTCTACTTCACATTTCTAGTATATCCTTTACTTATCTCCTTCCATTTCTTTACTCTTATATAGCTTCTAAAATCATGGTAACAATTTCAACTAACCACCATCATCACCACCACCACCCCCACACAGACACACACACTACACAGCTCTCCTCTTGTGTCTACTGAGAGTTTATGGAAATGCGATTGTGGTCCTTTTGGGCGCGAAGACTACGCGAGGCACTCAAGCCCGACAGACGACAGCAGAGGAGAGACAAGGGAAAAGGAGAAAAAAAGAAAAGGAAGAAATAGGAAAGAAGAGGAGAGGATACAAGAAAAATATTCAGTAAATTCTTGTCCCTTAAAAGGTTGAGTACATACGTTATGAGAATAATGTTAATATGAGATTGTGAGTTTGAAATACATATATAAGTACTTGTTTGAAGGAGAGTGGAGTGGGGTCAATAGGAGGAGAATGGCAGAAGGTGGATCATAGGAAAGAAAGAGAATAGAGCGCAAAAGGAAAGACGCAGACTATAAGGAGAAACAGGGATGACAAAGAAGGAATAGAAAGACATACTAAACAAGGAGGAGGAGCACGTGGGAAGGAGGAGAATAAGGAAGAGGGAAATGTGACAAGGAAAGAGAGTAGAGCATGAATAATGAATAGAATAAGAGCGAAAAAAAAAGAGAATAGATAGAGAGAGTAATAGAGAGAGGACGAGTAAATCACGTGGGGAGTAGGAGGATAAGGGAGAGGAGGAACATATGATAGCAAAGAAGGTGAAGGAAGAGCAAGTAAAAGACACAAGGAATAAAAGGATAGACATGTAGGACGTAAGGAAGGTGGATGAAGGAGAACAGAGTGTGAGGAAGGGAGGGAGAGGTGGGAGGAAGGAAGGAAAGGAGGAAGGGAAGGGAAGGGAAGGGAAGGGAAGGGAAGGGAAGGGAAGGGAGGAACATAAGGGAGGGTATAGCAAGGGAGGAGGCGACAGTCTCTACACTCCATTGAACGACTCGATGAGGCGCTAAAGATTTATCCAACTTCCCCGCCACATACCCTCCTCCACCCTAACCTTCACCCCACAGCCCCCTCCTCCTCCTCCTCACTTTCCCCATCTCCTCTTCCTCCTCCTCCTCCTCCTCCTTTCTGCTTGGGTACATCGCCGCCTCGGAAGTGAAAAACTACACCTCCGTTATTCATTCCCTACGATTCATTCACACTATCAAATAAATGCTCAGTTTTCGTTTGGAGGAAGTTAAGCACTAAACAACTGCACTCGGGAAAATTCATAACAACGTATTGAAACTGAAACTGTGTTGGAATGAAAATTTGTTGTCTCCCGTTTTATTTGGTGACATTCACATGAACAGTTTCCAGCCGTTGGTTGATATAAAGAGGATCCGAGTTAACTTGATTAAAAAACGTAATTGGATACAGAACCCATTTATTTTCAGGCCTTGAAGGATAAGATGAAGGGATCACTAGTGGCTGTTTGTTTTATGTGCTTTATAAATTTAAGCAAATCAATATAAGGGATAGAAAAAATTTACTTTCAATAATAGTAGTGACTTTAATGCCTGTATATTTCTACGAATGTAGGTATGTATGTATGTATTTATGTATGTATGACTGTACTAGGTATTTAGGTAGGTAGTTAGTGCGTGTGCGTGTGCGTGTGCGTGTGCGTGTGCGTGTGCGTGTGTGTGTGTGTATGTGTGTGTGTGTGTGTGTGTGTTTAAGAGCAAAAAAAATAGCCGTACACTAAAGTAAGTAAGGAGGAAGGAGGGTAACTTAATGAAACGAGAAAGACAAAGGCTTAGTCGACAAGAAGCTCAATGAATAATTTGTAGTTCCATGAAAATTTTAACAAGAACAGAAATGTGTGAAGCATAAAAGGGGTTTCCGCCTGTTGGAGGAAGAGGAGAAGGAGATGGAAGAGGAAGAGGAGGAGGAGGAGGATATGGAAGAGGATGAGGACGAGGAGGAAGAAGAGGAGGAGGAGGAGGAGGAGGAGGAGGAGGAGGAGGAGGAGGAGGAGGAGGAGGAGGAATACAAAGGAACACAAACAGCAACAGACCCTACGATCCATGCGAAGGCTGTTTCATATAACTACTCTCAACTATCTACTTGAATTAGAGAAAGGATAGTACAATGGAAGGCTCCTCCCCGCCCTTCCATACCTCCAGCCGAAGCTGGCAGAAAAGTCCACTAGAATTTAAGACAAAAAAGTTTTTTTCCCATTTTACTACGTAAATATTAGTCCTACAGGAAAATTGTATAGAAGTAAATTTATGGAATTTTATCATGTCTATCTCATACTGTCATCATCTTTCCAATACGTCTAATACTTATGAACACAATTAAAATTTTGTGAAAGAAATGAATGCGTAATACTTTACACTCCCATATCTATAATTACAATGCAGTTTAATTTCACTATAGCTCAATAGAACAGGCGTTGCCTAATAACAATGATGAAATAACTTTTATTTAACTTTACTGGCTGATGCTGGTCTCATATGACAAAAATACATAGATGACTCAATAAAACGTATCAATGTTATTTGGTTTTCATATCTTGAGGAGGAGGATGAGGAGGAGGAGAAGAATGAGAATGAGAAGGAGGAGGAAGAGGAAGAAGAGAAAGAAGGAGTAGTATTGTTCCTATGTTTTTTATTACCGTTGCTGTTGTTTATGTTGATAATGATAATGTTAGTGATAATAAAGCAAAACATTACGGTAAAGAAGACAAGGAAGACAATAAATGAAACAATATCAAACAATATATAAACAGCAAATCAAACCTTGTGAACTCACGTACAAAAATAGGAAAGGGGAAACAGAGAAAGAAAAGAAAGCAAGAAAGAACTGCAGGGTAAAAAAAAAATGGAAATTCAAGACCAGTTCAAAAAGGTGAAAACGAGAAGGAAGAAACGTAGGAAAAACAAACAAACAAGGAAAATTTACTTGAGCTTGTAAAAAAAAAATTCGGAGGAAAAATATAAAAGAAAAAGGGAAATATCACACAGAGACCTTCCCTATTTTTTCCTTGGTTCCCTCTTTCCTCCTTGAGTCTTCTAGCTACACGGTACCTGTCTCCGCCTTTCTGCCTCCTTCCTTCCGAGTTAATTTCATTAGAGTAATTGTGTTCATGATTATGTAAGTCTTTCTTCCCTTTGTTTACGCTGTTCCCTTTATTTATTTTTTTAACTTCTCCATATTTTTATAAAGTAATTCAAAAATATCTTACAATATAATTACTTATGATGGTATTCTCAGTTTTTTATGTATTATTTTTCACTTTCAGAACATATAAGTTTATATTAGCGCTTGCACGCACACGCACACACACAAAGAGAGAGAGAGAGAGAGAGAGAGAGAGAGAGAGAGAGAGAGAGAGAGAGAGAGAGAGAGAGAGAGAGAGAGAGAGAGAGAGAGAGAGAGAGAGAGAGAGAGAGAGAGAGCAAGTGGGTCAGAAAGAGCAGGCAAAAGAAAGAAAAAGAAAGCAGGAAAGAAAAAAAACAAAAACAAAGAACGAAAGAAAGGAAAGAAAGAAAGAGGAAAAGAAAGGCAATGCTCAGTTACCTGTGTGTTTCCAGGTACATATGGCATGGAAAATCCCGTGAAAGAGAAGGGAGGGAAGGGAGGGAAGGGAGGGAAGGGAGGGAGAGAACGGTAAGGAAGGACCGAGGGAGGGACCATTGTGACAGGATAGGGTAAGTTATCTTTATAAAGGGAACTCTCTTGCTGTAAAATAAAGGGCAGAGAGGTCGTCAACACACTCACAGTCCATTTTTAAAGTTGGATTCGTCGCGTGGAAGGTAAGTGTGTCACAGGAAGGCAGAGTGTTGCCTTCCACCTCAGTGATTCTTGAACAGTTCCACGAGAAGGTCATGTTAAGTTTTTTTTTTTTCTCTCTCTCTCTCTCTCTCTCTCTCTCTCTCTCTCTCTCTCTCTCTCTCTCTCTCTCTCTCTCGTTTAATGTTATGTATGTATGTGTCTGTCTGTTTACGTGTCTTATCCTGTCTGTCTATCAAGTATTTTATTCTATATATTTAGTTATTCTCATATATTTTTTTTCTTCGTGCAACTAATTATAAGTCGTTATTTATTTTTTTTGCCTTTTTTTTTTGCTGTATTTTTGTTATTTTTTTATATTAATTAATAATGATCTATATTTACGCCCTACTAGTGATTAATCCAAGTTATTAGCCTTATTATCATCATTTTACTGTCTTTCTTATTAATATCATTGCAGTCGTTGT
>JAPQNM010000040.1:19099975-19104975 GCA_029783475.1 Metacarcinus magister | reverse complement strand
ACGTCAGCAGATTTTAAGAGGCAAAGTAACGAGAGTCTGAAAGGATGTACTCTAGAGAGCATGTGGCTTTTGTTATGTAGGACGACCTGTGAAAAGGGTTGAAAAAAAGGTAAAAGAGTAAACTTGAGGCTAATGCTGATGAATATATAGAGAGATAGTTAATAGTCAGCCTGGGAGTGAAAGAAGTTGGGTAATCATTCTATTTTAAAAAACTATAGAAAAAGAGAAAGAGTAATTGTGAAGGGAGATTTGAATGCATCGGTAAGAGACATTACTATTATTACCTTATTCCTTTTATTACTACTACTACTACTACTACTACTACTACTACTACTACTACTACTGCTACTACTACTACTACTACTACTACTAGTATTACTGCTACTACTGCTGCTACTATTACAATTGCTGTTATAATTATTGTTATTATTATTATTATTATTATTATTATTATTATTATTATTATTATTATTATTATTATTATTATTAATATTAGTAGTAGTAGTATCATCATTATTTATAGTCATTATTGTCATTACCTTTATCATTATCATCGGCACTAAAAAAAAAAACAGAAGAAGAAGAAAAGAATAAAACGATAGCAACAACGACTATGCTGACAACGATGACTAGGAAAAGGACAAAACAAAACAAAAGAGGACGAGGTGTGACGCCAAAGACAACGTAAAGGACAGTGAGGACGAGGACGAGGACGAGGTGGACGCATGGATGAGAAATAAGGAAAGCAAGGAAAAGCAGGGACGAGGAAGCGTGGCAGCCTCAAGGGGAATACACAGGAAGCCACAGCACTCACGAAGATGGAGGAGCTGAAGGGAGAGAGGAGGGAAGGCGACAACAAGAAAAATGGAAAGAAAAAAAAGTGCAAAAATTTTCGTCCGGTTATGAAGAAAGTCAAATTTCACGAAAGTTCTTTCCTCCCATTGGAGATTAAAATAAAAAAAAATATATATATATATATATATATATATATATATATATATATATATATATATATATATATATATATATATATATGTGTGTGTGTTCCCAGATTCCTTGATTGACATCTATCGCTTTTTCTTTTTCCACATTTCCAAAAATCTACGCATTTGTTATTGTCAGTGCTAGCGCCAAGAGTACATCCATGAATTGTCTGTCATTCCGCTGAGGCTGCTCGCTGCTGCTGCACGAGTGGAAATGAAATGTTTTATGCATTCACTTTCTCTGCCGCTTTTCTCTTTTTGTTCAAGTGTGGCGTAAGGGAAGAAACAAAAACGAAATACTATGCATTATATACCAAAACACATGAGTAGAAATGCACACATGTAATGATATAACACTACGACAATACAATAACAACAACAAATCCAAAGCAAATAAAGCAAAGTGATGAAAGGGCACGAACGTGGTCTCATCGAAGTAGAGAGCGACAAGGGACGATCCTCCACCGTCTTCCCTCCTCAAGAGACACACCTCCCACGCGCCGCAGGAGCCTTAACCTCCCCAGATTGAGTCAGGAGACCTCGGTTAAAAAGTTGATTCCAACCCCGTAAAAGTTTAAGCGATAAAGTTCTAAACTTTGCTCAGAATGCGAAATGATGTGAAAGAGCGGGAGAGAGGAAAATGGAGAGCGAGAGAGAGAGAGAGAGAGAGAGAGAGAGAGAGAGAGAGAGAGAGAGAGAGAGAGAGAGAGAGAGAGAGAGAGAGAGAGAGAGAGAGAGAGAGAGAGAGAGCAAAAGTGATAGCAAGTGACTGACAGCCATCAAGTCATCTCGTCATCAAGCGCAGAGACAGATCAGACAGACAGATAGACAGAATGAAACAGACAGCCAAGCAGACATAAACATGCAGGTAGACTGATAAACAGGCAAACAGGCAAACAGGCAAATAGGCATATAGACAGACACAGCTACAGATGGCCAAGGACAGGGATAGATGAAACGACAGCAGATTTCAGATAATTAATTAAGGAAAGATGCAAGGACAAAACCACACACAGACACACACGCACACGCACACGCACACGCACACGCGCATACACACACACACACACACACACACACACACACACACACACACACACACACACACACACACACACACACAAAGAGGAGAACATTTCATTTCAAGAAACATTTCATTTCACAGAAGCTGTTCCCTTCTCCGTGTGAATGAATATTGGTCTTAATTCATCAATGTAATTTTATCTTTCTTTTTCTCTCATTTTTTTTCTCATTCCTTATTCCATATTCCTTTATCCAGTCATTCTTCAGTCAGCCTTTCTTCTCCTTTCCATCCTCCTCCTCTTCCTCCTATGCTCTCTATTTTATAATCTTTAATCATACTTCATGCTTTCATAAATTCCTTATTCTTTCTTACTAGGCCCCCCCTCACCCCCTTCCTCCTTGCATTCTCACTCCTTCCCGCTCGTGTTGGTGAAATTTTGTTTCTCTCTGAAGGCTTCCCTTTCTCCTTTCCTTCCTTCTCCTTCCTCACACACGAAAATATATTCAGTCTTCCTTCCTTCCTTCCTCCCTCCCTCCCTTTCCTTCCTGTGTGTGACCATTCCTTTTATCTCCTTTCCTCTCCTTCTCTCCTTGCTCCCTGGACCATCAATTCTCCCTCCATTCATCTCGTCTCGTTTTTATTTTCCATTTATTCTCTCTCTGTCTCTCTCTCTCTCTCTTGTATTTTCTCCTCCTACTCTCCCATCCTCCAACCCTTTATTTCCTATTCATCTTCATCCTTCCTTCCTTCCTTCTTTCCATCTTTACTTCTTTCCCTCCACACCTTCCTTCTTCCTTTCTTCTTTTCCTGGCTCCTTCCTCGCCTGGACCGCTTCTAGGCTAGGTCACTGCTGTCAACACGCAAGGCACAAACCACTGCTTTACGGCCGCGATAAACACGACAACGCGGCGACGACAGGACACCAGCGCCGCCCAGTCCAAAGGCGACAGCAAGAAACATAAAAGGAAAAATGGACAACGAAAAAAAAATTATAAAATATGCACGATAAACTCAAGATACACGAACTGGTGGTATTTGCACGTGGGAGAAACGAAAGAAATATCGCCTCGCCTTGAGTTACGATATATTTTCCACGAGGTCCAGGGAAGAAAATACATCACGGGCGCCTCTGTGTGTATGTTACCATGGCGCACCAAGACTCGTGTCGCCAATACAGGTGCTGCAAGTAAGGGTAACCAAGACACATTCACTCTCGTCCTTCCTGGTGGATAAATTTATTCTAGCTTTACTCCAAAGGTTGTGATATATTGGATAAATGTGTATAAATGTGTGTTTCGATCTGCTTTCTTCTTCTCAGTGACGCTTGTGAGTGTTGATAGTTTAGTTTGTGACCTTGCCGACCGCACGTACTGAAGATTGGATACAGACTGACATACATCGAAAGGGAAAATCTGGGATATGAGTACATGAAAACGTCAATAGTTTCAGCTTCGATGGAAAAGTAATACACGATATAAACAAAAAGTAAATGATGATAATAGTAATAATAATAATAAAAATAATAATAATAATAATAATAAAAGGTGGACAGAAAACGGACGCATAACGAGGAGGGACTACACTTGTAATAACACTAAATTAAAAAATACTCATAAAAACATTATAAAAAAAGACATAAACAAACGGTATTGAATCACTACGACCACCACCAAAATACAACAAAAACAACAAAAACAACAACAACCACATCAACAACAACAACAACAACAACAACAACAACAACAACAACAACAACAACAACAACAATAACAACAAGGACGGCTATAAGAGCAAGGAACATTCAAGCTTGAGGGCGAACAAACAACAGGTTCGCGTTATTGTCTTAAACAAACCACAACATACACTTATGTAAAGCCCAGGACACAAAAACAATACTTGAGCAAGAAGAGGAGGAGGAGGAGGAGGAGGAGGAGGAGGAGGAGGAGGAGGAGGAGGAGGAGGAGGAGGAGGAGGGAGTAAGGGATGGAGCAAACAAGAGGAACGAAAAAGAATGAGATAAAGAAAAAACGAGGAAACAGGGTGAGGTAGAAGGCACAAAAGAAGAGATGCATGGAAAAAATACAAAGGAAGAGGAGAAGGAGGAGGAGAAGGAAGAAGATGTAGTATAAACAGGATAAAGAGGAGGAAAGAGAGCAAACTGGTTGCGGCTGAGAGAACACGAAAAAAACGCATAGAAATACAAAAGAGAAAGAAAAGAAGTGAAAAGGGAATAGCAAGAGGATATGGAGAACGAGCACAAGAACCAGCAAGAGGGCAAGAAAAAAGCGGAATAAGGTCTTGGTAATGGAAAAGAAGGACGTTAGGGCGTGGGAGAAGAGGGGAAGGATAAGAAGGAGAATTCTAAATGAAGACACGCAAGGGAAGCTGCATTAGGAAAAGGAGAGAACTACAAATGGAAGAAAAGAAGATACAGGAGATAGCACGAGAGAGCAAGAGAGAATAAATGAAGAAAGAAAGAATGAAAGAAAGAAAAACCAGGAAATAAGAATGTGAGTTTTGCTTTACTCTTATTATTTTCTTTCTTTCTCCTTCCCCGACATGAACTTCTTGAGGCGAGGAGCTTCAATACTCCTTAGGAACTAACTATTCTGGTAATACTGTGTTCACCTCCTCGTGGTGTAGTATATACATTTATCTTACCCTTAATAATTACATTTCTTATACAGCTCTTGTTATATTTTCTTGTCAAGTGAAATACACGAGAGAAAGGAATGAAAGACTGGCAGACTGACGAACATATGAATACATACTCTACACAAAGAAAGAGAGAAAAAATATATATACATAGAAAAGTTTTAAAAGTTGTGTTTTGCAGTTAAACAAAAATAAAATGCTGATGTTGAACAGAGAAATACAGGAAATACGAAAACATAAATGATAACAGTGTGTCACAAACAGATAAGAGGGTCAGGAGGAGGAGGAGGAGGAGGAAGGAGAAAAAAAAATAGAATGAAAACCAGGACATTTCGTAA
>JAPQNM010000040.1:19084975-19087475 GCA_029783475.1 Metacarcinus magister | reverse complement strand
GCTGAATTTCTCGGGTTTTTAAGAGCTAGACACGCACAGAAAAATAGTTCTCGTCTTTCCCTCAACATTATCATACAAAGTCCTCTTCAACCTTTAGAACCAGAGTTAATAGCAGTACTTGTAGAGGCTTTGGTCGCTATGTCCTTTCCTTCTTAGTTTTATTTAGGTTCCTTCGTTTCCTTTCCTTTTTAATTCTATACATCCTCCCACTTCTTCCCTTTATCCGTCTTTTATTTTCTATCTCCGTTTCCTTAGTTTCTCCCATTCCTCCGTTTTATAATTCATTCCCTTCGTCTCACTGTTTTCTTGTCCTTTCTTTCTTCTTCCTTCCCGTATCCACGCAGATTTTACCGCACGCCGTTCTTTCCCTTGCCTATCCCTACCTCCTCTCCTCCTTTTCCTTATGTCTTCCTTTCTTCCTTACCTCCACCAACTTATTCCTTCCTGGGACTTTATTTGCTAGTTCCATTATTATCTCTCTCTTTCTCTCTCTCTCTCATTTTTCTCCTGCCACCCTCCCTTACGCCATTCCTTCTGTCATCCATTAGCATCTTCTATTCTTCCTCATGTTGCTTCTTCTCGCTCTCCCCGCCTCTCCTCGCCCCTCCCCACGCTGCCCACATTTAGCTCTCGGCATTGGTCTTGACAGGATGCGACAAACACTCTCACAAAATGTCAATCTCTTACTGCTGGGTGACTTTGAAGGGTCGTGATGAGCTGTGGGTGACATTATTTTTGTTCCTCTCGCCCTTTACGTTTCTTCTCTCCTTCTTCCATTTCTTTATCATTTTTTTTTTTTTTTGGTGGGGGGGGTTTAGTTTCAATAGCATTAGACTTTTTTTTCTTCTTCTTCTTTACCGTTAGTTTCATTCCAAGGTGATTATTTTTGTGTGGGTTTATTGTTTTTATTTTCGTTATTGTTAACATTCTTATCTTTCTTTCTTCTTTTCTTCCTCTTCATCCCCTTCCCCTTTCACCTTTTCAACCTAGCATGAAGAGGTAGCAACGATCAAGGTGTCTACCAAGTGGTGCTAGAATTTTAAAGAACCAAGAGGAGGAAACCTTCAAGAGGAGTGAGTGTTCTTCTGTAACAATTACGACTACCTTGTACAAGTGAATTAGACTCGTTTATGGATTTTTTCATCTCCAGTGCTTTTCTCTAAGGGATTCCAAGTTGTTCTGGGAGGGAAAAGACAACCAGGAAACGATATGACGAGGGTAAAGGCGTGAGGGATGACAAAGAGCGAGCCTGGAGCAAGCCTCGTCCCCTTATATCAAAGGCAAACATGTAAACAAGAATCCACGCGCGTGTGTGTGTGTGTGTGTGTGTGTGTGTGTGTGTGTGTGTGTGTGTGTGTGTGTGTGTGTGTGTGTGTGTGTGTGTGTGTGTCAACAGTGAATAATAAAGTGAAAAATGTGAGGAAGAAAGTAAAGAATAATCTATTTTCATTTCATAACACCCCAGTTTGAGGTTTTCATAACTCTCTTCATCTGTCTTCATCTCCATCTCAGATAAGACTCCTTCTCCTTCTCCTTCTCCTTCTTCTTCTCCTCATCTTTTGTCTCCTCCTCCTCCTCTTCCAGTTCATATTCTTCTCTCTCTCTCTCTCTCTCTCTCTCTCTCTCTCTCTCTCTCTCTCTCTCTCTCTCTCTCTCTCTCTCTCTCTCTCTCTCTCTCTCTCTCTCTCTCTCTCTCTCTCTCTCTCTCTCTCTCTCTCTCTCTCTCTCTCTTTCGTTCTCTCTGTGTTCTTTTTTCCTCTCCTCTTCTTTTAAGATCCTCTCCTCCTCCTCCTTCTCCATCTTCTCATCCTCCTCTCGAAGCCTTTCATCTCTGCTCTTCACCTCTCAGTTTTCCCTTCACAAATAACCTCTTTATTACACACAGCGTAGTCTCATCCCGGGATTGACAGCACGTAAAGGCAAACAAGCACGCCAACTTATCTCCTTCAAAGGCTCTTAATCATAAATGAAACGTCAATATACCCCTGCAGCACCCACGATGAACAAGCCAATTGATCGGGGGCTGGGCTGGGCTGGGCTGGGCTGGGCTGGGCTGGGCTGGGCTGGGCTGGGCTGGGCTGGGCTAGGCTGGGCTGTCTCAAGGGCGACGCGTGCGAGCGGGAACTGGTACAGGAACTGCGGAGATGCCAGCGTGGTGTCGCCTCTCCTCCCATAACCAGGCAAACCACAGCCAACGATTACCTTTCCCGGGTGTTATTAGTCGTTTCTGCTGAAGGCAAGGTTAGTGGTGGAGCAGCTGACGCGAAGGAGGCTGAGGACTGAAAGGGCTGCGGGGTTGATGTCTGAGGAACGGGTTGGGTTAAAGGCTCCTAGTTGACGTTGGAAGATAAAGGGCTTCCGACTGAGAACGTATGACGACCTGCCGGAGAGTGATGGCTGAGGGAATGAGGAATGAGGCAGAAGATTGAAGGGAGGCACCGAGAGACTAATTCAAGGGGACGGAACGTTAATGATAACTGAGGATATATGAATAGAAGGA
>JAPQNM010000040.1:19044975-19077475 GCA_029783475.1 Metacarcinus magister | reverse complement strand
CCTGTTGCTCGACCCTCTACTGCACTCGCTGCGCCCGACTCACCCGGCGGAAAGGAGGTGCGAAAGGGCAATAAAAGTTTGTAGCTCGCAATTCTCAAGCGTATCACATGGAGTTTCGATGACATAGGCTCGCGCACGCTCGCACACACACGCACACGCGCGCGCACACACACACACACACACAGACACACAGACACACACACACATACACACACACACACACACACACACACACACACACACACACACACACACACACACACACACACAAGAGCAAATCAATGCCCATCGTGCCACCACCTACAGCGGCTCCTTCCCCTTAGCACCTGTCGCATCTCACTTTACCTCTCATCCTCGTCCTCTCTATGACACACGACAGGAATTTGAAACAGCCAAACGTCTTCATTAACTCAAAACTCAACGTATCACCACACCCATAGACTTCCAAATGAAGCTATATAAAGAATTTTTATAATTTGTCAAATGTTTTACTTTACTCGTCAATACGTCTCTTATTTGGTATGGTCCTGATTGGAAAACTTGATATGTTTTCCCTTGCACATGAATCCTCAAAACGTCAGTGTTATTGTTCTGTTCTGAGTCTGGACTAAGAATCTTTTGTCAGTTGTATCTGGCTGTATGTACACAGACTATTCATCCATCAACATGACCAACACTTATTAACAGGAGTGGACTGCTGCCGACATCATCAACGTCAAGCACAGTAAAACAGCAAATGAAAGTGGTCACTAGTAATATCTCTGTCGACAGTTGGATTCCTGTCGTTATGATTGCAAAACGCGTTCAACAAGAGCCACCTGGCAGTGTTGATGGAGGCGCCGCAAGCTAATTGCTCACTCTCCCGTGTCACCTCTGTTTCCCTTTGTGTCTCAGATGTATCAGAGTGCATTTGCATCTTGTCCTCTAAACACAAGACCTTCCTCTGTTCAAGTAACACTGAACATATCAGAATTATGGATGTGTCACAAACCTGCTGCGGAAAGAGCCTTAAATTTACCCAGATAAGACTGTTTTCAGGGCGATAACTATAAAAGATTCAATGATAGTTACTCCAAGCTATTTTACATTAACTTCTACATGATACACCGTTTTAAACACCATTTATCTATCTGTAGAACACGAGCTCTCCTTTATGTAAGCTTCATCCTTTCCACAATTAGACTCAGGTGTCTGAAACTACTGATGGAAGCTCGTATGTTACTCCATCATATATAACAGAAACTCTTGTTCTGTTCCCTCTTACTTTCCAGATCCTCGTTTCCATGCAAAGTTCGGTATTACCTGCATACACCTCTGGATGCAACTATGAGTATGTCACTTGCTCTCGTCTTCGTGGCCTTAAATCTTTGAAATTTTCCATTATTTAACCAAGACTTGACAACCTTGTATCAAATATTTGTATATACTACACAAAAATCTTCTTTTATTTAACTTCAAAGGTGCAACAGATCTAAAGGGATTCCCTCGTCGTAGAAATCTCTCTTAAGAGGCTTTAACATCCATCACCAGCATTGCCTGTCATCTTTCTTTAACAGTCTGGTCAAGAAGCCTTTAACTTTATCATCCTCAGAGATCTGGAGCAGCTTATGCAACACTCTCTTCGCTCAAGACGCAGTCCCTTTCCCTTTTTTAAAACTGAACTTGTTTGCTCAGAAACTTTCTCTTTTTTTTGGGGGGAGTGGTAAATCCTCAACAGAAAGACAGACACATACACAAACACACACATACACATACAAACACGCATACACACAGCCACACCTTCCCTTTCTCCCTTTTTTCCTCCCTCCTTCCCTCCCTTTCACGATTTCCCAAGTGCACACGCCAAATTGTACATCCCATAAAAGTTGTCCGCGTCGAGCCGCCCACAACAGAACCTTTGACTGTCTGACTATTTTTCCATTTAAGCCGAAACGTAAAAGACTTTCCATTTCTGACCCGCGAGAGGAAGGTGGGCAGGATGGCAGGAAGGAAGAGAGAGAGAGAGAGAGAGAGAGAGAGAGAGAGAGAGAGAGAGAGAGAGAGAGAGAGAGAGAGAGAGAGAGAGAGAGAGAGAGAGAGAGAGAGAGAGAGAGAGAGAGAGAGAGAGAGAGAAAGGGAGGAATGGCTATGTATGCAAACCTGTGAGGAGAAGAGAAAAAGGACAATACAATATGTCCTTTTTGCCTCTTCTTCTTTTCGTTTTTTTTTTCTTTCTTTCTCTTACCAAACATATTCCTTTCCTCTCATCCGCTTTTCTCACTTCCTCAACATAAACCTTATTTTCGTTCCTCTTGTCATCCATCCCAGCACTTTTTCTTTATTTGTCTTTTACACTCATTCATTTTCATTCACTTTCATTCATTGTGTACTCTTAATTGCATTCATTTTCATTATTTTTTATTCATTTTCATTCATTTTGTACTCTTAAATTCATTCATTACTTTGTATTCAGCAGTCCTCAACCCTATTAATCAAGTTTTCCCTTTAACAACCTCTTCTCCCTCATGAATACTATATATACTTCTCTATATAAATTTTTGTTCATATATACACCACGAATAACCAAGTAAATATGAAAGAATAAAGAATATAGTAACTAATTTATTGTTTCATCACATATAGCTACGCCTTCTGGTCATAGAAAAAACAAAATCACGTATTATTAAAAAAAAATAAATAGACACTTAGATTGTATAGAATGTATCATGAAAATCCAACATCAAGTGGAAGAAGAAATTGAACACTTGCAAAATTTCAACAAGTTTACGAATTCATCTTTGGTTTTTTTTATCACATTCTTTACATTGTTAGTTGGTATTTGTTGTAAGGAGAAAACGGGAAAGAAAGACACAGGAAGGGAGAAAAAAATAAAAGAGGAAATCTGGGAAAAAGGGAGGAAGGAGTAAAAGTATTCATACACGGATGGATGGATAGATGGAGGAAGAGAGTAAGGGAATAAAGTAGTGGTGTGGGGATGGAAGGATGGAGGGAAGTAGGGAGGGATGGAGGGAGAGGGGGAGGGAGAAAGAGAAGAGAAGGAAGAAGAGTAAATCTGTTAATTGTCTGCCAAATCCTGTTGTTACGTGAGAGAGAGAGAGAGTAAGTGAGAGCAACAAAAGGATAATGTTCACCTCTCAACTTGAATGAGATATTAAGAGATACACAAACACAAAATAGCCAAATGCCTACTGGTGTTGACAATGGTAAAATTATGTTGCAACATTTCGCAAGCTAGCAAACGCAACTGTCAAAAGCAGAGAAAGAAAACATACACACAAAAACGAACGAGGACACACACACACACACACACACACACACACACACACACACACACACACACGAAAAAAAAAATTATAACATACGTAGGTTAGAACTGCACCAAAACGCAGTGGTGTGTTGAATTCCTCTACCACATGAGGTATTTCCAAGGTTACTACGAGTTAAAAACATTGCGAGGAGGAGAAGGATGAGTATGACGACAAAGACGACTATAACAACGATGACGATGACTTAAAAAAATAGATCACTTCAATGACAAAATGATATAGAAATTTCTTGTTGTTGATGGTAAGGCAAGAGTGTGTGTTAGGAACAAAACAACTGAGCTACAAACTGTAAAACCACGAGAAATAAAATGACAGAGAAAGTTGCGTCTGGCTGGGCTGGTGCTACATATATTTTACTAGAATATGTTAGCGTCACGCGCCTGGCTTTCCCTCCCTCCCTTCCTTCCTCCTTCCTTTCCTTCCCTCCTTCCTCCCGCCTTCCCTCTTTCTCTTCCCCTCTCCTTCCCTCCCAGCTACACCCAAAGTGTGGTTGGGACAAGTCAGCAAGGTGTTGGACACACTGGCGTAACAACTTCCCGACACAGAATTGTAAATTTTCATGCAGCTCCTTTAGTATTTAGGGCATGTGGTGCGTCATGACTAGTGGGAGTGTGTGTATGAGAGAGAGAGAGAGAGAGAGAGAGAGAGAGAGAGAGAGAGAGAGAGAGAGAGAGAGAGAGAGAGAGAGAGAGAGAGAGAGAGAGAGAGAGAGAGAGAGAGAGAGAGAGAGAGAGAGAGAGAGAGAGAGAGAGAGAGAAAACAGGCCTGTCCAAAGAGAGAAACTGACAGACAGACAAACTGATACCGACATAGAAGTAGACAAACAGGCGTAGCCTAACAGATTCAGATAAGACCTGAACAACAACGTTAATGGATATAATCTAGTTTGTATAATTTACTCAATCGCGTTATGAGGTTCCTTTGTGTGTTCCTGTCATGCGTGGCGCTAGGGAGCTGTGGCGGAAAGTACAAGGCGGAGGTGCAAGTCGTGTCATCAAACCCGCACGAATATGGGGTCTCCGTCGTCACCAGGACATACCCCGCGTCACTCAAGGACATCACCTCAGACGCTGATGAATCTAAGCCACCGGCGGAACCCTCCTCTTCCTCATCATCGGCGGCCTCTTCCTCTCCTGACAACGTGCCTCGCCTCTCAGAGTCTTCCTCCATTCCCGGTGACGATGCTTCCTCCACCATCGGCTCAGAGACGCACGTTAACATCGTCACTAATACACAAGATGGATTGCGTTCCTCCAAGGTCGACGCTTCCCCTTCTTCAAGAGCTCCCCAAGCCCAGATTCCCGTTTCCTTCCCCAGCCGATCCCAACAGCTGTCTAACAATACTGTGTTCCGGACTAGAAAAAGCAAAAATAATTTTAGCGATAGAAACAACCAAATCTCGGCTTGCCAGACGCCATCATGCGGCAGTCTGACTTACCAGACCGACACAAGCCAGACCATTGTTCACCAGGTGCCACAGGGCCAAACACCACTCAACTACTCCCAAACTAGCGAGGTAAAGGTTAGCAACATACCAACCAATTATACTCCAGCCAGTCAGGAAGATAAGATTGTGCCACAAAAAGATAGAGTAGATAAGCTTTTGACTAACCAGACAATAAACTTACAGAACGCCTCAATTAATCAGATTTTGGCTAATCAGACAACTTCACAAAACCGGTTAACAAACAGTCTACAAACCGCAGCTAATCACACGAAAACCTTGCCACAATTCCCGACCAATCACACAAGAACTTCCGAACCTGCCCCGACTAACCAACATTCTCTGATTGACCAGTTAGCAACTTTTCGACAGGCTTCAACTAACCAAACAACTTCTCAGCAAGCCCCGACAACACAGACGAGGATATTTCAAAACATCGCTACTGACAAGACAGGAGTTGCTCACGGACCTAAGATTCAGCAGTCAGCAGCCTACCAACAGACTACCCAAGAAGACCCGACTTATCAGACAGGAGATGAGCAACAAGACCAGGTTGAACAGACAGGAATCATTCAAGAAACCGACAAACAACCTTTTCCCAACCAGGTAGAGATTACACAAGTAGTGTCTAACCAAACAAATGCTATGCAACAAGTTCCGTCAAGCCTCACAGATTCTAGTATACCACAAGCTCCGTCGAACCAAACACAAAACAAGGAAGTCTTCATTAACCAAATAATAACCACCCCAAGTACCCTGGAGAACACGACACCGTTTCCCGAAGAGAAAGCAGTTCGCACACCACTTGGAAGCAACGAGACCCATCCTTCAACAAACTTCACACAGAAAAGCAGACAAAGTATAGCAAGAGTGAGAAGAGCAAGAAGAGCGATAAGAGCAAGAAGAGCTAGAAGATCGATAAACTTTGTCAACAAAACAACCACACCTGAAGATCTACCAAGAGGCATCGTTAAGCAGTGCCCTTGTGCTAGTGAAGTAATAAAAAAGTTGACTTGTACCACTAAGAAACTTTGTACAGCACCGACCACAACTCTGCTCTGGGTGGTGTTCGCTCACGCCGTCGTTATATTGGTGATATACGTCATGTTGCTGCTGTACATATACCACGGATTCCGCCTCAGAAGGAAGCGAGAGATTGCATGGCTAAAGGAAGCAATCAAGTGGGAACGGAGGGAGAGAAAAGGCTCTCATGATATTTAACTTTTCCTGCATTAATTTGAAAATTTCATCCTCTCTTCGTGAATTATCATTCCTCCATACACACGATACATATGTATATTAATTTCTGATATTCTCTCTCATGTTTTCATGTTTTCGTTCAAGATATCTCCTCCTTTTGAAAGTACAAGAATATTCACATTATGCTGATAACAAAGAATAACTGATATGCGTTTCAATGCCCAACTGATTAAGGAATAAAACTCCTTCTCCCATTCATACAGTGTGCCTTGATTACCTCTCTCAGAACCTTCCCTCTCCTCGCCACCTAACCTGCGTCGCCACTTGCTGCACAGGCTAAAAACTTACCTGACGAACAGAATGATAGAAAAACACCCAAAAAACCTAGCTGGTCTGTTCTCTTCTACAAAACGGTAATTTTTAATCAGAGAATTTTCAACGTAAGCACAAGTTTTAATCAAATTATTGGTGTACTCTAAACTAAAAAAATCTCTCTCTCTCTCTCTCTCTCTGTCTCTCTCTCTCTCTCTCTCTCTCTCTCTCTCTCTCTCTCTCTCTCTCTCTCTCTCTCTCTCTCTCTCTCTCTCTCTCTCTCTCTCTCTCTCTCTCTCTCCCTCTCTCTCTCTCTCTCTCTCTCTCGCCGATCACTTAACTAAATGAAGGACGGATTTCAAAATATTTCAGCCTTGTCTTGGTGAAAAGTGATACATATTCGCCCATTTTTTTCTTCGCATTTAGCAACAGAGAATGGAACGAGGGAGGGCGAGGGGAAAAAGATAAAAAAAAGGGAGGGAGAAATGAAGGGAGTGAGACAAAAACAGAGGGGAGAGAGAGGAAAAAAATGGATAGAGAAGGCAGGAATTTCAGTCCCTAGTCTCGGAAACTACGAATTATCAATAAATATTACGTTTTTTTTTCGTAACACAAATAAAAAATTAAGAAAGTGAACATTTGCTTTGAAAGAAAAGAATATATCTAATAGTTTCCATTAAGAAAAAGGTTAATATTATTTCTTCCACCTTGGATCAACATGTGAAATCGGAACAAGACACTTAATCCACCAAACAGTCTATCGAATTCTGTGTAACTCCCTCTCTCTCTCTCTCTCTCTCTCTCTCTCTCTCTCTCTCCCTCTCTCTCTCTCTCTCTCTCTCTCTCTCTCTCTCTCTCACGGTAGGGAGAGTAAACAGTGTCTGCAACAGCCTTGCAGGGAACGAAGGGTGTTCCTGGACACACACACGCAAACGCACACATTCTCTCTCTCTCTCTCTCTCTCTCTCTCTCTCTCTCTCTCTCTCTCTCTCTCTCTCTCTCTCTCTCTCTCTCTCTCTCTCTCTCTCTCTCTCTCTCTCTCTCTCTCTCTCTCTCTCTCTCTCTCTCTCTCTCTCTCGTGTAGTAAACAATATGACTTTGATGTTTTTACCTTAGCCTCCGTTCAAGCAGACCAGGTGAGTAGACACACATCCTCCCAAGCTAGTGGAGGAAGGGAAGGGATGGCCAGGTAATCAGGGTACATACCTGTAATCAAGAGAGAGGCAGGTGAATGTCATTTATATTACAGGGCAAAAAAAAACTGTGTATCTTGATGGAGAGAGAGAGAAAGAGAAAGAGAGAGAGAGAGAGAGAGAGAGAGAGAGAGAGAGAGAGAGAGAGAGAGAGAGAGAGAGAGAGAGAGAGAGAGAGAGAGAGAGAGAGAGAGCAAACAAGCAGCAGCAAGGGTGGGGAGGTGAAGGGTCAGGGGGGGACTATGTTAGGACACAGGTGACTCGTAAACGTCGTAACTGCTGCACTTCGTCCTGGGCAGGTTAAGGAAGAGGCGAAACTCCCTCCCCCCCTCCTCCCCTGACCTCCTATGACCCCTCTGATGACCCAGCTGGCCTCTCCTACCTTGCTCTCTCTCTCTCTCTCTCTCTCTCTCTCTCTCTCTCTCTCTCTCTCTCTCTCTCTCTCTCTCTCTCTCTCTCTCTCTCTCTCTCTCTCTCTCTCTCTCTCTCTCCCAAGCGCCCCCTGCCCCCCCCCCTTTCCCTTGTTCCGGCGGAGGTGAGGCAGGGGAGTAGGGGGCATGCTCTTCCGCAACACTTAGTGAGCGTGATAGAGGAAAGGGGAAGCAAGAGGGGTTCCTAAGGGGAGGTGGGTTGGGTGTAGGAGAAGTGGAGGAGAGGAAGCAGTGGGGCGAAGCTGTACAGACCAGCGCTGGTATACATAATGGAGAACCAACAAGGAGAGGGAGGAAGCTAGGACGAGGAGTAGTTGGAGTAAGAGCAGAAGGAGGAGGAGGAAGAGTAGGAGGAGGAGGAGGAGGAAGTGGAGGGAGTAAGAGCATATATAGGAGTACGAGTAGGAGGAAGACGAAAGGAGGGACCAAGGGCAGAAGAAGGAGGAGAAAAGAAAGGACCAGGAACAGGAGGAGGAGGAGAAGGAGGACGACGACGACGAGAACAAGGACTAGAAGGAAAACAAGGGCAAGGAAGGAGTGGGCGCGAGGAAGGTGAAGTATCCAAACATGTTGAAGGTTTGGACTTCGTGAAATGCAAACAATGCGCACACACACACACACACATACACATACACACACACACACGCACACGCACACGCACACGCACACGCACACGCACACGCACACGCACACGCACGCACACGCACACGCACACGCACACGCACACGCACACGCACACACACACACACACGCACAAAAGCACAGGTATGGTCCCCTAACGAAATAAATAAATAAGTAATTCCTTTTAACTTTCCACGAGGCTTGAGTCAGGACACTTCTGGGTGCAGGAGAGTCTCGGACGTGTGTCGTGGCCACTTCAAGACTCAAACACACCTGCTCTTTCCCTTCACAGGTGAGGGCGAACAAGATAGGGAAAGGAGAGGAGGGAAGAACGGTGAAGAGGAAGAACAAAAGGTACGGCAATAGGGAGAAGGGTGTAGGAGCAGGGAAGATAGATAGCATGTTAAAATAGGTGGGGAGAAGATAGGCGTCGTAAAGCAGAAAATAGAAGAGGATACAAGAAAGACAAGAATGGTAGATGCATAAGGGGCGGTAGGGATGAGGGACGAGGGTGTAGCCTGACAGGTGGCTCCACAGCTACTAAAGTTGGAGAAGGGTCGGCGGGAAGCCTCTCTGGACAACTCCCTGCCACCAGCGAAGCAGAATCATTTAACTTGTAGATCCCAGCAAGGCGATGGAGCGGCAGAGGTAAGTGCCCAGTAACCTCAAACTCTCTTCATACCTCCACCTCCAACCCCTCTTCCTCTTCCACCCCGTCCATCCCCGCCCACCATTTCCCATCCACCACCCCCTGCTCTACCCTCTCCCGCGTCTGTGCTGGCTGTCTACGAGGGAAAACCAAGGCGTGAGGTAAAATTAATCAACAACTGAAATAGGAAATAGGAAACAACACAAGATCGAGTTCAGAATGACTGATTATAAACTTGAAACTTACTTAATATTTCAACTTAACATCTAAACTTACTGAACACTGCAACATATTAAGCTTACATCTAAACTTACTACTCTGAAGAAGCTAAGTCGTGTCAAAGAACGCAAGAGAAGATAAAACATTAAACAGGAAGGAGACGATGACATTACCTCCTTAAATATGCAATACGGGGCTTCTCGCTTTTACTTCCAAGAACACCTGAGCAAAGCCACCCAAGCCTGCGAGAGAGAGAGAGAGAGAGAGAGAGAGAGAGAGAGAGAGAGAGAGAGAGAGAGAGAGAGAGAGAGAGAGAGAGAGAGAGAGAGAGAGAAAATAAATAAAAACACGTCCATAGAAGGAGACTAACACAACGAGGAAACAAGAAAACAAAGTAAACTAGAACAGGAAGAGGAGCAGCAAGGGGAAAAAGGCTATATAACAGGACATAAACGATGGACGGTGTGATAGAAGTGTCGAAGGAAGGAGGGCGTTAGAGGGGGCTGGATAATGACCGTATACCAACACCTCCCTTCCAAGGTGACACGGGAGGGAGCTGCTGTCCTGAACAGGAGTCAATTTGCATGTTTGGTCATCCATAAACAAGCCTTCCTGATGCACGGCTGTCTAAAATTTGCATAGGGATCGCTTTTAGAAACGCTCCATTCAATGCCAAGACCCAATGCCTGTGTTCCAAAGCTTATGCTGCTAATGTCTACATGCTTGAGAACACTTCACGCACACCCATTTACCTACCCACACACACACGCACGCACACCCACACCCACACCCACACACACACACACACACACACACACACACATACGAGAGTAGAGTAGACAAAATGGCAGAATAATCCACGCAATGCAAACTCGATCAGACTAATGAAAGGATTATTGCGCGGGGTAAATAAGCATTATGATTTACCGCGCGCCATTTAGGTCTCCCAGGAACACCATGGAGCGAGGGGAGGGAAGAGGCCAACGAGAGGACGTAACGGTAGTGGTGCTGATGAAGGTGACTCGGAAGGGCGCACCCGACTGGACCAGTTATACAGATCGATCAGATTCACAGTAAGCAAACAGATTAGCATCCAGTGCATTTGAGACAGAGATAGATAGATAGAGATAGATAGATAGTGAGAGTGAGAGAGAGATGATTTCTATATAAGTACACGACACACAATCATTTCGGTTCAGTGCAGGTAATGGGTTTGTAATCCTAATCAGCTCAAAGGACAGTCGTGGCCGCTACTAAGTGGATGGCAGCGTCTTACAGGTGACTCACGGCAATGTACCGGATTATATTGTGTCAGGAAGGGCGACATATCATTATTATAACTTTGAATGGTGGAGTAAAGATAGACTTCTCAGCTCTAGTTCATCTCTTCACAGTCAGGAGACAATATGTTGTGTTTAAACGACGACACCAACAGCAAGAAAACAGTAATAACAATTCCAACGATGATAATGATAGTAACAATAATAATAATAATAATAATAATAATAATAATAATAATAATAATAATAATGATAATAATGATAATAATAACAATAATAACAATAATAACAATAATAACAACAATAATGATAATAATAATTATAATAATGATAATAATAATAACAACATTAATAATCATAGTAGTGATAACGTTCCCATGCACCCTTGCACATGTTTTTTACGAGTGCCAGAAAGGTGAGAGTTTCCAGTGTGTGTGAAGGGCATGGGAAGGAAACAAACTATGGATGACATGCCCTTAATGAGCCGACTAGCACCACACCAGCATCCAGAATGTGTGTCTTCTAGAACTTAGTTTGAATTTTGCTGATCAGACGTGTCATTATGATTACAATAGCGAATGTGGATTTTATAAAGCAATGTTTTAGATTTTACTGCAATAATTTTAGTTTTGTTATTGTGTCGCAGGATTCCGTTACTGTTGGATAGCCAAGTGTTACTGTTGTATGGGGTAACGACCCGGAGAGTGACACAGACAGGGTCTCATCGGCCTCCGAGGCCGTTCAGAGGCCCGTTGAAGCCAAGTGAAGCGAGGCAGCATGTTGCAGCCGCTGGCCGCGCTGGTGAGTATGGGGCCAACTCCACCAGGCAAGCGACAATTGTAGGCCGGGTTCCGTCAACCTAAGAGGCCGTTTAGAAACAACTTGAGGCCGAGCGGAGGGAGTAAGGATGAGTGGAGGAAGCAAAGGCAAGTGAGGCGAGCCAGCTTACCTTAGTGGGAGTAACATGAACGAGTATCATATATACACTGTATGTACATGTGTGTGTGTGCATATATATATATATATATATATATATATATATATATATATATATATATATATATATATATATATATACATGCATATATATATATATATATATATATATATATATATATATATATATATATATATATATATATAATTTCATATCACAAAACCGGAAATGTAATATTATACTGAAGTTTGGAAAGTAATTTGCAATTTTCAATTATCAAAAAACATAATTGCTTCAATTGTGTCCGTAATTGATTAAAAAGATTGACAGCCATCACGGGCTGAATTTCATCTTTTCGTACTTTTTATCATCTCAAAAACTTTCCTTGCATGTAATTTTTGGGAACATAAAATGGTTTGCCAAAATGCGCATGCGAGTTCTTTTTAGGCCGCTGCAGAATGGAATAATCCTTAATACTTTCATAACGACAATTAAAATTCTACAAACACCTCCACATGTATATTCATTCACGTTTAATGTTATTATATTCTATTTGATGCAACTTATCCACAAACAGGACAATATTACCATACACCACTTTCAAAGCCAGCTAAAAGCATCTATAATCATCCTACATTGTTCCCATTACGTACTCACACTGGCTCTCAACAGTGACCGATGATGTTAATAATTGCACGACTTCCACAACACAATAATCGGTCATAGAGTGAAGCCGCAGGGTGGACCATTTCCATTCACTTTCCATGATAGTGACCAGCGCCTCCTGTACCTCCATACCCTGATGTGTCCTGACTGACTGGATGTTGGTACTGTTTTACCTCCCGCATCAAGGTAATACTCCGTTATAATCCCTCTAGTAATGATAATTTCCTCTACTATTTTTACATGCATTTTCACAAGGCAATTAAAGTAATAAAATCTATTTATGAAATTACACAACATAATTAGCATTAGTAGTAACATATTTTCCACTAAGCTTGGTAGGTAGTGAGGAAAATACTCGTAGTCCACAGTGCGGATGATGAATTATACTTTCTCTCTTATCCCTTTTACAATTCTTCTCTATTTTTTCCTTCATTCAGTCTCGGTGTTAGTTCCCACCATTACTCACATTTATTCCTCTCCATCGCATTCTTCTCCCTCCATTTCATTCTTAACTTCCATCATGTTATCTCTCTTCACTCCATCACAACTCTTGCGTTCTATACTCTTTGTTCTCCCTCACTTACACTTATTTTATGCTTCTGTCTCTCCCATTTTTCACCGGACAAAACTGCAACCAAGTGAAGGACGCGAGACAATTCCAACTCCCGGTTAAAGAATGAGAGAAAACCAAGACTTCCACAACTCCCCTTCACACAGACACTAGCTTCATCTTATGTCTTGTTTTTTACCCCTAAGTTAAGCGTGATAAACAGCACTAACTCGCAGATGTAATATACGGAATGACGGTAGTAGGAAAATAATGTGGCCACAGAACACAGTTAAGACGTCATTTGTAACCACAAAACAGATAAATAGAGAAAGAGGAGTGTATCGTCATCAAAACTTATAAGAAAAGTACTATATGTAAAAGTAATATGTTTTCAAGGAATCTAGAAGAAAGACTAGATATAAATATTTGAACACATATCTCAAGGAATAGTGAGTCCTAAACATTGCCTTCACAACACTTACCACTTCCTTAACCATGCACCTGCCTACTATTTCTTTACCCGAGAACCCACCCTTCTACATCACACCACGCAACACCACGCAACACCACGCAACACCACGCAATACTACGCAACACCACGCCAAGCCACGCCACCTGTCCATGCCTGCGAGAACCGATAAAGAGCTTGAGTGTTGCACTAACACCAAAACTTCGCCAAACTTCCTTAGCAGCCTGGCCATGACTCACACGGCTTAAGTTAAAGCAGTTTCAAGTATTTTCGGATCAAGAAACATCTATAAAACATATATGACGCAGAAGTAAGAACACAGAAGGAGGAGGAGGAGGAGGAGGAGGAGGAGGAGGAGGAGGAGGAGGAGGAGGAGGAGGAGGAGGAGGAGGAGGAGGAGGAGGAGAAGGAGGAGGAGGAAAAAGAAGAAGAAGACGAGAAGGAAGACGAAGAGGAGGAGAAGGAAGATGAAGAGAAGGAGAGGGAAGACGAGGATGAAGGAATAGGTGGAAGCTGTGATATTTGAGAACCAAGATCAACGAGAGAGAGAGAGAGAGAGAGAGAGAGAGAGAGAGAGAGAGAGAGAGAGAGAGAGAGAGAGAGAGAGAGAGAGAGAGAGAGAGAGAGAGAGAGAGAAACAGGTTCATAAGGATAGATATAGAAGGGTGATGGAAGGCGTGAAGAGGGGAGAGGGAAGGTGCATCACAAGGGGGACTAACAAGAGTAATCTGATTGCTATGAGTGTCCTACCACCCACTAACAAGGCGGTGAAAGAGGAGGAGGAGGAGGAGGAAGAGGAGGAGGAGAAAGAGGAGCTAAACCACCATTCTACATAACTGATCTGCTATTATTGTGATAGGGAAAGGCAGAAAAGGAAGAAGGCTCCTCATCACCCACCCACTCGATCCCATTTCAGGCGTTGTAACGTGAGGTTTTTCATATGATAAAAAGAAAAAGGAAATTATGATCTATTTGATTGGCAATTACATACATACTTAACTTCAGCATTAAAGTAAAGATAACCGTAAAATAAAGTATATACAGTACTGAAAATACCTTAATAAAAACATATTATTGACGCGCGCATGCTCACACACACACACACACACACACACACACACACACACACACACACACACACACACACACACACACACACACACACACACACACGCACAACATATACTCTGCTCCTTGCTTTGTCTTCCCCTGAATGTTGCAGAAGCTCCTAAATGCCCGGCAGCGGCTCCGGGATTGACCATTCAGTACAAGTACAGTCCATTGTCTTTCACTAATGAATGTGTTTCTGATCCACGTATATAAACTGCGTCCTATTTCAAGTTAATGTAAAACTTCTAGGAATGTTATTAGATAGATTGTGTTAAAGTTATTGAGAAGATCGAGGTACATAAAATGGCTGAGTATTGCTTGGTCTGTCTCATTACATCGTGAATATTACGAAGGAATTATATTGGTTAGTTAAGTAAGTGCTGCATGAACAACTATCTATGAACTCCTTCACTCAGACACACTACCCTTGGACTTATTGTAAATTGAGAGACCTACAACTTTTATTTGTATATTTTTTTGTATCTATTATACTTTTTTTAGTATTTCGTGAAAGGTTCCACACCTCCGAATCATATGAAACTTGGTACATATGTATTATCAGGTATGTTGAACACAAATCTGGACTCGGTTTTATGAACATTATAATGTAACTGTTAAAATACTCCAACATCTCTGCCATATTTCCATTTTTCACTCATAGGTTGTACCAGGTAAGACTGAGGATCATAATATAATACATATTATAATACATTTACATTCTGAAATAACTACTGGACATTACACCTTATTTTTGTGTTGCCCACTAATGCAAATTGTTAATTAGATTTTGTGGAGCGAGTTTGCAATTCTCTTGGAATTTTCAACGTGAATAATTAGTGGAACACGATGGTTCTTGACTTGTCCTTCAGCCAAAGCTTTTCCCATTACGTTCCTCCATTCTTTATTCCGCTACTTTCTTGGTGACAATTGAGAGGCGTGAAAAAGACGAGAATTGGTCATGAATGCACAAGGTTCACAGACATTGGCTGTGTTGTGCCTCTAATGACCATGTGTGACGGTAAGTGTTATGGTTATGTTATTGTTATAGTTTCGAAATAGAGGGAATCATACGTGTCTATGTCTTGTTATTTTTGTAACTTAAGAACTTACTGTATACACAACAAAAACAAATGACTACTTCATCATTTATATATGGTTACAGTTTTTAAGATTAATTTGCAGACTAGAATAGCTAGTCTTGCAAGGAGGTAAATGCCAACCCAAGGCAAGACAATAGCTTCTCTAGTAATGTATAATTGTTCAGCTAATCGTATTTAAATACAAAATTAAAAAATGTCCCACTTTGATGTATAGGAGTGACATGTAACGGCGTGTTTGTCCATTGAGAGTGAAGGAACGGTTGTTTGTGTTCCTCCGACGAAGGTGATTTCACTTTGTACTGATGAATGACCTGCCGCTGCTACGCCACGACCTCTTTAAATTGCATCCTGTGAGCGTCGTTTGTCTCACCATGGATGGGAGGGGAAGACAGAGTAGGAGGAGGAGGAAGGGCAGGAGTAAAAGGACTAGGAGTGTGATGAAAAAATGATGATGATAATGAGGAGGACGTAGAGGTCGACGAGAAGGAAAAAAAGGAGTAATAAAAGGAGGAAAAATCGACGAGGGGAAAAAAAGGAGGAGGAGGATGAAGAGAACACCTAGTAAGAGGAAGCCGTAAGACCAGTGAGAAATAGGAAAAGGAGGCGCAGGCAATAAAAATTCTATAGATTAGGACGAGAAGTTCCAAGACAGAAAAACGAGAACATTTTTGCTCGCCTAAACCTTCTTCCTCCAATACACTTTCTGCAGGCGGGAAAGTAAGTAAGAACATCGCGTCCGTTGCAAATAACGTGGGTGGAAATTTTATTAGTCGAAAGTGAGAGAGAGAGAGAGAGAAAAAAAAATTAGGAGAGTTTCCTAGACTGCACACTTCTAACTAAATTGAAAAGTTTAAATTCTTCCCCCCACCCCACCAAAAAAAAAAGTGAGAGGAAACTAGGGATGTAACCCAAAAATAGAAACCATCAGAATAGCTCTTCGCTCATGTACATATAATACTAGGAATGAAAGCTTATATCTCGCCTTTTGTTGTGAAATATTGATACTTATACATACCATTTGTAAACTAAATCAGACCTTATGCATTTACTGCTTCAATGGGTGGTGGTGTTTCTGTGAATTGCTACAAAGTCTGAGACATATAAAGGGAGGATCAGGAGAAGGAGAAGGAGAAAGAGGAGGAGAAGGAGGAGGAGGAGGAGGAGGAGGAGGAGGAGGAGGAGGAGGAGGAGGAGGAGGAGGAGGAGGAGGAGGAGGAGGAGGAGGAGGAGGAGGAAGAGGAGGACAGAAGCGGACAAACAGATCTAGAGAGGCAACTCCTCGATCCCATCACTAACACTAGTCATCCTCGTTACCTCGGTAACCACCGCCTGCTCTCTCTCTCTCTCTCTCTCTCTCTCTCTCTCTCTCTCTCTCTCTCTCTCTCTCTCTCTCTCTCTCTCTCTCTCTCTCTCTCTCTCTCTCTCTCTCTCTCTCTCTCTCTCTCTCTCTCTCTCTCTCTCTCTCTCCATCTATCTATCTATCTATCTATCTCCACAAACAAACACACATACACATCCTGTTTCTTTCTGTCTTGTTTTTGCCCGCTGTTACCACCACCACCACTACTTTTATTTTTTTAGTCTTACCCTTTCTCTTTTTTTTCTTCTCTTCTTCCTCCCCTAACACCTCGTCCTTGTTCTCCTTTTTATCTTCCTTTTCCAATTCCTCCTCCTCTTCATACTCCTACTCGTCTTCTTTCTTTTCCTGCCTCCCTCCTCCTTTCCTGCTGTGAAACTCTTTGCAAACACACACGCACACGCACACGCACACGCACGCACGCACACACACACACACACACACACACACACACACACACACACACACACACACACACACACACACACACACACACACACAGGCAAATAGATAAGGAACATGGCAGTCTTAATCTGATCCAATTACAGGAAGATTCAAAAGTGCCTTGTGGGACGGGCTACCTTTAAAGGGAAAAGGGACAGGAGGGGAAAGTCATTCGCCCTTCACCTTTAGGGCGTGATGAAGCTAGTTTAGTTTAGGTTAACTTAGGGGAGGACGGAGGGAAACGAGAGGACGAGGATCCCTGGCGTGCGGGAGAGGAGGGGAGGAGATGGCGTGCGGGGAGAGGAGGGGAGGAGATGGCAAGGGAATGGGGAGTTGTCTGCAAGGTACATATGACGAGGGTGGAGTGGACAGGTCTGGTAAATGCTCTAAATGGAATGCACTACAAAGGCTGGTCCATTACATAAGACTGAGATTAAAGTGGAAAGTAAATAAAGTTGGTTTGTTCCCTGGGAAGCGAAATGCTATTCCGTTTCAAAGACAAAAAATAAATAAAATATAAAAGTATAAACTTATCCTTCCCAAACAAGCATAAACAAGAAGCAGTCTGTCTTATTCTGTTTTCCGACAACTTAAGACTCTTTCAAAAGAGGAATATCAGGAAACCTGCAAAGTTTTAAAAGTTGGAACAAATTTTCTTTTACGCTTTCCTTCGTAATGGCGCCAGCGAGCATTATTTCCAACATTTTCAACGTTTTCCAACAATTATATGCTACACAATTATCGAAACGAATAATAACACATCCAGACAGACCTTTGACATACGTCACTCAAACACCAAGCAATGACAATCACTCGACCAAAAGAAACAAAACACTATTTTTTTGTTTATTTACCTTAATAAGAAATAAAACATTATAAAAACAGTTTAGAAAATAAATAAATATTTAAGATATATTTAGAAACCAATAGAACAAAATGATAAACAAAGAAATCAAGAGAAATATTAAATAAGCAAATAATTTTGTACACATTATTTCGGTTATTTTTCATATTCTTATTATTTTTTTTTTTTTGTGTGTGTGTGTGTGTGTGCGTGTGTGTGTGTGTGTGTGTGTGTGTGTGTGTGTGTGTGTGTGTGTGTGTGTGTGTGTGTGTGTGTGTGCGTGTGTGGAAAGTGCGTGAACGTGTCATAGTTTCAGTAGTTTAAGTGCTTCCCAGATACATTTTAGTGGTTTAAGTCACAAACGGTTTGAGTTGGAAACGGTCTGAGTACCAAAAAGACTGGTGCGGAAATATCGTGAGTATGAAATGTCTTCAGTACCTATCGCCTGAGTATCAAATGACCTGCACCTTCAATTATGTCAGATAAAAAGTTCAAATCGATTTACCTCGTTGGTAATTATCAAGCGAGCTTCATAAAATCAGTTTGCAATACAAAACTTTTTATGGGAGCTCAGCACCGATACACTATTTAGTTTCAATTTGTATTCACGGAAAGGGGAGACGTAAGAAAAAAGAGAGAAAGAGAGAGAAAGGGAAAGATAGGACCGAGGAAACAGTAGGAGATAAGAGAGATACACGTAAAAGAGGAAGAGGAGTACAAGATGAGATAAAAGAGGAGAAGAAGAAGAAGAAAGAGGAGGAGGAGGAGGAGGAGGAGGAGGAGGAGGAGAGGAGGAGGAGAGGAGGAGGAGGAGGAGGAGGAGGAGGAGAGGCGTCTATTATCACACCAATGAACGACTGGTGTAAGCGTGTCCGGGTGGGTATACACTACACACTTTCAAAACACACTACACAGCTTCCTCTCACACTCAATTTGACGGTCCCTTCACGGAGACTGAACCCACCAATACTGACACTATTATTATCACTATCATTATTATTATTACTCTTATTATTATCATTATTGAGACCCACGTACGATACACATCTCTCCATTCTTAGCTCGTTAGAAGCCACTACGAGGTACAAACAAGCAGTACTGGGAATATCTCCTCCACCAGGTAACCTTTTATTCCCACAGAAAAAGACGATCGCTGGTAGTAGCCTTTGTGTAATTCTGTTTGTGTGTTCCCTCTTTTCTTCTTTTTCTCGGATCGTACCTTGCGTGTGTCTGGGAAAGGCAAGGTGTGTGGAAATTACATTATCCTTAGCTTCATAATCAATAGTATCATTATTATTATTACTACTATTATTTTTGTCCTTTTTATTATTATTATTATTATTATTATTATTATTACACAGGAATTACTCTCACTTACCGTTGTTTTAGTGACCTGGTCTGCCCTGCCCTACCCTAACCCTAACCCTAACCCTACCACCACTAACCCTTGATTATCTTTTGCACCCAAGATAATGGCGCCTCACCCCTGCCGCGCCATAAACCACATAAAGCCAAGACTGCAACGACTCACCACCACTCCGTCGTCCCCTATCACCCTGCCTCCACCCTGCCTCCACCCTGTAGCGGCAACCCATTTCATGTAACACAGACTCTTGTGAAAGGGTGAGGGGGAGAAAGAGAATGAGCGAGAGATAGATAGATAGATAGATAGAGAGAGATAGATAGAGATAGATAGATAGATAGAGAGAGAGAGAGAAAAGGATAGGGAAGCGGTCAGCATAACACACCTCCCTAAAATCAAAGCCAGAAATATATCTCTTCCGCCGCCATTGTCGTAAAGCCGGTATGATGGCGCAGGTTATTGGTCAGATATGGAGCATTATGGGGCCGCACATAATGAGCTTTTAATGGCAGCCACAGTTACGGCGGCGTGACGATTGTGGCGGAGAGGAGAGAAGAGAGGAGAGGAGAGGAAGAGAGGGAGGGTACGGCCACTATGTTTTTCCACTGAAGGAGATAGATAGAGAGATAAGGAGAAAGAGATAGATAGAGAGAAAGAGAGACAGAGTGTGTGTGCGTGTACGTGTGTGTGTGTGTGTGTGTGTGTGTGTGTGTGTGCGTGTGTGTGTGTGTGTGTGTGTGTGTGTGTGTGTGTGTGTGTGTGTGTGTGTGTGTGTGTGTGTTGGGGAGGAAAACACACAAAAAGAGGCAGACAAAACTGTGACAGAAACAAATGGAAGGGCCGACACACACACACGCACACGCACACACACACACACACACACACACACACACACACACACGCACACACACACACACACACGATATGACTGCACATACACTAACTTCTGATGACAAAACCATTGGAATATCTGTAAATTAATACCCGATAGTAAGTAAACGGACACCCCTTTGTTGTGTGCACGTCCTAAACCATTAATATTTCTAACCATGATTGTAATAACGATCCCTAACCCAAAATTGACCCGTCCCTCCAATGTGCAATACGTACCTACGAATACTATCACACATTAATGAACTGTTCTGATAATGGGTTTGTAAAGAGGAGGTCATTGCACTAATTCCCTCAGTGTGAGTTAGATTGCACGATGACTAAATTTAGAAAGTCAAGTTAGGTAAAATTTACATTCTGGCCGCAATCTATCGTCGTAGTTTCCATGTCTACACACACTGACAAGCTAGGTAAGTCCTCCCACAAGTTTCTGACGGGGACGATATAACGTGGGAGTGAATTGAGTGTCAGTTTTGTGGTGGGATAGTTTTATGTTCTTCCTCCATCTTCCTCTTGTTAATGAATAATAAAAATGGCCTCGAGGCGTCTTGAGAAGAAAAGAAAGTGATACTTTTATGACAGGGAAAGTTACAGGTGCCGAGGGATTTTTTTAACGCGAGTGAGGAGTAGTAAGAGGAGGGAGGGAAGGACTCTCTAAGGATGAATCAGTTATAGGATGGAAAAGTAACGTTTGATGCTGTCTCTTTATCACTAAATGTATCGTTTTAATCTATTGTATTGTTTTTTTTTCATAAATCTTTTGTATTTAATTTTTTTTTTTATATCTCTATCTCAACAATTCATCTACTTATCCATTCTACTTATCGCCTTATCTCCCTATCAATCTACGTAAACTTTTATCTATCTACTTATATATTCCCCTTTATCATGTTCATCAACGCTAAGTAGAGTCCACATGCATCTAAAAGGCAGTACGCATTACCCTTTACCTTAAAAAAATGTTAAGTGAAAAGTGAAATTAAAATGTGTTGTCGATATTATTTTCAAGACGTGATTATGTTAGTGTCATGGATGAGGGTAAGGCATTTTTTTAACCGATTGATAGAGTTGCTTCCCTTTGCTGTGTCACATATGAATACCTTGTGATGATGATGATAGTGGTGGTGGTGGTGGTGATAGATGGTGATGGTGATGCTTATGATGATGAAAAGTAGGCCTAGTATAACGAGAAGGAGAAGGAGGAGGAGGAGGAGGAGGAGAAAAAGGGAGGAGGCGGAAAAGTAGGACGAGAACACGGAAACAATAGCATATAAGATGAATATACTGTACTTGTATAGTGGAAAATAGAATAACAATTTATCATATACCTGAAACATACAAGCCAGGCACTTACAAGGCTGCCTAGATAAATTACATGGTGCACAGCCTACCAAAAGAATGTAATCAGGTGGAATGGTATAGAAAATAACAAAATTACAACCTTCAAAATGACTGCAGATAATAATGAAACTTTTTAGTACACCATAACACAATTTTTCTCCCCCTTACATGTATACCTAACTAATATGTATATACCCTAGACACCTCCATCAACACACCTGCACCTCAGCCCATTAACACACCTCCAGAAGCACCCACACTACACAGGTATATCCTCCCATTAATACACGCTCACACCTGTCCATCAGTATACGCAGTTCTCACCCGCATCCCGGCTAACCAACGTGCGTTTCAGCCTCATCGCAGCAAATTAATACCAGTACGGCATCCCTCCTGCAGAGAAATAATGCCGTCGGAGGTGTGTGAAAGAGAGAGAGAGAGAGAGAGAGAGAGAGAGAGAGAGAGAGAGAGAGAGAGAGAGAGAGAGAGAGAGAGAGAGAGAGAGAGAGAGAGAGAGAGAGGAGAGAGAGAGAGAGAGAGAGAGAGAGAGAGAGAGAGAGAGAGAGAGAGAGAGAGAGAGAGAGAGAGAAATTGGTAAAGGAAGGAAAACAGTTGGTTGCTAAGTTAGTTGATTGATTGATTGTATTTGAAACGCACAACATAGGAAGTAATATGGCGCAAAATCCACATATTTTTGACGCTACAGAAAGAGATGAAAGTCACGAAAAAGAAATATTGGAGTTTATGGAACAAAGAAAATTTTAATTAAAGCAAAAGATGTAGATCCGAAAGAATAACATAGAGAAGACATGCAATAATTCCTTGGTTTTATGCGAGATAAATATTCAGGTGATGATGATGATGATGAGGATGATGATGGTGGTGATGATGATGGTGATAATTGGTGATGATTATGACGTTATGTCGACACTGATATTAATGATGAAAACGACGACTATAATGAAGGTGATAATAATGATGACCATGAAAAAATAATGATGGTAATGAAACTTTCACTACTAATAATAATGATAGCAATAATAATAATAATAATAATAGTAATAATAATAATAAAAATAACAACAATAATAATAATAATAACAATCATAATAAACGTACAACAATAAAAACAATTGTCCCTCCACGTGAAAATGGTCCAGCCCAAAAAGCGACAAAAAACAAATTTACTAAACAAAGCTCGCTAAATGCCACTACCGAAAGAGATAATAGAAACAGTTATATAGTGTGTGTGTGTGTGTCTGTGTGCGTGTCTGTGTCTGTGTCTGTGTGTGTGCGTGTGTGTATTCTCTCTCTCTCTCTCTCTCTCTCTCTCTCTCTCTCTCTCTCTCTCTCTCTCTCTCTCTCTCTCTCTCTCTCTCTCTCTCTCTCTCTCTCTCTCTCTCTCTCTCTCTCTCTCTCTCTCTCTCTCACTTAATTTCACCAATGCTCGATCCTCTGAAATGAAGAGACAGTTACAGGTTTTCCTTCCAATTACTGGCCAGATTGTTACGATAGGATTCACAGATTCAAACATCAACTCTCTCTCCCTCTCTCCCTCTCTCCCTCTCTCTCTCTCTCTCTCTCTCTCTCTCTCTCTCTCTCCTCTCTCTCTCTCTCTCGCTCTCTCTCTCCCTTCAACCCTCCTTCCATCCCTCCCTTCCCTACCTACCTACCTATCTACTTCCCTTCCTCCCTGCGTCCCCCTCTACTTTATTTTTTATCTTCTGTTCCCTCCACTCGCTTTCCCTGTCTTCTCCCTCCCTCCTTTATCATGTTTCCACCCCCCCTCTTCCCTTTCCCTCCCTTCCCTTAATTCCACACAAACAGCTCACCATCTCTTTTTATCTCCTTCCTATTCTTCCCTTTCTCCCTCCCTTGCTTGCTCTTATACCTTCTTTAGCTTTCCAAGAACGTCCAATTAGATTATTTGTTTGATAGGATTTTAGGATGAAGGACAAGAAAGAAAGAAGGGAAAAAAAGACAGGAGGTAATAGTAGGTAAGTCATTAGAGTAACAGGGACAGCAAGTCTTGTATGGAATAGATAAAAAAAAAGGCTAAGTGAAGGGAATGAATAAGGTAAATTAAGGGGAAAAAAAAGGAATGAAAATATGATATGAAGGAAAGACCCAGATGAAGAGGATAAGAAAGAAGGACGGACAGAATAAACGTTGGAATAGGATATAGAAGAGAAGAAAGATGAGATTCGGGGAGAATGGAAAATATAAAGGATAATAAGTTTTAGCCTCTGCAGGAAGGGTTGGAGAGAGAGAGAGAGAGAGAGAGAGAGAGAGAGAGAGAGAGAGAGAGAGAGAGAGAGTGTGTGTGTGTGTGTGTGTGTGTGTGTGTGTGTGTGTGTGTGTGTGTGTGTGTGTGTGTGTGTGTGTGTGTGTGTGTGTGTGTGTGTGTGTGTGTGTGATAAAGAGAAAGTAAAAGGAGAGAAAATAGGAAGGCAGGAAAGGGATGAAATATAGTTAAATAAAAGCTTGAATAGAAGAAAAAAAATCGGTCAATGTAAATAAAAATAAAAATGAGTAAACCCAGAATTAGACATAAAGACGGAAGAATAGTGGACAGAGGACAAAAGGAAGAGAACAGATATGATAGGAGGAATATGGAGGAACAAAATTACACAAACAGGAGAGAAAAAAAGATAAAAAAAGAAGAGGGGAGTGAAAAAAGATTAGTGTAAGTAAGGGGAGGATTTGTAGGAAGTAAAGAGAAGGGGAGGAAAGGCGGCAGGGAGGTAAACGGATGTTGGTGTAGAGGACAGGGAGGCAGGGAAGAGAGAGAGAGAGAGAGAGAGAGAGAGAGAGAGAGAGAGAGAGAGAGAGAGAGAGAGAGAGAGAGAGAGAGAGAGAGAGAGAGAGAGAGAGAAGCAGTGGTGGTGGTCAAAAGAAAACCTTGAATAGGAAGCAAATGAATGACAAGAAAAATTGCAACCAAAAGAAGAGAAACTAAAACAAGAAATTCAAGTAAAAACTCCAAGGAAAAGAAAATAATAATAAAAAAATAAGGCCTTTATTTTCTTTTATTTTCTTTATCCTAAAAATTTGTCGCTGAGGAGATAAGGTACAGATTCTAGTTATTTACAATGACTCCACGAAAACCCTGACCGACTCTTAGGTTGAATGAAATAAAAAGAAAAATACGATCATAAAAACTATTAGATATTATTATATAAAGCAAGAAGAAGAAAAAAAACATCCGTAGCAGAGTTTCCAGTCTATATAAAATTATCTTTCTTTTCATAATGATGTTGTTTTATTCAACAAACCCCGAACGAAAAAAATGCATCTTTTTCAGGAACATTTATTGCCTATTTTGAATTGCAAATAAATCTTTTTGGGTCGTAATTTTCCGGTCAAACTAAATTTAACCGAAAACTTGTGCAAATTAACCTAAAACGAAACTGTGTATGTGTAAGACCCACCAAGCAGCGTATTATTATTATTATTTCTCACTTTTCATTCGTCTCATATACATAATACATTCATTCAAGTATTAAGATATGGAGGCGTGTTTCAAGCAAGTCTCTGTGGCTTAAATATCACTACTACCTACATTGCAAAGTGCTGCAAATCGTAAAACAAGCTATACATTCCTCCTCTTAGTGCGTTACATGTAGAGTACATTATCCTTTTTAACATTTCAGAGTACATGTGATAGTCAGGCATTGATTTCCACTCCTTGGGTATCTATTATTTTCTTTGTTTCTCCGAGGCAGTGTTGGGACTTCCTTGCCTGTCCTGCCTCGCATCACCTGACAACCAGCGCGTCTCCTGCTTCCAGTTCATTCATAATCAATAAGGGTGGGAATATTTCAACAACAACAGTCTGCTACAAGAATCAAACCGTTTTATACTTTTATTCTCTCTCTCTCTCTCTCTCTCTCTCTCTCTCTCTCTCTCTCTCTCTCTCTCTCTCTCTCTCTCTCTCTCTCTCTCTCTCTCTCTCTCTCTCTCTCTCTCTCTCTCTCTCTCTCTCTCTCATTATGGTGTTCGTAGTAAACTCGTAAAACCAAAAGAAAATATTCCATTTTAAACCACAAAAAATTTCGAAAACTCAACCAGGATAATGACGTCATCACTCGCCATTAGCTTTCATTTTTGTCTCCGAAGGTGTGGGTGTGTGGGTGGGAGGGGAGGGAGAGGGGGGAGGGAGGAGCAAAGGAAGGATGAAGGAAGACAGAAGAGGAAGGGATAGGGGGAAGGAGGGAAGAGTGAAAGGCAAGGAGGAAGGGGTTATGGGAAGAGGAAGAGAAAGGAGGAATGGAATGAAAGCGAGAGATGAGATAAAAATGGAAATAGGAGGAAGGAGAGAGGAAAGTAGCAAGTGAAAAAAGATGTAGATGTGTGTGTGTGTGTGTGTGTGTGTGTGTGTGTGTGTGTGTGTGTGTGTGTGTGTGTGTGTGTGTGTGTGTGTGTGTGTGTGTGTGTGTCAAAAAAGATATCTTCCTTCTTTCTATTTTAGCTTGCCACCATAATTAAGTCACCTCCTCTTCCTCCTCCTCTTCCTCCTCTTCCTCCTCTTCCTCCTCCTCTATCACACACTGCTACCATACCATACGATAAAATAAAAAGATAAAATGTACCCCGCAGCCATTTTGAGTCAATGTTTATATAGATATATTTTCTTTTTTCGTAAACTAGAAATACGCAATTTAGTTTCAAAAACCGATTTGTTTGTGTTTGTAGAGTGGCATGAAACCTCGTTATAAAGAGCGTCTGGTATTTTTTTTTTTTACATGAGAGAGAGAGAGAGAGAGAGAGAGAGAGAGAGAGAGAGAGAGAGAGAGAGAGAGAGAGAGAGAGAGAGAGAGAGAGAGAGAGAGAGAGAGAGAGAGAGAGAGAGAGAGAAACAAACAGACAGACAGACAAACAGGACAGACAGAAGGACAGACAAACAAAATAAGAGACAAACACAGATGCAAAAACAGATAAATAAATAAAGTAATGTTAGGGAGCAAAATAACACCAACAAAATAACATATATGTACATATATATAAACACATTATTTGGCGCCACTACACCAAAACAGCTTCATCACTGCCATAGTAATACGGAGTCAACTTTGATAAATGAGAAAATAATCACATATACCCATCTAATCTAACTGATCTCCTTATCAAGGTGAACATACATGGAAATAACGTTAACTATTAAATATGAAGGGAGGAGGAGGAGGAGGAAGAAGCAGGAGGAGGAGGAGGAGGAAGAAGAAGCAGGAGGAGGAGGAAGAAGAGGAGGAGGAGGAGGAGGAGGAGGAGGAGGAGGAGAAAACTAAGGAAGTATAAGGAGGAGAATATTCAATGAGAGGAGGGAAGGATGCTAGAGACATTCACGGGATATTTGGCTCCCGGGCCTGTCTCCTAATTACGTCCTGACCAGCGGTAATTAAAACAGCCGGTGTGTGTGTGTGTGTGTGTGTGTGTGTGTGTGTGTGTGTGTGTGTGTGTGTGTGTGTGTGTGTGTGTGTGTCTGTGTGTCTGTGTGTGTGTGTGTGTGTGTGTGCGTGTTATGTCGTGAATATGTATGAGGGTTAGATGTGCGTGCACGTATGTAATGTCGCATATTGTTCACGTTTCCAAGGGTTATTCTCAGTCTGTCTGTCTGTATGTCTGTATGGCTATCTGTCTTTATGTCTGTATGTGTGTCTGTCGCATGTTTTTTTTTTCCATGTATGTCGATCCGTTTTTCTGTTTATTTTCTGTCTACTTTTAAATAGACAAATCAATTTATAGACAGAAAGGCAGGTATGGAGTAGGTGATTAGGTAGGTAGATAGATAGATAGATAGATAGATAGATGAATGAGAGATAGATAGATAGATAGAGAGAGTGATAGCGAGAGAGAAAGAAAGAGAAAGAAAGAGAAAGAAAGAAAGAAAGAGAAAGAACGAGAAAGAAAGAGAAAGAAAGAGAAAGAAAGAGAAAGAAAGAGAAAGAGAACCGCACCATTTTTACCTTCATTGTTTTCGTTCTCATAACAACAGGATAATCAAGGTGGTACGTGAGTTCAGGAAAGCAATTAACGAGTCTTTCTAGCAAGGCCATAAATTTTCTTCTTAATCCAGACTGAACTTCAGGTGCTATTGTTTAAAATTTGTATTATACACTTTTTCTACCTAAGTGGTTTTGCATTTTCCCAAGAGAGTTACAGTCCTCTATTTGTGCAATATGTATGTATTTGTATGTATGTGTATCTCTCTCTCTCTCTCTCTCTCTCTCTCTCTCTCTCTCTCTCTCTCTCTCTCTCTCTCTCTCTCTCTCTCTCTCTCTCTCTCTCTCTCTCGTTTCCTTTCATTTATACTATTCCCCCTTGCTTTCTTTTCTTTTTTCCTCACACCTTTGCAAATCTTTTCTCCCTGCTGTACTTTTATTTCTAGTTTTCTTTTCACAACTTTCATTAACAGCATTCAATTCCCCTTTTCTTTTATTCATTTATTGAGCCAATTCCTTCCCCCTACATTCTATAAACATTCAATCCTCGAGGTAAAGACGCGCTATGGCTGAATAATCTAAATATTAATCAAGCACGAAGGGCACCAAGAAATTGCGTTACGAATACCATTACCAGCTCGTCCCTATCGTATTAAGAGAATCCAGTTAACAAAGTAGTGATGCGCAGCTGTTTCAATCGAGGGTCGAGACTATTTTACTCGGTGTGGAAGGGGGGGAGGGGGGTTAGTTTTACATTGAGTGAGGCAGGAAGGTGGGGGAGGGAAAGGGCTAGGTAAGAAGAGAGAGAGAGGTTAGGGAGGGAGGGAGGGAATGTGAGGAAAAATTCAAATCCAGAAGGTGTGGAATATTGCCCTGAGCAGAGACAAGTTATGGCTGCGTATATCGTGGTCCTGTTGACGTCATCCTGCGCTGTGGAAGTAGAATAGATATCGACAATTTCCCTCCCTTTCAGCCCTTTGTTATTTTAAGGTATATCACCCCGCAGTTGAGAGGTAGGAAAGAAATGAGGGAGGGAGAGAGGGAGGAAAGAGGAGAGGGATAGAGAAAGAGTTGGGCAAGGGGGAGGAAAGTCAGGTGGGTTATTGGAGAGAATATTAAAGAGTAGTGTAGTTGCAACAGAGGCACAAAGGCTTCGGGGCTTTAGAGTAGAATGGATGCAAAAGAAAATGGAATGAGGTGAAGAGGTAGTTTGCATTTTTTTTCTCTCTTCATCTATTGAGTGTTGTGTAAATTATTCCATCGCCCAGGAACGGTACATCAGACGAACGTCAACCAATAACTTTACCTAAAATTTTCCCCTCGGAACATGCTGACCTTTTGAATATTAGAAAAGATGTCACACTACGAACCTTATTCTAACTTGAAACTCACATCCTCTATCTTTAAAACGTCCTGCCTTGCCTACACACACTCACATTTTTGTTCTAACGCACCCAGTTTTACTCTTAACACAATAACCATCATTTCCACTCTACCACGCACCCTCTGCCTTAAACTCTAACACACACCCTTCTTCTCTGCACTCAAACGAATTTCCTCTTCTCCATCCTCAAGCACACACCTCTTAGCTTCGCACCCTAACGCACTCCTCTATTCAACACTCGTAGCACACTCTCTTTGCTTCACACTCTGGCCTTTACCACGCGCTGCCAGAAAAATAGGAAGTGTTGAGACAGTGGAGTCGAGCAGACAATGGTATAAAGGACTCACGTACTCGTATGTTTTCAGACCAGGATGTTGGCCTATTATTTTTTCGCCTCAGTGGCTCTCTCTCCTTATCTTCACTTTCCACAATACCAATTCTGCAATGTCTAGTCCGTCAAAGGTATATTTCTTTTTTTTTTCTTTTCTATTCAGGTTGTTGCGTCAAGGATGTATATTTCATTTCGTCGTGCAGCTTCTTTTTTTTCTTTTTTTTCTTCCCTAACTTTTGAATTCACTGGAGCGATTTATGATTTTTTCGCTCATTAATGTATTCTTTGGTATCGATGAGGATTCTTTTCATATAATGGCACTGGAACTTTTATTTCATGCCATCAGCCAACTGAAAATATAATTATATTACGTTGTAAGATCAGGTTTTCTTACTAGCGATGTTGTCATGAGAATTTCTTTTTATAAGGGTACTACTACTACCACTACCACTACTACTATAATTTACACTACAACTTCTGCTACAACAACAACTATTACTTTTACTTCTACTATTAGTACTGCTACCACCACCATTACTACTGCTATCATTTCTACTACAAAGTGCTCGTATTTCTGACCCAAAGGTTTATCTCATGGCCATCAGTAATCCTTAGCCCAGCCTTACATCCCCAAAACCCTCCCGGCCGCCTTGCTCCTCACAACTCCCTGCCTCCTCCTCTTTGTCTCTGATCCCTATACGCGAACCCTCGGTCCTTACCTCCTTACCCCCGCCCACCAAGTACCCTGTGGCCCCTAGTCCCTCATCTACTATGGTGTATCTAAACCTCTCAGCTCTCGGCAAAGTTCCAAGATATTCCTCCAGCTATGCCACTGCCGTTCTCTTCCTCCTCCTTCCCTTCCTACAGCTGGAAATAACACTCTTCCTCTTTCCTCCTTCCAGCCTTCCAGCCTTCCAGCCTTCCAGCCTTCCGGCCACCCATTCCATACCGTCTTCCCCCTTAACTTCTAAGTCCATTCCCGGCCACTCACTTGGCTTCTTCCGTCTGAATTTCCCTCTTCCATTGCAATTCCTGACAACTAATTTATGATTCTATTAAGGTTGCTGTTGTCGTTGTTGTGGTTGTTGTTGGTCTGGTTGTTTTTTTTTGTCGTCAACATTCTGGAGGACAATGTGGCGTTCATGTGTGATGTGTCCTCTAAGAATTCGTTGTCCTTTGATCCTTTTCTGCCATTATGTTTGTGTCTCTGTGAATAACGGCCTCGTGCATTCCTTTTTAATACCTTCGTTAACATGAAAAACACACACTTCTAAAGAGAAAAAGAGAGATATGACCTCCTAAATGTAATAGCCCGCTAAACGACGTCCTGTTCCACAAGTTTATATCCTTTTTCAACTTTTACATTCCATTGTCTTTTTTTTAATTGCGCTGTTCTGATGGAAAACAACTTGGAGCTGCTTCCAGGCGTGACTCTGGGACGGGATTCCAAGAGCGTCTCCTGGCACACTCTTCAACAAGGACAGAAGCCGATCGATCTTAATGAACGTTGTGGTGTCTGATGTAGATTGCTTTGGCCAACCACATAGACACAGCCATAAACTAACGATTATTTCTCCTCCTGCTCCTCCTGCTGCTGCTCCTCCTCCTCCTCCTCCTCCTCCTCCTCCTCCTCCTCCTCCTCCTCCTCCTCCTCCTCCTCCTCCTCCCTTTTTCGTAATCGTCGTATACTTAGATATTATTATTCCCATTAATTTTCCTGTTTCCTCCTATTCCTCTGTTCGTATGTCTTCTTTTTATGTGCTACTATCACTGTTATTATTATTATTATCATTATTATTGTTATTATCATCATTATCATTATTGTCATCATTATTGCTATTATTGCTACGTTTATTCTTCTTTTCTTCTTCATTCTTTTTGTTCTCCTCTTTCTCCTCCTCCTTTCTTCCTATTTCTATTCCTTCTAACTTTTCCATTCTGCTGTCCTTCCATTCTTTTTCAACTTCTTTAACTTTTCCTCCTTCTCCCTCTCCTTTTTCTTCTCTTCTTCCTCTGCCTCCTCCTCCTCCTCTATCGCTTCCCTCTCTGAACTTTCTTTCTTTCTTTATTCTCCCTTCCTCCCTTCCTCCGGTCCTTCCCGCCCTCAGGACACGCCAGAATGAGGTACACGGTTCGCCCTGCAGCTAACAGTTTAATGGAGGATGTGTTTCCGTTATATAGTTAAGGGATTCCATTAGAAGTACTCATAATTTTCCCTTTTATACCACACACAGGTCCAGTCTCTCTCTATCTCTTTTTTTTCTCTCTCTCCCTCTCATAACATTGAAACAGACACAGAAAATGCATCAAGACAGCACAAGAGGCCTGTAGTAGCGAGGGAGAGACAAAGGCCACTCGTCGGGTTGATGCAGCTTCCAGAGACTCAATTAAACTTGACGCAAAACTGGAAAGTGACTCTCGAATAAACATGGAGATGAATACATTAGCAAGTCCTGCCTGCAGAAGGTTGGTCTCTTCTTTGGTCTCATGCCTGTGACACTGCGATCCTTTGATGGTCACGCACTACTACTGTGACGCTATCGGGACGTGAAAATGTCAAAGCGATTCGCAGTAAAGATAAAACGACGGACGAAGCATCGCATGACATCTACAAAGCCTCTTCCAGGAACCACCACCTGGACTGTGGATGCGTCGAGGCCGGCAGGGAGGGATGCGAGCAGCCCCACAGCTCACAGGAACCCGCTGTGAGGGCCAGTTAAGACCCGTTCTGACGAGGCTCTGCGAGGCTGGAGAACCACAGCTGGAAAATCCATGAAAAGAAGGAACCTCCAAGAAGCACAAATACTAGTACGGGGCCTCCTGCAGCGAATTATTCTAGCAATGTTCCGGGCCAGACGGTGCCCGCGGGGGAGTGTCCCACATAAGGGTAAATATGACGTGGTTTGCTCTACTGTGGAGTTTTTTAAAAGTTTTCATGAAAAGTTTAGGTGAATTATCTGAGCAGAAATCAATTATTAAAGAAGCAGCTGGAGCTTAAAGAGGCGGATAGAAGAAAGGAAGGAGAATGTGAGGGAAGGAGGGAGTGATCGAGAGAGAGAAAGAGAGGGAAGGGAGAGAATGGAGTGCAGGGTGGAGGGA
>JAPQNM010000040.1:18999975-19042475 GCA_029783475.1 Metacarcinus magister | reverse complement strand
ATTGGGCGCCCTATTTCTATACCGATCCGCCGTGCTCCCACGAGTATTGGAGCAGTATTAAAGGAACGACTGGGTGCAGGATGAAGCCCACGTCAGCCCATACAAAATGAGGAAGGAATCACCCAAAGGTCAAGTCATTATAATGGTCGTTCTCAAAAGAGGGATTCAATTTAGTTTATCGGGAGGCCATCTTGAGACTTCGTGAGACTGTTTACCGAATGACTGGTCTGGTCTGCACTCCATGACTAAGAGTGTTGTGATGATGTGATGTATGGAGGAGGCGTGTCTGGCTTCCTTCATGTCAATCCAGAAGTGAGGCTTAACTGCACTAATTCTTAACATTTCCACCGATTGGATAATGGAAGGCATGTCCGATCAGTCTTTGCGGAGTACCTACTAGAATGTCAAGATCATATACATACCTTGACTTTGATGACTATGACACTGTTCTCCTTGCGCAGTCCTTGGAAGTCGTAATGAAGGAAGGAAATCCTCAGACTGACTATTTGCCGTTGTCAGAATCTCTGGAAAAAGAAAAAGATTTGGATGTTCAAGTCTCCCACACAATTTTTCCTGCGTTGTGTCTACCAAACAAAATATGACCACAAAACAATTACCCAAAATAAAGTGAACTGATTCCTGTGATACATTGCGACTGTAGAATCAAGGGCAATACTCCTTCAGCGACAGCTCTGTAAAACTTCAGCAAGGCTTGATATTTAGTAGAGTCAACACCACTCATGAGCCTGCATCTCTAAAAGGCTTCCGTAAGTAGAGGAGACCAGAGGGACGTTCACAAGGCTCATTGGTGGCGTAAAGTGATTGATCTTGTCGAGTTGTTTAGAATGGAAAGGACGTTGACACCCTCAGGCAAAGCATCACGGAGAGTAAATGAAGGAAAACCTGACGTGCGATGCTGCTCAATGACGATGTTGGTGCATGATATTACCACTTCAATCTACAACTTTAAGGGAACCTCATAGAAGCCTTTCTTTAAACACGGATCTGGAATACAGGATTAATTTCATACCAGTTCTTTATTCTTTTATTGCTTTAGTTTGATCCCTAATGAAAGTTGGTAACCTGGAGTGACCTCGACTCTTCTGACTGAGCTCTTAATAATACAGCATAAAAATGTCTAATTGTTTTGAAGGTTTTACGAATAGAGGTTTTCCAGAATAGAGCCTTAATCTTTCGTTCGCTTTTCACTGACATTTGATTACTTATATTGATTGCTAATCCTTATTGGATATTTTTTCAATTCAATTCTCAAAAGTTTTCTTAAGGTCGTAATTGGAATATAATTCATTCAAATTATATATATTTAACAGATACTAACTTCGGTTATCGTCATTTTATTTCTAGTCCATTAATTTCATAACGACCAGCTATATTTTTAGAGGGTGTCCCATAAAAAAACAGGCTTTCCTTTTCTCTCTCTCTGTATCTCTTTATATACCAATCGATCTATCTCTATCTCTCTATCTATCTCTATGTAGCTTTGTTTATCTATCTTTCTCCATCAACAGAAGGTGAACGCACAACTGTATCTGTTGTCATGGTGATCTTTACTCTTTGGTTGTGATGAGCGGGAGTATTTCCAACACACACCCACACACCCACAAGCCTGTCATTCACTGTCAGGTAATAAATAACATCTGCACTCGCTTCACCTCCTCACTTTCAAAAATTAAATGTAGATGCTACGACACCCTGCACCACTATCTCGCAAACCTTCACATTCCTCTATTGTACTGAAAGTTGAGCTAACTTCTATATTTCACAGACACGGAAGCTTCTATTCCTTGTAGGGTAAACAATGTAGTAGTTGACTGTAACTTCATCAACGACTTGCATTTCTATTTTACCTTCGACTTGACTTGTATTCCTCTTTCACCTTCAGTTTCCTACACTTAAGACAACATAGACCAATACCTTCTCCATAGATATTTTTTCTTACTTCCTTCTTAAGATCTTATTAGCATTCTTGTTCCCATTTCAAACGCGGTGGCACCTGTCCTTACCCTTCATTATAAATGCAGGATCTTGAATATCCAAAATCAAAGTCAAGTATAATTTGTATTCCGGTTCACCATCTCGTGTATTTTTCGTTTAATTTCTCAGATGTTTATTTATGCATCGCTTCTTAATGTCACTGAACTTAGATATAGGAAGATACTACTCTAAATACACAAACAAATGCATTTTTTTTCCTATTTCACTGTTTATTACAACATAACAATGACAGTCCTGCAAAAGGGAGTACTTAGAGAGACCCACATTGAGTAAAATTTGATAGTTGCCAAAGCTACGTTACCGCCCCTTTCAAGACACTCCTCTGATGATACATGTGAAGACAGACTCATAAAACAGAGGCGTGTAACACCTAGTACTGGATCACATTACTAGGTACTACATACATAACCACTATTCTTCTGACTGACTGACTGACTGACTGACTGACTGACCGATCCCCCCGGCATGACACTACTACTACTTACTACTACTTACTACTACTACTAATAATAATAATAATAACAACAACAATAATAGTAATACGAATACTAATAATACAACTAATACAAATACAAGTATTACCGTTACTTCCGAAGGGGAGAACGAGGAGGAAAAAAAGATGGATGTGGAGGAGTAAGAGGACTAGAAGGAGGAGGAGGAAGAGAGAAAGAGCAGCAGGAGGAGGATGGGGATAATGATGAAGAGAAGGAAGAGAAACAGAACGAGGAGGAAGAAGAACAAATGGGAGGAGAGAAGGAGAGAGTCATAGATAATAATAAAAAAAGGAGTAGCTGTCATGTTTTCTTTGTTTTCGCTTCCGCAACAATGAGAAGAAAAAGGAGTGCAAGGATGTGGGAAGGATGTGGGAAGGAAGGAAGGAAGGAAGGAAGGAAGGAAGGAAGGAAGGAAAGGAAGGAAGGAAGGAAGGAAGGAAGGAAGGAAAGGAAGGAAGGAAAGGAAAGGAAGGAAGGAAAGGAAGGAAGGAAGGAAAGGAAGGAAGGAAGGAAGGAAAGGAAGGAAGGAAGGAAGGAAGGAAAGGAAGGAAGGAAGGAAGGAAGGAAGGAAGGAAGGAAGGAAAGGAAGGAAGGAAGGAAGGAAAGGAAGGAAGGAAGGAAAGGAAGGAAAGGAAGGAAGGAAAGGAAGGAAGGAAAGGAAGGAAAGGAAGGAAGGAAAGGAAGGAAGGAAAGGAAGGAAGGAAGGAAGGAAAGGAAAGGAAGGAAGGAAGGAAGGAAGGAAAGGAAGGAAAGGAAAGGAAGGAAGGAAGGAAAGGAAGGAAGGAAAGGAAAGGAAGGAAAGGAAGGAAGGAAGGAAGGAAGGAAAGGAAGGAAGGAAGGAAGGAAGGAAAGGAAGGAAGGAAGGAAGGAAGGAAGGAAGGAAGGAAGGAAGGAAGGAAGGAAGGAAGGAAGGAAGGAAGGAAGGAAGGAAGGAAGGAAGGAAGGAAGGAAGGAAGGAAGGAAGGAAAGAAGGAAGGGGGTTCACGGGTGTCCAGAAAGAGGGAACAAAGGTAAGTATAAATAAAAAAAGAAACTGAAAAAGAAGAAAAAAGAAAAAGAAAACAACCCCGAGGGAGAGAGAGAAACTGACAAAGGAAAATATATAAAAACAAAGGATGAGATAGAGAAGAAATAAAAAGAGTAATAAAACATTGGAAGCCATCAGTTAAAGAACTACAACAAAAGACTGTAAGAATGGAGAATACAATCAACAAAACAAAATTATAAGACAATAAAAGCTAAATAAATACGATTTATTTAAGATTCCCACCCTAAAAATAATAATAATAATAATAATAATAATAATAATAATAACAATGATAAGTAATATTCCCTTAATGTTAAAATAGTTTAGTGCAAAATAATGCGATATTCACAGAGAGAAATCATTCCTTTTAAGAAGTATAACACATTCTCTTTTCTTTATTGTCACTTTAACATCTTGAAAGATTTCGTTTACATCCAGAAAAATTTTCTTTTGGATCACAGAAAAGGCTCCTTTTATGGTGGGAAAATGTTGAAGTTTTAACGTGCTGAGTCGAGTAAGTTGGCAACCAAGAATGACGAACTGTAAATTGAACGAGATTACGGGAGAAGGTGGAGGCACGGAGCAACGGAGGGAGGGAAGGAGGGAGGGGAAAACGAGGGAAAGATTGAAAGGGCATTGGAGGGAGATACGGAGAAAGGAAAGTAGAATAAGAGAGAGAGAGAGAGAGAGCGGGAAATGGAGACAAAGAGAGTTAGGTTGATAGACAAAAGTATAGGGAGAGAGAGGTGCCGGAATAGAGGGAGAGGAGGGAATATGAAAGAAACAAGAGACATAAGGGAAAAGAAACGAAGGGAATACAAAGGGAATCATACTATCAAACCGGAAAGGATATATAGGATATTCAATAGTCAATCAATGCCACAAACATTCCCTTTTTTACTTCCTTCCTTCATTCATTCTTTCTTTCATCCGCTTCAATCCTCCATTCTCCTCCTCTTCGTTCTAGTCCAACAGGTAATCTTGTCATAAGCTACTATCTCTACTACTACTACTACTACTACTACTATTACAACAACTACTACTACTACTATTGCCACAAGCTCACACCAGTAGCCACAATAGTTCCACTGTAAGCTACTTCCTGATCCTCTTATAGTTAGGCCTTTAGAAGCATATCAATGGGTTCCAAGATCTACGCATACCTTGCCGATCGATCCATTCTTATACAATTCCATTATGATCAATCTCCGTTTTTTAAGCTAGTCGGTAGTGATTGCAAGGTCACCTTCAATGCCTTGGGTTCTGAAGACATTGTTACGGCCAACGGTCCTTAGATGGTTACTCTAAGTAGGTCGGCGATAAAGCTCATAGGTAAAGGGGTATATAACATTGTTTTAACACTTGGTTCACAAGATTTGTAGTGAAATACTACTTGTCCACAGGCAAAAGAAATCTAACGAACGGTAGGTACAACCATCCAGCACACCGAGGTAAAATAATATATATATATATATATATATATATATATATATATATATATATATATATATATACATTAGAAAACACCACCACCCACACCATGAGGAGAAATTACACAGTACCCAAACCCAAACAGCTTAATAAGCGCCGGAACACTGAGTAAAGGCACCTACGTACGCAGCGCTATCAAGATTGCTTACCAACAAACGCTGGGGAAAGCAATGGCTACGTCTAGCATCACTGCCGTACCATAGATTGACTCTTTAAAATACGATAAGTTAATGCAAGAGGAAAATACTGATAACTCACCGATCAAGGTCAACCAGCGTCAATAAAAGCCTCTCCACGCACATCACACTACCTTACAAGTCTAAGTCTGGGTTACTTCTACTCGTGTTGCGATGACAGGAAACTTATTAAGTTCCTATGTTGGATCGAGAGGGTTTCTGAAGCTCCGAGAAGGCGAGTATGAAGCCTCGAGAGTGTCTTAGATCGGGAGGGTTCCTGAAGCTCCGAGAAGGCGCGCATGTAGCCTCGAGAGGGTGAGGTGAGTTGCCGATCGTCACTATCTCGCCCTCAACCAGCAGTGAGAGTAACTGGTGCTTTCGGCGAGGTATTTACAATGCTGTGCACATCACAATATATATCGCAAACTTATTTTTTTATAGGAGCTTGTAGCGCCCAAAAATTCTTAGCATTTCTTCTTGCGAAACGGTCTGGCAGCTGCCATGCAAGGCTGTGACACCACTGACAGGGATGTACAATTTATGCTGACATGTTTGGGTCTTTTTTGGGTCCCGTTTGGGTCACGTTTGGCCAGGGTGACCAGGGTGACAAGGCGAACCATCAATGTGAACACTTTGCTCTGATCCGTAATGCTAGACCTGCAGAACATGACGTGCCCAGCAAGACATTAAAAAAACAGGCAGACGGGAAACGTTAAAATCAGACTACCATACAGATAAACGGACAGAAATATAACAGGACCGATAGAAAGGATGATAGACAGATAAACTGATATAGAACAAGATATGTAGATTAATACAAACAGATATAACAATATACAAGGAAAACACATATGTATTCAATGTACGAGGGAGACACATAGATAAACAATACATTTGTGTTTGTGTGTCAAGGACATGCTTGGAAACGTAAGACAAGCTTCAGAATCAAGAATGGAATAAATTTAGTGCTGTCAGTGCCTTGTCTTCACCGCTCGATCGTCTTTCACTCGCAGATTCTCAGATGGATTCCTTCCATGCGTGATGTGCACCAGTTTGGATCAGTGTCTGTGGGCGTCATTAAAGGCACGTCCTTCTCCCTTCACAAACTGCCTCTCGTGGGAGAAAAAAGTCCTTGAGTCTAAGGACCCCGTGATCTGCCTCGGTTCATCAATCATCATTTTTCAGTCGCCACTTCACCAACCAGGAGAAAAAGAAAGAAAAGAAAAGACTATAGGGAAAGAAAGAAAGATAGAAAAAAAATGTATATACAGATACATACATATACATATATAATATATATATATATATATATATATATATATATATATATATATATATATACATATAAATATATATATATATATATATATATATATATATATATATATATATATATATATATATATATATAATCCTACAGCACTCACGAGTCACTGCAAAATTAGATCATGATGTATTTCAAGATTGTTAGTGAAGCAATAAAACGTGTCTGAGGGAGGCAGGCGACGTGGGGATGACTTTCAACACCAACTGTTCATGTCATAAAGCAAATATATCCTCGAGAATACATAACAGAGAAACTTGAGGTGTAGAAATATTATGTTTGTCTATGGACGGACAAAATGTTTAAGAATGTTAAAACGCCTTGCACAGCCATTCTGCTATTTGCTTTGGTGTAGTAAACAGTTTATGTAAGTTAGAATGATAAAATATATAATGAACAACACACACACACATGAAACTGAGACGTCCTGTGAAGGCTGCTTGACCCACTAGGGACACCACGACGCAGCTGAACTGAGACGAGCACTTGGATAGGCGCTGAAGGGAACGTTGTGAAGGGACGAAGCATCATTTCAATCTGGTACAGAGGAAGGATAGGAGGAATAGGATGGGATAGGATGGGATAGAGCAAGGAGGTAGAAGGACTAGTAGAAATGAGGAGACTAGATGAGAGGTGAGGAGAGAATGAATGAAAGAGGTAGCCAGGGAGACGGAATGGAGGAGATGAAGTAGATGGTGATGGTTGGAGGAAGGTAAAAGGGAGTGGAGTGGAGGAGAGAAGGTAGTGTGGTGAAGTATGAGGAGAGTGTGAGGGAGAAGGGGAGGGAGGAGCGTCTTTTGTCTGGTAAAGTTGGAGAAGACACCTTGAAATAGATGGATAGATTGAGCAATGCGTCTCTCTCTCTCTCTCTCTCTCTCTCTCTCTCTCTCTCTCTCTCTCTCTCTCTCTCTCTCTCTCTCTCTCTCTCTCTCTCTCTCTCTCTCTCTCTCTTTCGCTCTCTCTCACTCTCAGATATTAGTACCCTGCTGCCGCCGCCGTCGTCTCAATATCCCTCGAAAGTAGGACAGAAACCACTCCTGTCAGCACTTCACTTATGGAAGCGGCGGAGGCGGCGGCGGCGGCGGCGGCGGGAAGGGGAGAGCGAAGGAGATGTGTTTAAAGGTGCTTTTCCGCTGTTCCACCACTGAAGGGACGCTGGGTAAAGGAGGGAGGGAGTAGGAGGAATGACAGGGTATACGTTTACACCTCACGAAGACTTTAAGGGGAAGAGAAGGTAAGAAAGCGCTTTAAAGGATTTAGAAGTGCGATTCCAGTCATTCCCCCTTTCAGCCTCCGTCAGGGTAACAAGGAAGACCATGACGGAGAGAGAGAGAGAGAGAGAGAGAGGAGAGAGAGAGAGAGAGAGAGAGAGAGAGATAGTGACTGTATGCTTGGATTAATATTCCACGACGCAGCCATAACAGCGTCAAGACAGTGCTGGTGGTGACATTAGCTGTGGTTGTGAAAGCGATGTGGAGAGATATAATGAAATTGAAATCAGTTTCTTATGAATATAACTCTTATTTTTTCCTCTCTTTCTCTCTCTCTCTCTCTCTCTCTCTCTCTCTCTCTCTCTCTCTCTCTCTCTCTCTCTCTCTCTCTCTCTCTCTCTCTCTCTCTCTCTCTCTCTCTCTCTTTTTCGCCGTCGCCAGGGTCCGTTGGTGTAGGGCGCCGCTCGAGGGATGTTCTGGGAAGCTTAGATCACAACTATCATATCTGAACGTCATGCAGATTAAGACTGAGTGACACATGACAACACACACACACACACACGCACACACACACACACACACACACACACACACACACACACACACACACACACACACACACACACACACACACACTCCCCTTCCTACCACACCCTCCCTCCATCCACATCCTTACTTGGCCCGGACTCCCGTTGACACCTCCTCCAGCCAACACAATCAGAAGTAATTTAGATAACAAGTCTCGAGGTCGTGCTTGGGGTGGTTGGAGGGCGGCCTGATGGGATTGGAAAGGATTAGCTTCACTTTAATGAAGAAAAGAGGGAGAGAAGTTAGGGTGGGATTAGGAAGGAGAGAAGACAGGAAGATTGGAGCAAGAGGAGAGAGAGAGAGAGAGAGAGAGAGAGAGAGAGAGAGAGAGAGAGAGAGAGAGAGAGAGAGAGAGAGAGAGAGAGAGAGAGAGAGAGAATGGAAAACAGGAGGTAAGAGGTGTTGATGAGGAGAATAACAATAAGTAAAGTACCTTGCTTGGGCCTGCCTCAGACCCCTAGCGTTTACCTGCAACTGAATAATTACTCTCTCTCTCTCTCTCTCTCTCTCTCTCTCTCTCTCTCTCTCTCTCTCTCTCTCTCTCTCTCTCTCTCTCTCTCTCTCTCTCTCTCTCTCTCTCTCTCTCTCTCTCACTTATACAAGCCTTACCTGGAAGCTGTTTGTTAAGGGAAGCGGAGGCGGCATACTATTATTCACATAAACAGCCACTTGTGTAACACTCTGGGTCACCTTTCCACCGTTCTGGCCTAACAACTGCGACGAATATGGAGAGGTAGTGAGAGAAACGGCGAGATAAAGACAGATAGATAGAGACAGATAGATAGACACAGATAGATAGACACAGATAGATAGAAACAGAGAGAGAGAGAGAGAGAGAGAGAATGATTAATTAAAGCCAGGTGAATTAGTATATGCATGAGACAACAGGTGAGGTGATTAAATGTTTTCCACTGGTATAATCCCTTTCGTCTCCTTACACCTTACATCAGTGCGAGATCCACCTTGGAAAATAAAAAGGCTGGGAACTTAAGCCTTTCATTCATCAAAGTAGAACGGCCTTTGTTCGTGTCTCGTCCTTAGAAGGCCAATCATTCTTCACGGGGAGGACAAGGGAATATTACCCTAAGAACACTTCTCGACCAGCCTAAAAAACATTAGTCTCCGTTTCACGAGAGTAATTTTTTCTCCTCCTATTTTTATGTTTACTTCTTTCTCTTTACCCCTCTTGTGCTAAACGCAGGAAGAAGGTTGGGTGAAGGAAGGGGAGGATAAAGAAGAGAGGAATGTTGAGTGGATGGAATAGAAGGAAGTGGAAAGATATCACCCACAGGGAAAGAAAAAAAAGAGAGGAAATAGGCGAGTAAAAAGATTAAAGGTCGGGTGGGGAGGGAGACACATCACGGGATGAGAAGAGGAGCGAAAAAGGGGAAGAAATATGATTAAAGGCACAAGAAGAATGGAGTGGGGAGGCTGGTAAAAGGGATGGGAGATGGGGGGAGGGGGAAGGGCCGGGCGTGGCAGCAGCAGTAGTTCAATGACCAGACGAGGAAAACACCAACACACCTGTAATTTCCCACAGGTGTCGCAGGTAACCGAACAAGTACCTACTTCTCGCTACTTTTCCTGCGTCTTCTCATCTCTCCCCTCGACCCTTCTGAGCCACCCAATTGCGTGGCAGCACTATGATACTAACTAAAAGGTAATATTACTTCTCCCTCGACGCACACACCGTCCCACACACACGCCCACTACATTCCCGCCCTCCATACCCTGCACACAAAATTGGTGCCACACGTGAAACTTCACTCACACACGGAGATAAGATGAGACGGCAACACACAAGCCATCTCTCCCTTCCCCTCCGTTTTTATTTTTTCATTTTTTTCCAACATAGTTCACCACACTCACTCTCCCTCTGTCCCCGTCCCTTCTACCTCCCTAAAATCCAGCCCCTACACCCCTCTTCCAGCTCAGAGCGCCCTTCCTTCCTCACCACAGTAGGAGACCGCACGACCCCCTTTGCCACAGCGGGGGAATACAGCGAGGAAATTAAAGTTGGACGCTTGCCCATGAGCGAGGGAGAGGAGGAAAACGAGGAGGAGGAGCAGGAGGAGGAGGAGGAGGAAGAAGAGTCCTTACACACAGGAGATTAGAAGAGAACGATGTAATGCAGGGGGAAAAACTTTCAAAAATAAGATGAGATATACTAAGCAATAAGCGGCGTAAGTATGAGGAATTCGTTGAACAGAGCAACATAAAGAACCAGATACAGAGGGATGAAAGGTCTTACTTCGCCTGATGGGAAAGAGTTGAGAAATTTCCCCAACACTGAAAATAGTAATAAAATAATAAAAACAACAACAACAAAACATAAAGGCAAACAGGACGAGCGAAGAAACTAATATACTAACTATGCAGATGAAATATTCACGTAAAAATCAACCCTGTTTGCCGCTCCTGCCGTCCGTTACTCCCTTACATAAATTAACTCCTCACACCCTCTCGTAGCCTCCTCCCGCCCTCCCCTCACCCCAACATCGCGTCTCGCCCACCACTCGCTGCCCTCCCGACACACAAACAAGAACATTTTTGGACATTGTGGTATTCACTAATCACCGTTGCCTCTGAGATGAATATTGAGATCAGGGAGAGAGAGAGAGAGAGAGAGAGAGAGAGAGAGAGAGAGAGAGAGAGAGAGAGAGAGAGAGAGAGAGAGAGAGAGAGAGAGAGAGAGAGAGAGAGAGAGAGAGAGAGAGAGAGAGAATTAAAAAAACGCAGTAATATATTCCGTCAACTGTACAAATGAAAGTGATCTAAAGAGAAAGATGTAGCAACCTTTGTATATATTAAAATAAAAATATATTGTAAGAGGTGTAAGTATCCTATACGAGATATTTTTGACGACGAAACAATGAACGCATAAACAAGATAAATAAGACATAATGAGGCTAATATTACGGGTAAGAATATCAATTGTTGTAAGATGATACCAGAGAGAGACGAAGGGGAATGGTGAATAACCAGAGAATATGAATAAATAGATAGACAATAGAGAGAGAAAGAGAGAGAGAGAGAGAGAGAGAGAGAGAGAGAGAGAGAGAGAGAGAGAGAGAGAGAGAGAGAGAAAGATTGATTGGTTTAATTAAATACCTGGCGCCCGAACAACGAGGTCATGCAGCGCTGAATAAAACTAAGAAATAAAAGTTGAACATCAAATATTATTAAAAAGTAAAATACAGGACATCAAGGTAAAAATGCAATTACTACAAAATAAGTCAAATGCTTCATATTGATTTAAAGTTTATGGAAAAGGTCAGCCTTCTCGAATGTGGTAAGGTTTTGAGTGACTCGCTCATCTAAACCCTACCCAAGCGTTTTCCTGCGGGGGATAACTTTGATTCTCTTGATGTAGACTTCTGAACAATTTGAACGATTACTTCTATTTATGGATTTGTAGAGACATGCGTGGATTCAAATTCTTCCCCGTTGTTTTCATGCGGTGGACGACTTTGATTCTCTTGAGGTAGGGAGGGCTCTAAGCAGTTTTCAGAAGTAATAGCAGTAGTAGTAGTAATAGTAGTAACAAATATATAAATACGCCTTTCGAATAGGATACATATACGGTCTGCTCTATTTGGTGGCATGTTGCACAATCAGTTCCGTTTAGTGCAAGACCGTAAAATAATGTAATGCCTTCCGTAACGCAACAAGAAAATTATAAAAATTATATGCCAGCCTCCGGAAATAATTGTCGCTTTCCTGCTAGTAAATTGCCCAATTTCAAAATATTTTAATCATTTCAAAATTAGCACCGGACTTTCTGGTACTCTTCCCGACTTCAAAAGCATTCCCAGTATCACAGACACGGATATATATTTGTATCTCGTATAATGCGACAGACGGGAAGGAATGTATTAAAGCTTAAATTGATGCGGACAGATGAAAGGTACATTTATTTATAAGTATTTGTGTATGTATTTATATCTTTACTGTAATGGCATCTATAAATTCCCATATTTCCCAAGTGCAATGAAACCTCTCTCTCTCTCTCTCTCTCTCTCTCTCTCTCTCTCTCTCTCTCTCTCTCTCTCTCTCTCTCTCTCTCTCTCTCTCTCTCTCTCTCTCTCTCTCTCAGCAGTGCACCCCATCAACCTGGATCATATGACATGTTACCTATTCATCCCAACCTTTTAACTACGACTTCTCAATGGTATCTGAGACGTGTGCGTGTGCAGGCGGTTATCATTCTCATCAAAGACCTGCTATACATACTACTACATAAGCACATGTCCTCGTCAGCAGAGTATGGAATTAATGCTCATTGCAGCCACCCTTACACAGAACAGAGGTTTCACTTCAAAAGAACAGCTGTAGGGAATCTGGAAGGTATTTGTGCAGCATAAACGCAAGCACCAGAGGCGATGTGATCATTCCGTAGACTTGCTTACGGGCGAGTTTATATGAAGACCGACCGTGTTGATCGCCTTACCCTCCCTCATGTTTACCAAGTGCCTCACAAAGGAGGTGGGTGTAGTTGGAATAATTACGAGGGAGTAGAGTGGCTACCGGCTGAATGAACTCCACCTAATGATAAGAAGGACAAAGGTGTTTCCGCACGCCATTGTCACGGTCACTATACCAGACAACAAGACCTCTTCATAGAGAGTTCAGAAGAGGTTATTAGATGAGCTACAACTAGGTCACCGCGTTCAGCAGAGAATATATATAGTTCTAAGACTGCTAACGAGGTGTTGTATAATTGGCATCGATAATGAGAAGCTGCTGAATGACCACCTCGCCTTTGTATTCAAAAAGACGTTTGGACAACACTGTAATTACATCTCACCTGTCTGCCTTTTAATAATATTCAATGGGACCTCAATCACTCAGTGTTTCAAAAACTATATAATATTCAACTGTGTGTGTACTGTATGGAAAGCTGTACGAAATAAAGTTAAATAAAGTTAAATTTATCGTGAAAGTCTTCTCGACCGAAAATACAGGACAGCAACACAAAAATCCGTCCAGGAAATGGGAGTGTCAAGCGCAGTGGCACCAGCTGTCAAGCAGTAAGGCTCATACACCTTGCAGACCCTAGATATCAGAATTCACTGCCTTAGACCCTTTTTTTTCACCACCATAAAAAAACAAAACAGGGCATCGCGTCGGAGATGAAGATTGAAAGTAGTACGTTAGGTTATTTAATGGACAGGTTTTTTTCTCTCTTTCTCCCTTTCTCTCTCTGGCAGACGTTGTGATGGTAACAATATATTTCCGCTTCCTATTTTCATCCTCTTGGTTTCATTTATCTTCCAACTGGACACAAAATACATAAAATTTTCATTTCCTAAAACAAATGCACGTACATATATAAAATATATATATATATATATATATATATATATATATATATAAATAAAACTGAGAATGTATTCAAACTCTACAACTCAAACACGATTCTTCTGAAGCTTAAGGTTATCGAAACACAAGAAATATAACGAAACATAACCATCATAATATAAACTACTGGACGTAAGATTCTCAAAAACAAAGTGAAAAAGAGAGACAGACAGACAGATAAATAGATAGAAAAAATAGATTGATACATAGATAGACATTAGAGAATGAAAGAGAAAAATCCATTCACCACTTTATTTTTTTTTCAATTTCGTTGGCGACTGAGCAATATTCTATCGTTCTCTTTCTTTCTCTCGTCAGTCGTTGGAGTATCTTTATCTTCTCAGTCCCTTTTGATAGCTATTTTATTTGCTCCTACTCTTTCCCTCTTTTCCTTTGTTGTTGTTCCTCCTCCTCCTCCTCCTCCTCCTCCTCCTCCTCCTCCTCCTCCTCCTCCTCCTCCTCCTCCTCCTCGTCTTCCTCCTCTTCCTCCTGTTCGTAGTTCGTGAATCTCCTCCTTAATGTTGTCTCGCTGCATTGTCTTGCCTAATTTAATATTCCTTCTGCATTACCTTGTTTTCCCTTACCGCAATTCTCCATCTGTGTTCATATGTTTCATTCTCCTTTGTCTTAGCAATCCGTTTTTCCTTGTGCTTTTCTCCAGACTAGAATGTAGCCGCCTCCATTTTATTTATTTATTTTTTTTTATATATATCTCCTTAACTTTTTTTTTTTTTGTTTATACTGCCGTTAGCTGTTTCCTCTTCCTCTTTTCTGCCTACAACTTTTTCTTCTTCTCATGTGTTCCGTTTTTTCCCTTTTTCTAACGCAAGGTTTCACTGTGTTTTACATTTTTATCCTTTAATGTTCACAGTCAAGCAATGAAATGTCGCAGAAATAACTGATTCATGATTGTTGGCAAAAGATTCACACCAAATGAAGCCAAACAATACAGGATTAAGGAGAGGAGTGTCTCTCGCTCTCACTCTCTCTCTCTCTCTCTCTCTCTCTCTCTCTCTCTCTCTCTCTCTCTCTCTCTCTCTCTCTCTCTCTCTCTCTCTCTCTCTCTCTCTCTCTTCACCGATACTATCTCACCGTCCTTTCTAGACACACAAAGATTCGAGACAGACAACACACAACACACAACACACAAACACGAAATAGATCAACAAAACCACTGCGGAGGTTGTTGTCTAAAGCGTTTATCTGCCATTTCTGAAAGAGCCGCAGATACTCAAAATTGCTCGAAGGGAGACCTGAAAGAAAAGGGATAAAAGGGGATAATTGTGAAAAAGAAGGAACCGACCGAGAAAGGAAGAGCAAGGGGAAAGGTTGTTTTTAATACTAACTACAAGAAATCTTAAATGGATGTTGAACTTTTTGGTTTATAACAAAATAATTCCTTGCTGGTAAAATACTTCAGTAAATATAGAGGCACGTAATTGTTGAAAATATGTGGCGAAAAAAATATATTGAACACAGTATAGTATCTGTTGGTAATGGAAGTGTCGAAAAATTGCTATTAGTGCAGAATCCATAAGTACAGTACTAATTGACGCTGAGAGTGACTTTGCTTTTCGAGAGGCGACATATGGCTTGTCAAACCTACTTATCAAAACCTGACTCGTAACTGACGTGGGAATAATTCGATATAATGACGCTGAAAAATTCGCGAAGATTCTTTTAAAGGGAATTAGGGATACGGAACAGAACCCCTACCCCCCCACCCCCCACACACAAACACACACACACACACACACACACACACACACACACACACACACACACACACACACACACACACACACACACACACACACGGGGTTTTTTTACCATCACAAGAAAATATGTATGATTGTGATAAACGAAAGAGTGACAAGTTAGTGGATAAACGCAAAGGAGAGCATAAGGGAGATGAAGGGAAGAGGAGATCACCAACTCCAAGGATTACAAAGAAGTGAAGGGGTTAGCGAGGGTGAAGGAGTTTTAATATTACGGTCAGGTACATACGAGTGTTGACATGCCCAAGGGTACGACCTGGCCTGACCTGATAGCAGCCAACAGAGGCGATAAGGAGGGGGGGTGTTAGAGACGATATGACCTCGTCCTGGCCGATAAGACGGGACTAGAAAGTGAAAGGCAGCGTCGCCTCGTACAAGACCCATATCGACGAAGTTTTGTTAGCCTGTTTACCTAACCCAAGCCATCTTATCCTTTTCCTCCTCCTTTTCTTCCCTTTCTTCCTACATTTCTTTTCTTACATCCTTCTCTCCTGCCACTCCAGTTTTCCTTTCCTCTTCCTCCACCTCCTCCTCTTCCTCCTCCTCCTCCCACCTCTAACTTGCCTCGGTTCCTTAGTCCTAAGAACAAGGAAGGTCACAAAAGGAGGTAAAGAAGGATACTTATCGAAACTTTCTTTGTACACAACACAAAGCGGAAGAATAATAGAAAAATCGGTTCTTTTATCAGACGTTATTATTTATTTCTTGTTCTTTGTGCTTAAGACTCCTTCGTGATGAAACACGCTGCCACTTGCAATAATGCACCAAAAGTATGTGTATCTTTTTCAGTCATGGACGAACCCTCAAAAATATCGCTGAAAATTCAGAAAACTCTACAAATTGGCTGTTTGTATTATGTTTCTCAACCACTCAGCTTGTGCGTCACCAAACGAGGCAGAACCTTATTGGTGATGGGATTGAACTCCTCTGAAACGACACACACACGCACACGCACACGCACACGCACACACGCACACGCACACACACACACACACACACACACACGCACACACGCAAAGAAATTCTAGGCACTACTTTTTATTTCTAACGACGCAACGTTCCCAGTATGTCCTTAAGTTCATCGAGAGTCTAAAGTGTGTCATTCAGAGCTGATGGCCGAGGATGGAGGACGAGGACACAGAGGACGACGACGACGACGATGACGACGAAAGAAAGATAGAAAGAAAGAAAGAAAAACAGAGAAAGAATGATAACAGGACGATGATGAAGAAACAAAAGATGTGGAAGAAATGAAAAAAAGAGAAAGAGAAAGAGGAAGAGGAAGTGAAGGAAGAGCAAGAAAAAAAAGCAGACTAGCAGGATGGTGGTGGTGGTGGTGGTGGTGGTGGTGGTGGTGGTGGTGGTGGTGGTGGTGGTGGTGGTGGTGGTGGTGGTGATGGTGGTGGTAAAGATGAAACATTTTATAAACGAGGAAAATTAAAGGAGGCAAAGAAAGAGAAGGACGAGGACGAGGAAAATTATAAGGAAAATTAAGAAAAAAAGACAAGGAGGAGAAAGAGAAGAATGAAGGAGGAGGACAAGGAAGATGACGAGGACAAGGAGGAGGTGAACAACGAAGAGAACAGAGAAAACGAGGACAATAGCGAGATAAAGGATAACAAGGAGAACGAGGACGAGGACGAGGACGAGGACGAGAAGGGGAAAGAAAGGAGGAAGATTATGAAGAGATGAAGGAGGATGAAAGCGAGAGGATGGAAGAAAAATGTGGAGAAAGAGAAGATAAAAGAAGGAGGATTATATCGCACTCATCTGTCGAGGAAACGTGAGGACACAAAATGGAGGAGTTACTGAAAAAGAGGAAAAAGAGGAAAAAGGAAACAATTACACACAAGACACTCAACATATGAATGGAAACTCTTGCTGTAGTGGACGGCGAAGAAGGGAAAGAAGGGGAGAAGGGCGATACTTATAGGAGGGAAGAAAGGGCACTTGTACTAAGGTGACGTAACAACGGAAGGAAGGAAGGAGGGAGGGAGGGGATGACTCAGAGGTCTATGGCTACTTAATGTAATGGAGGAGAAGCAAATGAGTGGAGGGAAAGGTGGAGGAGGGAGAATGGACTGTGGAGGAGAAGGTGGTGGAAGAGGCGAAAGGGTTGGAAGAGGCAGAGGAGAAGGAAAAGGAGGATATTGAAGAGAAATGGGATAGGGTGGAAGTGGAGAAAGTGGAGAAGGTGGAGAAAGTGGAGAAGGTGGTGAAAGAAGAGGAAGAACAAGAGAAGGTGTGAGAGGAAATAAAACTAAAGAGGTGGTAGAAATAAATATATATTGTATTTCTAAATCGGATGACTGCATAAACCTTGAGGGCTTATAACACACATTCACACACACGCACACGCACACGCACACACACGCACACACACACACACACAGACACAAAAAAAAATAATAAATAAATAAAATCAAAGACCTAGAAAAAGAGAAAATATAAAAACAAGGAAACTAAACAGCCTTTGCCTTTGTAACGGTGTAACTAAATCCATAAAAATTTGAAGATAAAGTCTGAAAACCTCACCAAAAGTAATCAGCATTTAGAACGTTATTTTTAGTACATAACAGCGATTCTGTCACATAAAAAAAAATATTAAAAAATTGATAAATACAAAAAACTGTAATTGAAGAACAGGGATGAAAGGTTATCTTGCCACAGCACACGTAAATGCCACGAAATATACACCATATCCATGATCGTCCTGGGAAGGGAGGTGGCTGGGCGGAATATGTGGTTGATGAGGGAGGAAGCGAAGGGACTGAAAGAGAATAGAGAGAAAGAGAGAGAGGACAAGGGAGTTAAAAGAGAGGAAAAAAATTAAGAAGAAAAATGCGAGGATATGAAACAATAGGATAAAAGGAGAGATAATAACGTGAAAAGACAAGGAAGGAAAATTAGTTAAAAGACGGGATGGAAAAACAAGAAAGCAGAAAGAAGGAGAAAGAAGTTAAAAAATTAATAAAAAAAAAAAACAGAGGAAAGACAAAAGAGAACATGAAATAGAAGAAAGAAGAAGAAAACATGTAACGTAAGTATATACACATAGAGCAAGACAGGAAAACAAAGAAAAGAAGGAAGAAAGAAGGTACAGGAGGGAAGGAGGGAAGGAGGGAAGGAGGGAAGGAGAGAGAGTGGAAGCACACCACAACACACCGCCTCAACACCCTGCCAGGATGCAACACCAGCAACTACACATCTAACGACCACATCTAGTCTAATGCGGCCGGGGAGCTGCCTATATATCAGACCACCAGCAGGAGGAGAAGGAGGAGGAGGAGGGAAAAAGAAGGAAAAGGAGGAACTGCAGTAGGAGAGAAAAATCTGGTCTTTGTTACCTAAAGCTGGATTGTAAATATACGTTATAACTCCCTTAGTTAAGCAGTGTATTTAGGTAAGACGAGGATTGATTGACCTGTGTGTGGTGTTAGGTTAGGGTTTTTATGTACTTATTAATTTATGATCAGATCCCACATTTGAAAACATCTTGAAAGACTAAAAGATTTGAATTGGATTATATAGATGTGGATAGATTTTTCTTTTTCTTTTTCTATTTTAATCAAAGTAGATAAGAGGACTGGGTTCCTATTGAATATTTTTTTTATGGAGATAAGATATGGTTTGGTTTCATTTATATTTTCAATCTCTATTATTACAGTCGAAGATATTCCTTTGGGGACAGAATATGCTTTCAATTTTTCGTCCTCGATCTCTAGTTCTCAAACAGATGGTTAAGATTAATAGAATGTCCATGTTTTCAAATTAACAATATTTTTCACTCTACATTTAAAGCGAGGTTTTCATCCACTTTTCTGCTTCAATTGCCGCTTCACCACAGCTATCCTTTACACACCCTTCCACTCCATCCCCACGCATCACTCTTCCACTCCACTCCCTACTCTCACCCTCGCCCAGCCCTCGCACTCCACCCACTCCAAGCGGTCCTCACATAACCTGCTTCTGGTCTCACTTTCAGGGGATTTTGGGGTATTTCATTCTCTTCTTTCTCCATTCACGAACGAGGAAACGTTAGTAAACCCACCTTTCTCTCTTTCTCTCTCTCTCTCTCTCTCTCCCTATCCCTCTTCCTCTCTCTCTCTCTCTCTCTCTCTCTCTCTCTCTCTCTCTCTCTCTCTCTCTCTCTCTCTCTCTCTCTCTCTCTCTCTCTCTCTCTCTCTCTCTCTCTCTCTCTCTCTATCTCTGCCTCCCTCTTTGTTCCTTCTTCTCCCCCCTTTCTTGCCTTCCTTTATTTTCTTCTCGCTCCGCACACAAACACTGTTGCTTCGCTCGTTTCCTCTGCAAAAGATTCAAATGGCGTGATTCCCGACTGTGTGTAAGAGCTGTGCTAATGATGATGACGGTGAGAGAGAGAGAGAGAGAGAGAGAGAGAGAGAGAGAGAGAGAGAGAGAGAGAGAGAGAGAGAGAGAGAGAGAGAGAGAGAGAGAGAGAAAGCAAGTGGATAATGAGCATAATAATTGACGTTTCAAGGAGAGGTAGAAGGGTGAGGAAAGAAGATACGCTAATTTAAGGGAGGAGGTAAAGGCAGAACATGATGAGGATAAGAAGGATAAAGAGAGAGTAAGGGATGGAGAAGGAGGAAGAAGAAGAAGAAGAAGAAGAGGAGGAGGAGGAACACATAGGAAGAACAAACAGCAACAGGCCTGCTGGCCCTTACGAGGCTGTTTGTGAGTACACTATCTACTCTAGAGTGAAGGATACAGGATAGTAAGGGTGAAGGCTTCTCTCCCCAGCCATGGCTGGCAGGGAAAGGAAGGCCAACCAAGACCAGACTGTCACTACTGTCACTGCCACTGCCACTACTGCTACCACTACTTCCTGGCAAGCGATGTCAGGCCACTAGCGACGTCTTTTGAATCGACATTTCGTAAGTTAGGTACATCAGGATGAACTTACTCAAAGTTTGCTACGTTAACGGATAGTATTTTAGTTGTGGATTGGCTTCTAAATATTTGTCAAGTCTATTTTTGAACGTAGTAATTGTTTTACTGTCGACGACATTGGCGGGCAGGGAGTTCCAAACGTTAACGATCCGATTGAAAAAGAAGTGCTTGGCTTTGTTTGATGTGAATCTTTTACCAGTAATCTTAAAAGAATGACGTCTTCTTGTTATATTTGATCGATCAAAAGTAATGTAATCTTCTGCATTGATATTATCGAATCCTTTGATTATCTTGAACATTTCAATTAAATCCCCTCGCATCCTTCGTTTTTCTAGGCTGAATAAGTTTAGTTCTTTAAGTCTTTCTTCATAAGGTTTATTTTTCAGCCTTGGAATCATTTTTGTTATTCTTCGCTGGACTCTTTCCAGTTTGTCAATGTCCTTTCTGTAATATGGGGACCAAAATTGTACGCAATACTCAAGATGGGGTCGTACTAGTGAATTATGCAGTTTTAATATGACTTTTTCTGATTTATTTTCGAAAGTACGCCCAATAAAGCCGACCAATCTGTTAGCAGTTTTAACTACCTCTGAACAATGTTGACTGGGCTTTAAATCGTTTGATATTGTGATTCCCAGATCTTTTTCCTTGTTTACTGTAGAAAGTGGTTTACCATTCATTGAGTACTGAACGTGATCATTATTTCTTCCGATGTGTAGTACATTGCATTTTTCTACGTTAAATTTCATTTGCCATTTATTGGCCCAAGACGTTAGTCGATCTAGGTCTGATTGTAAGACTTCTCTGTCAATTGTCGTAGTTACTTTGCTGAGAATTTTCGTATCGTCAGCGAATTTCGATATTTTGCAAGTGATCCCATCATCTATGTCATTAACATATATCAAGAATAAGACAGGACCAAGCACTGAACCTTGTGGTACGCCACTTTTTACGTTTAACCATTGAGAGGAGACACCGTTTAAGACTACTATCTGCTTACGTTCAGAGAGCCAGTCCAGAAGCCAATTGTAAATGCTACCAGAGATACCATGAGTCATTAGTTTATTAAGCAATCGTTGATGAGGTACTTTATCAAAGGGCTTTTGAAAATCCAGATATATGACATCTACTGCTCTGCTTTCATCGTACGCGTCAAAAACATTGTGGAGGAGGAGGAGGAGGAGGAGGAGGTTAAAAAAAATAGATAGAGATAGATAGATAAACAGACAGACGTTAACAAAACACACACACACACACACACACACACACTGACTGACTGACTGACTGACTAAATATATAAGTGAATGAACTAATCAATTAATCAATTAGTAAATTAGTAAATAAACAAAAAAATGCAATACTAAAATACACAGTACATTTCTTTTAGGAAAGTAATTGAAAAGTCATATGAGTAAACAGACTTTTCTTGTCATTATAATTCTTCCTTTGCGTGTATAGTCTTCCTTAAGTCCTCTAGGGATATCATAAGGTCCTTCCAAGTGGGTTTAATCTTCACGTGTTTGTCTACGTGTGTTGGAGATCCCACGTTGGATTCGTCGTCACTTTCACTTGCTGGTGAGCCTTGTAATTGCTTGCTAGTATGGGCATCTTTCAGCCATTCAAGTCTTTGTAGTTCATATAGGCACTGGGCGTGGTGCCATTCCAATTCCTGGTGGCGAGTCTCGAGTGTCTGATACTCGAGTCGCTGCGTCGCTGCAGTCACCTTCCACTGATCTGAGATACTCTGGACCATAGTGGCAGCTTCATCCATGCGGTTCTGGACCAAGTTCAACCGTCTGTTCAAGTTGACACCCCGGTCCAGTTCCTTCTTTAGCTCTGTTGCCAAAGCTTCCTTCTCTTTCAGAACAACCCGAAGGTCGTCCTTGTTGTTCTTCAGCAGACCTTGCAGTGCTGCGTGCTGTTGACGCACACTGCTAAGCTCTGACACAACCTTCGTGTGGTCATTAACCACAAGGTCATGATTTTTCTTCAACCCCTGCCAGTCTGCCAGCAAGACTTTATGGTCCTGCAGCAGACCGTAGTGGTCTTCCAGTAGGACCTGGTGGTCCCTATTCAAAAGATCTTGATTCTTCTTCAAGACCTTACGGCCTGACAGCAAGACTTTAAGGTCCTCGAACAGACCGTAGTGGTCTTCCAGTAGGACCCGCTGGTCCTTAACCAAAAGGTCATACTCTTCTTTTAAGACCTGGTGGTCTGACAATATAACCTTACAGTTCTCCACCACACTAACGTGGTGTACCGCAAGAACCTTTAACATCCTACTCACATTGTTGTGGTCTTCCAGTAGGACCTGGTGGTCCCTAACCACAGCAGTGTGGTTGTCCTTCAAGGCCTTCTTGTCTGCCACAGTGACCAGGTGGTCCTTCGCCAAAGCGTCGTGGTCAGATAAAAGGACCTTGTAGTCCATATAAACAGCATTGAAGCTGTCCTTCAAGACCCTGCGGTCTGACAATAGAACCTTATGGTCCATTAACAGACCATAGTGGTCTTTCAGCAAGACCTCGTGGTCATTAACCACAAGGTCATGTTTATCCTTCAGAACCTTGTGGTCATTAACCACAAGGTCATGTTCTTTCTTCAGTGCCAAGTGGTCATTAACCACAGCAACATGGTTAGCCGCAAGGACGTTGAAGTCCTTTTGCAATTCCTCAAGGGCATCGGACTGCAGGTCGCGCACAGTGAGCACGCCCTTCAGCGCCTGACGCTCCTTGAGGAGCTCGTCCTTAGCCATGCGGACAATGTCCACAAGGCGGGCTACCCCCTCTGCGAAGGGGAGCTTGTCCTGCAGGGGATCGCTGCGGCTGAGGGCCGGCAGCTCCTGCATGTCATCAGTGCCCTGGTGGGGGCCGGGCAGGGTGGTGCACGCCGCCAACAACGGCAGCGTGCACCATAGCACTATCAACATCTTGAATCCTAATTTCATAGTGAATCAAAACTTAATTCTGATAATGTTCAATGAAATGCAAAAGTGCGGGAAGCTAAGAGTGAAGATGAGGTGAAGGTCCTTGGTGTATCATCACCATCACCACTTGTAACTTAACTTTCCTTCCCAGTATGGTCAATAACACCACCACTATCACTATCATCACCACCACCACCACTACTACTACCACCAGAGGAGGAGGAGGAGGAGGAGGAGGAGGAGGAGGAGGAGGAGGAGGAGGAGGAGGAGGAGGAGGAGGAGAAGGGTGAAGCATATAAGCACATTGGAAAATCAGATCACAGAAAACTAAGTTCCCTATAACGAAATGTCTTCTTGATTGTAACACTTTATTCTTCAGATCTTCGCTATAAGTGTGAGAGTAGGATAGACAAGCGTGAATTTTCTTCCCCAACCCATCCTTCCCTCCCTCTAGCACACTGACACACTGAAGGCAAGAAAAGTGTGAACGTCATATCTAGTGGAAAAATTCAGATCCGGAAATTTTGATTGAGAAAAGAAAAAAAGTATGCGTAGCCCACATCAGGTATTGATTAAATCATTAGATAAGTGAATGAGTCAAATAAGAAATTAATAAATATATACATTAATCAATAGAGAGATAAATAGATAAATTTTGAAATGAATTAATATGTTGGTAGAATTATAAATATTTCCATACAATACAGTTAAGGCCAGCTATCTAAATAAACAAATGAATAAATAGATAAATAAATAATTAACTGAATACGTAAATAAATAAATAAATGAATTATTAAATGAAACACTCTACAAGAATAAACAATTTATGTTGAGAAACTTAATAGAAAGTGAAAAAAGGAAGAGATTGGAGGAGGAGGAAAAGGAAACGCTGAAATATTCAAGTAAAAATATCTTATTGCACAAAAACTGAGAGTCAGATTAATAACAAAATATTCAAAAAAAATGTACCGAAGAAAATATGATAAGATATACTGTAAGGTGTGAAAAATTTGTATGTATATGAACTCATAAAATTTACTTGTTATCATATTCATAAAAAAATATATATCTTTCACGGGTTCATTTTAAGTGTAGCATTCGTTATCAAGGATACGCGCGCGCACACACACACACACACGCACACACACACGCACACACACACACACACACACACACACACACACACACACACACACACACACACACACACACACACACATTCGTTATCAAGGATACGCGCGCGCGCACACACACACACACACACACACACGCACACACACACACACACACACACACACACACACACACACACACACACACACACATTCACACACACATAAGAACTCGTGGTTTCCCAAAGTTTAAATGGAGCCACCACCGGCCTATATAATTGGTCAAAGTTTTCCCCCCAAGAAGAAAATTTCCTTCCATTATAATATTGTAAAAGTGCCGAAGAAAAACAAATTTATTCCTTAATCAGAGGCAACGCAAAGCTGTTTTTACGTGGTTATTCACGGTCGCGTTTCCTTTTCCTTGCACTGAAAATGATCATAGCAATACGATTAATGGTAATGAGCGAAACAGATGCGTAACTAAAAGCAAAGAAACCAAACTCAATAAATAGAAAAGGAAGAAGTGAGAGAAAGAAAGAAAAAAGTCATACACACACAAACACATATACTGACGTCCACGTATTTTGTCTCCACCTTAAATCATATTGTTGTTGTCTGGAAGAATTTACTCTAAAAACAAATGTAAAAACGTTCTGTTCAACTAGAAATTGTTTTGATAAACATTTCACAAGAATCGCCGTGACGTATGTTTTCCCTTCTATACATTGTTACGTCTCTTGTGTTGCTCATTATTATTATTATCATTATTTACAGCTTCACACAAATGAGGCATACCAGACCACATTCTCTCGCAATTTTAATAATGTTTCTGGTCAGCCATTCATTTGTTAGTTTTTTCATGCACTCATGAAATAATTACAACAACGGAGTGTAAATATATCATTTTTTTACGTCCTGTGAAAATTTCCATTGTTTTTCTTTGGGCTAGAAACAGTATTCATATTTTTTTTCTTTTTTTATCAAGCAGGTAGGGACGATAGTTGAAGGGTGGGTGGGGAGGAGTCTTCTTTCTTTTCTCTCCTCATCTCACACTTGTAATGAAGGTGAGTGGAAAACAATGGTTATTTCAATTTCATAAATCTCGTTATAAACCAACAGACTGTTTTGGTTGCCACCTCCTATGTTCCTTTACTTACCACCTCCTTTTTCTCGTCTTCCTCCTCTTCGTCTCTTTCTTGCACCTTCTCTTCCATCTCCTACTCTTCTTTATCCTCCCCCATACTATCTTCCCACCCCGGCTCTGTATCCTCAATCCTCTATTTTCTTTATCTTCATCCCTTCCTGCACCTCTCACAAACACTTTCCGTCAATCTATCTTCCTCTTCCCTCTCCTTCTTCCGTCCCTCCCGCCCTCCTCGATACAGACACATTCACCAATAGACGACGGATACCTTTTACGATCCCGCGTGAAGGAGGGGGAAGGAAGAGGGATATAAAGGGGGAGCAGAAAGTGAAAGGAAAGAGTGAGTAAGAAAGGAAGAGAGAGAAAAATATTAGAGGCGATTTCAAGCCTGCCATCACCAGCCTGTCAGTCCCAGCCGGTGATATGAGACAGTACACTTCAATAAAGTCATACAGTCAAGAAAAATAAGTCAAAAGAATACACAACTTTCTATTTCTCGCTTTTCTTCATCTTTTTTTCCTATTCTTCTCTCTTTCTTCCTATTTCTCCCTTTCTTTCTCCTTATTCTATTCTTATACAGCTTTCTCTTTTTGGTTTTCTTTCATATTTTTTCCTATTCTTCTCTCTTTCTTTCTACTTCTCTTTTTGTCTTCTTATTTTTCTTACATTTCGTTTTCCTCTCAGCTGTTCTTTGCTCGTCATCTTCTTCACCTTTTATTTGCATCACAACTTCGTCTCCTCTTAGTGCTGCTTCAACCACTCCACTATCGACACCACTACCAATGCGACCACCTCCACTACTACCATTTCTACCACCACCATTACCACTAACACCAAATGGAGAAATTATACGAACTTAAAGGTTATTATATATGGAGAAAAAAAAGTCTGTTATAGGTCACACCGAAATATTTAGCAGAAAGGAATTGAAGAAATAAATGAAGACTTAATATACTACCTGAATAGGTTTGATATTCTTGAAAATTCAAAATCATAGGAATGTTGAAAAGAAATGAAAAAGAAGGAAGGCAGTTTTCTATCGCTACACTATTATCACATTCCCAATACTTTTCCAACTACTACTACTACTATTACTATTACTATTACTATTACTACTACTACTATTACTACTACTACTACTACTACTACTACTACTACTACTACTACTGCTACTACTACTACTACTACTACTGTGTCTCTGAACATGCCCAGAACGTGCTATACTATACCTCGCATTGGCAGACTTACTTCAATATATGAAAACTAAGCATAGTAAGTAGAATTACCTTCACCGTGTCCTTCCTATCCCTTCCACCATTAAAGACTCATGAATAAAACACTTTAAAACTCACATATAAACGCATTGATAGTAACGGCCCAACAAACTCTACAACCACGACGACGATATCGCGCGCCGGTATCGGGAGAATATTCTAAAGGGCAGCGGTGGTGACACATTCTGGAGCTGCGCTGTTGACTGGTGGGATTAACTTGAGTGAAAAGCCCCTCCTTCCCCTCTCCCCCTCTGCACCCACGTGATTGGATGACACCCTCCCCCCCTCCCCCCCCTCCCCCTCCCCTCCAACCAAGCCTTTGTATCCATGGAACTGGTCAATTTCACGGATGTGCTCTGAAGGGACCCCAGAGTTCACTTTTTTTTCAATTCATACGTTTAGGTATATACAGTAATTGAAAAGAAATTACAAAAGGACAAGGCAATGTTTTCTTAAATAGACTGAGAATTACGATGTCGTGTGTGTGTAGATGTATTGCTGATTGGAAAGAAAAGGTGAAGATATATATATTTGGATAAATATGTAGATAGATAGCGTCACGGGTCAAGGTCGAGGTGATATATATTTATATATGTATATATATATATATATATATATATATATATATATATATATATATATATATATATATATATATATATACACACACACACGCACACACGAGTAAATTTGAAGCCTGTACTGATCCTTACTCTAAGCCGGACAATAAGAGAAGGAGAGGTTCGAGGCTATATTCAGGACAAGCAAGTGACTCAGTGGAAAGGAAAAGAAGGGAAAAAAAACTTCAATGTAATTACCACATCATAGATATTCAAACAAAACATTAAAAAAAAAAATAACACCCAAGGAAAAGAAAAATGTGGAGGAGCTGAGTGGATACAGAAATACGTAAACCAGAATATTTATTCTACATGTCAGAGCACCATGTTGAAAAGCCAATCTTGGAGAGATGCATCAGTTTAATCACCAGCAAAGAGAAGAGAATCCAGCTAAGATTCGGGTCCTACCACCACGAGGAAGTTCACCCTTCGATTCAGAGCGTGATAAAGTAAAGGTGATGGGGTGGGGGTTACTAGGGGAAGCAGGAGGAAGACCGGAAAGATAGTTGTGTGTGTGGTGAGGATAGTGTGAAGGTGTGACTGTGTGTTCTAACTTTGTGTAAGAGAAAGGGGACGCAGGGCAAGGCAGGATACATAGTAATAAAACAATTGAAAGATAAATTGATATAATAGATAATCAGGTAGGTTAGTAGGTAGATTATTATAGTTAGATATACCGCTATACAGATACACAAGCACTAGAGATAGAGAGACACATGACAGAAAAATACCATCATGGAATACAGTTTAACAAAGGCTAACTGGGAACGCAAACTGTGCCGGAAAGCTTTCAATGTACGCAAAACGATAACTTTCCAACCTTTTATATATGAACATATCAGTTTTCAATGCCAGTGTAACGCAGAAAAAATAAATTGCCATCTTCAACGACAAAAAAAAAAAATATATACTACAATAAAGTTTTCGGTAACGTGTTATTCGGATTCACTCACAGTAAGAAAAAAAAAGTATTACAGTGTATATTTTATTTCATTACCCGCAGTAAAGAAAAATAATCCGCTTTATTGAATACTCAAAAAAAAAAAATGATTCAATACACTACCTGTTGCAGAAAGATAACATTTTTGTTTTCATATCTGCACGCAAACATTTATACCACAGCAGAATTTTAAAACGTCCACATACTCTCTTCCTCTCTCTCTCTCTCTCTCTCTCTCTCTCTCTCTCTCTCTCTCTCTCTCTCTCTCTCTCTCTCTCTCTCTCTCTCTCTCTCTCTCTCTCTCGTTGTGTATGGACCGACAGGACGTACCATCAAACAAGACAAAAATGTGTGTTTAGTCTCACTACATCACTCCAACCTAAACATTCACAGGTCGCGGGAGGATAGTTACCTTCCTCACTTCAACCACCTCACGCAACCTAATACTCAATGATACAATACAATACTTCTGCCTCCATCAAATACCAAGCTAACATAAAGATTTGTAGTCAAAGGCACGTCAAGTCAGCCTTGGTCACTATGCTTAAAGAGGTGGAAATGTGTTGGAGAGTGTTGCTAATAGAATGGAAAGCCAGGGATGAACGAGATAAAGATACGAGATCCGAAAATCACTCCAGTTGATCAGGACGAGCGAGTGGGAGACACGGGGAAAAAAAGTAATGCTGTAGATAAAATACAAATATATTCTCTAAAAAAGTAATGCAGTATATATAATGAAAATCTCTTCTCTATTAATGATCTATCAACAACTATTGATGAGGATGATATTGATGACGATGATATGATAGTTATAATATCACCTTCTTCATCCGATTACTGCTCAGCATCCTCTCAAAAAATGTTCAGATAAACTTAGCGGAAAAAATCAAATAAAAAGTGCTGGTGTCAAACTTCAGACGAACAGATTTGGAAAGACGACAAGACAGACAACCGCTGATGGATGAGCAGCTTCCCAAAACACGTTAGGAAGGATATCGTGACCAAACTTTGAAAACAAGACATCCCTTCTATTTCTATTTCGAAAGAACAACCCACACCCACACACACACACACACACACACACACACACACACACACACACACACACACACACACACACAGGACACACAATCAACCACCAAGCTAACAATCACTGTCTATCTGTCCATCTATCAAGCTTTTGTACCTGAGTCAATTTACATTCCGACTCTCCCTTACTTTCCCTCACTTCCCTTTGCTCCTACGAACATCAACCTGATTACCAGCTTGTGAATGGAGGAGAAGGAGGAGGAGGAGGAAGAGGAAGAAGATGAGGAAGAGAAGTACTTACAAGTGACAAAGTGAAGAATGAGGAACTGAAGAAGCCTCTCCTGCTCTTATCCGGGAAGCACTAAAGGCGAAAATTAATAGGTGAAGGATGAAAAATGTTCCCAGAAGTGCATAATCGATGGAAGAATGTGCACGAAGACGATGTGGAGAGAGGGAAAGAAGGAAAGCTTAAAGTTGTAAATATAATAAAAAAAAATAATGCAAGGATGTGTTATTCATTAGTAAGAGAGATAAAAAGAAAAAGAGAGAGAGAGAGAGAGAGAGAGAGAGAGAGAGAGAGAGAGAGAGAGAGAGAGAGAGAGAGAGAGAGAGAGAGAGAGAGAGAGAGAGAGAGAGAGAGAGAGAGAGAGATTAAAGGCGGAAATTTAATTAAACTGTTAGGCTTATTCTATGTGATTTATCTCCCTTCAACGCATTACCCACGCAACACCATAAGCTCCTGCAACACACCACTACAACACACGAACAAAACCATACCCATTTTTCACCAAAGAAGCTGAAGGAGCGAGTGAATGAAACCAAACAACACAACACAACACAACACAACACAACACAACACAACACAAGGCAACAAAAGCCAAGCCAAGCCAAGCCAAGCCAAGCCAAGCCAAGCCAAGTGACCAAATATAATAAGATGTTGGTGATTAGCATAATTATTTTTCCCTAATTGCATGTATTGTCCAGCGTGAGTCAACGGGAAAATATGTGTGTGTGTGTGTGTGTGTGTGTGTGTGTGTGTGTGTGTGTGTGTGTGTGTGTGTGTGTGTGTGTGTGTGTGCGTGTGCGTGTGCGTGTGCGTGTGCGCGTGTGTGCGTGTGTGTGTGTGTGTGTAAATATATATAAAAAAATCCTACAAAACGAAAAGTTATACATCACCTCGTTTTTTTTTCGTTTTTTTTCGGCAAAATCAAACTCGAACCTGGACGCAGCGGAGGTAACGTATGACCGGAAGTTCAATTTTGCAACCGAGCCCCAGTATTCCAGGTCACACAGGCAGAGGCAGACACATGGCCGACCGCAACTTGACACCGGTTTAATTCCCTCCCATATCATTGTTTTTTACGTCCTAACGCTGTAAATATGCGACTCCATCCAACCGCCGGACCTTCATTCTCCTCCCTACCATCCATTGTTTATTCCCTCGATTCACAAACCTTCCAAATCGACCTTTAATCTATTGCTCAGTAAGTCATCCCCCTTCCCCGCCACTTCACTATGTCACGGATCTCCCCTCCCCCATTCACCCACTACCTCCCCTTCCACATGGCCCCATTCGTCCCTGTCCCATCCTACCCCATCACGATATTACTACCACCTCCTTCACGCGCTGTATATAGCCCCCATATATTAGTCTGTCACCCTGTCTCTTCACTATAGCGGTGTACGTCTATCACTCTCTTATCCACTCACTATCCGAGACTGGTATTCCTCTCTTATTCACTATATACATTGTACTATACTCTCTACTTAATTTTACGTACAGTGACTTTATGTATACGATGTCAAAGCCAAAGTTTTCCTTGTATTATTTTATCTTTCATGTTCCTTGTTTCTCTTCCACAAGTTTCATCCAACAGCAGCATTGTTCCCCTCCTCGCTATGTCACTTTACCTCCCTCTTTCCCCTCGCCTCCACACTGTGTCATTCCCTCCCCTTTTCACTACGCTGGTGTCCCTCCCTCATTCCGGTGGGTCGTTCTGCTCCCGTCCGTACATCACTGTCCATCAGGAGACCCACGCAATGCCTCACTCCCTCAAACCAGTTAAGTACAATTGCCTAAAAGGATCAGCCGAAAATCTGTTTGGTCTGCCGCTCATCTCGGAGCTCAGCATCACTCTAAAGGCGGAAACAATGTACGTTAATTGGGACGAAGTAATAGTGGACGGATTTATGCACGTGTGTGTGTGTATATGTGTTTGTGTGTGCATCATGTATGTGTAGCAGGTGTCGGTGGTGGGCTGCAGGTGTGTGGTACTCAGACAGGCCTGGGTGCAGGTGTGTGAGCTTAAAGGTGCAGTGTTGCAACAATACGAGTTCAGAAACCAAACTGATGCCCCACTAACACCTTTATGTCCCTCAGCTTCCCCTTCCCCTTAAGCCTTGACCAAACCCTCACCCACTCTACAGCTTTCCTTCCTTCCTTCCTTCCTTCCCTCCTTCCCTCCCTCCTTCCTTCCCTCCATCTCCTAACACTTACTATCTTATCCATCCTCCCTTTACCCTGCCTTCTCCTTCACTTTTTCCTCTCACCTTTCTATTTCCTTTCCTTCATTTATCTCTCCCTCTCTCCTTCCCTCTATATTAAACCCAGAAGAGAGAGAGAGAGAGAGAGAGAGAGAGAGAGAGAGAGAGAGAGAGAGAGAGAGAGAGAGAGAGAGAGAGAGAGAGAGAGAGAGAGAGAGAAAGAGAGAGAGATTTAAGGGGAGGACTAAGCAGCATCCATGAGTTATCTGTGAGCCATTTAGTGCTAGTGGTGGTGGTGGTGGTGGTGGTGGTGGTGGTGGTGGTGGTGGTGGTGGTGGTGGTGGTGGTGGTGGTGGTGGTGGTGGTGGTGGTGGTGCTGCTGCTGCTGCTGCTGCTGGTGTTCCCTGACGCTGTTAAGGCTTTTTGCGACGGTGACTGACGGTGCGATTTTGGGACGTGGATGGCCACTTACGGGAATCTAAGACGTCATTGATATCTCGCTGACCAGGAAGGAAAAAGGGTGTTGTAAATAATTCCGTGGAGGGACTAGTGCCACGAGGAGGAAGGAAGAGGAGGAGGGGTACGAGGGAAGGAGAGAGGGAGAGGGAGGAAGGAAGGAGGAGATGAGGGAAGCCAAGAGGTATAGGAAGGAAGAGAGTGTGGGTGTGTTCCTGCCGGGATGAAAAGTGAAGGAAGAGATGACGACTCCAATATAGAAGGAGGAAACATCTATTATGTAACACTACCCTACTATCTCTCTCTCTCTCTCTCTCTCTCTCTCTCTCTCTCTCTCTCTCTCTCTCTCTCTCTCTCTCTCTCTCTCTCTCTCTCTCTCTCTCTCTCTCTCTCTCACCCCCTAATATACTCGTCTCACAGAATCTATACACTCACTTCTTACTTCTCCTCACGTATCTAGACTCCCAGCATCACTTCTCCCCCAGCCTGCCTGCCTGCCTGCCTGCCTGCCTGCCTGCCTGCCTGCCTGCCTGCCTGCCTGCCTGCCTGCCTGCCTGCCTGCCTGCCTGCCTGCCTGCCTGCCCCCCTGCCCCCCTGCCTGCCTGCCTGCCTGCCTGTTTCCTTGCCTCCTCGCCTCCTTGCCTCCCTTCCCTCTGCTGCAGAAACCTCATCCATCACGGAGCCAGTAATAACATCCACACAGCGACCCGACTTATTCACACGTGGCCGTAATGACTGGGGGGAAAGAGACACTTTTACAAAAACATGTCCTGGTAAATTAAGCTTTTCCCCTTCGGCAAGCGTGACTTTCTTTATTGAGCTGCCGTCGTGCTGATGTTAAATACTGCGTAATATCGAGTCTGCAACTCAGCTGAGGAAATGCCTGTTTTGACTGAGACCAAATGAACGAGAGAGAGAGAGAGAGAGAGAGAGAGAGAGAGAGAGAGAGAGAGAGAGAGAGAGAGAGAGAGAGAGAGAGAGAGAGAGAGAGAGAGAGAGAGAGAGAGAGGTGGGGATGCGATGGGAATGGAAAGGGGATGAGTGTTGGTGGGGAGGCGTTGGTGAGGGGGATTTAATCGTCTGTGGTGGTGGGGAGGGGAGTTCTGGAATATCTATATATATCTATCTATCTATCTATATATATATATATATATATATATATATATATATATATATATATATATATATATATATATATATATATATCAGTCGATTCCCTAAACTGACCAATACGTTCGTTATCTGCCTTTTTTTAAGAGGTGATTCTTTCTGTTATTTACGAGGAATTGCAGCTATATATATTTTTTCCTTTCTAGTGTACAGTTAATGGGTCACCGGTCTCTCTCTTTTTCTCTTTCTCTCTCTCTCTCTCTCTCTCTCTCTCTCTCTCTCTCTCTCTCTCTCTCTCTCTCTCTCTCTCTCTCTCTCTCTCTCTCTCTCTCTCTCTCTCTCTCTCGTCGGGAAAAAGAGGAAGGATGTCCAACCAAAGCTACGGAATACAGCACAACAGAACATCGAGGGGAAAATTAAATTAAAGAGGAAAGTCAGACGGGCAAACTACTAACGTACAAAATTTCTCCCCCGGATTTCATTTAATTTTTCTTTTCTGGAGGAGGAATGTAAATAAACTCGAATATATCTGCGTTCGACATTCTTAGAAGGCACGAGGCTGGAAAGTAATGATGGTTCCTTAGAAGAAAAAAAATAATATAATAAAATAAAATAAAAAGAGAGAGAGAGAGAGAGAGAGAGAGAGAGAGAGAGAGAGAGAGAGAGAGAGAGAGAGAGAGAGAGAGAGAGAGAGAGAGAAGAAAAAGAAGAAAAAATAAATTCGAGGTGTGACATTTCATGCAATAAAGTGAAGTGAATATGAATCGGTAACGTGGAGGTGGAGGGACATTTCAAAAGGTCGACTCACCCACTCTCACCTCCTCTCTATCCTCTCCTGACTGCATGTTCCTCCTTACCTGACAAAAAAGAGAAAGCATAACATTATAATCACAAACTGCACTGACTATGACGAGGGGGATAGGCGAGACAAGGCACGTATACACACCTATACATACATACATACATATATATTCCCTTCATATACCCCCTAAGCCCCTAGAGGAGAAGAGAAGGGTACCCCGCCAAACACAGCGCATCAATAATAATAATAATAATAATAATGAGAAGAAGAAGAAGAAACACATTAAGAACTACAGCAGTAATAACAATAATAATAATAATAATAATAATAATAATAATAATAATAATAAAAATAATAATAATAATAATAATAACAATGATCATAACAATAACAATAATAATAATACGTTCTCCCAATCACATAAAACTATATGACTTCATTACCAAGCACAGGGATGATCTGACGGATGTTCGGGAATTAATGGTTCTGACACACCATAATTAGTCTTCAGTGATCAAATAAATTAAATGGATTCTCTCAAGCCATAGTGCATCGAGTGGCAGCGAGAGGGATATAACCACCACGCTTCTCACCTGTCACACACACTTGAACCAAACACAAGTCTATCAGAATGTAGGACTCTCGATACATAATAAATAAATAAAACGCTGCTGGTGTAACAGTATCATTAACCAGTTACTGATGTCATGTGGAGGTTTATTTCAATTTATATGTAAGTTAATTTCATGAAGCATTTTAGTGGTGCTATTAAAAGTCTATCTACTAATCAGATCTCGAATTATGACCGAGACTAGCAAATGATATTCAGCTAAACGAGGGAATATCTAGAGGAAGGAATAAATGCGATCACACACTATAGGTCAAGGAAAATGTTCTTCTCCAACTCTTACGTGATAAAAGAATGCTGAGAGGCTGAGAGACGCTGAGAGGCATCAGAGAGCAGGCAGACAACGCGAAGAGAAGAAAACCTCGAACCACTAAAAGAGCAAAAAATATGAGTGAAAAATATATGAAACCTTGAGGAGTATCGTGCGCAAATGCATTCAATCTGTGAGTCTTGTTCAAGCAGGAATATCAAATAGAGCAGGATTGCGGGCGGAGGAGAAGCACTTGAGCGGGAAAATGAAGAAAAAAACTAAGATGGAGAATCAAATATGAAGGCGAAAACCCGCAATACAAGAAGGTAAAAAAAAAAAGACAATGCATCACTAAATAAAAAAAAATCCTTGAATGAACTAAACAGAAAAAAAGGATATTAAAGAAAATAGATTGTTGAGAGAGAGAGAGAGAGAGAGAGAGAGAGAGAGAGAGAGAGAGAGAGAGAGAGAGAGAGAGAGAGAGAGAGAGAGAGAGAGAGAGAGAGAGAGAGAGAGAGAGAGAGAGAGAGAGAGAGAGAGAGAGAAAATCAATATTAAAAATCCAACCTTTGCCCGAGATAACAGCAAGCTCCACATATTCAGGTTTTCACTTTTTGAGGTATTGGAATGCAGGAAAACAATGGTGAGATGGGGGAAGAAGAAGGAGAACAAGGAGGAGGAGGAGGAGGAGGAGGAGGAGGAGGAGGAGGAGGAGGAGGAGGAGGAGGAGGAGGAGGAGGAGGAGGAAGAAGAGGAAGAGGAGGATATATTGGAATAGTAGAAAACTTAACTTAACGCCGATTGAGTTGTCGACACGTGACTTGTTTGAATCTATTACATTTTTGTAGATCTTTGAATGCACTGTAGAAGCGGGAGAGAAAAGTATAAAGGATCTGCTCTTGACACTACATGGGTACAATTATTTGTATTATACATATTTGTCTCTGTCTCTTACTATATTTATAATGATATTCATAGAGTGAGAGTAACATGGTGGGATTAAAACATTTATATAAACTAACGAGGTTGTGATTCTTCTGACTTGGTAGATAAACACATTTCTACTCAAGGACAAACTAAGCTTGGGTCTGAATTTGCTCCCCGCTGGGTCAAGACACACCAAGTTCCTCCTCGTTTTGACCTGAAAGTGTTCCAGTGTAATAGGAGTCACAGAAGTGCGATCATAGACTTAACTTGTGGAAGGCAAGTAAGTGTCTCATCATCACACACACCAGGAGGAGGAAACGGAAACCACCCTATCTGCGGAGCGAACTGGAGTGAAAATGTTAATAGCAAAGAAAGAAAAGAAGTTGTTAAGCTACATGTGACAGAAATGTTCTTGCTTAACTGAACAAAAAAAGTGGAAATAGTGAAGGAAATGATCATATAACACGATCTTGTGATGAAAAAAAATGAAGTGATATTTTTTCTTCTTTGAACTACTACTTATCTAAACAATTTTCCAATAAGTTATAAGTTTCTACACTTTTTCCCCAGCTGACTTGTTACAGGCAGCGACAAAATCATCTGAAAAGAATATATCACCAGTGTCGGTGTTACATTGCTCGACTTTAATTAGCATTCCATTGTTCCTCATCGTCCCATGTGTCCTAACTTCAAAGAACTTCCCGTGCTCGATGTTGTAAAATTTGTTGAAGGAGGAGGAGGCGGAGGAGGAGGAGGAGGAGGAGGAGGAGGAGGAGGAGGAGGAGGAGGAGGAGGAGGAGGAGGAGGAGGAGAAGTGGTGGTGGCGGTGGTGGAAGAGATAGGAGATTATCCTGGTTTTCTGACAGTAATAAAAAAAAAAGAGAAGAAAAAGTCACGTCTTTGCAAAACATTATTCTTATCTTAATAATAAAAATACCGAGTAACGTTCTCTCAAAACTTTCAAGACAAGTTTAATTACTTTCAGGTAGTAGTTATTTTTCCATAAAAACCTTAATTGAACTTTCATGTTAAAGTTATGAAAGGCAAACGCGGCCACACACTAATAGACAAGCTGTGTTCTCTTCGTAAACAAACAAACAAACACACACCCAACTAAATAGCAGACAAAACTGTGAGACAGTTAAAGAAAAGAAAAAAGGAAAAGTGCAACAAAAATAAAAATAATAAAGAAAATGAAGAAAAATAAACTCAAAGGAGGTAGAGTAGAGCCAGCCAAGCCCAAGGTCTGCTTCTTATTACTGCAGTAGTAAAGTAGTAGCAGCAGCAGCAGTAGCAGTAGCAGCAGCAGCAGTAGCAGCAGCAGCAGCAGTAGCAGCAGCAGCAGCAGCAGCAATAACAAATGACTAGCAAGAAAAGAGGTTTTTGCTATTATACTTTTTTATTTTCTTACATTGACATTCTCCTCGACTCTCAGCTGTTATACTCAACTGAACTGAAAAATTTCTTGCAGTGGTGTACGAAGGCTTGCGTAACCTCAGAGACTCCATGGAGACCTGCTATTGACTTGTACTACATTACTTCCTGCCACACACTGGGGACAAGGATCAAAGCAAGTCTTCAAAGATGTGAGGCGTGCGCTCTACCGATCGAAGCGCCATTCAGTGTTGTGTAATGAAAAATAATATAAAGAAAGGCATGGTAACATATACCAGATGTTATTCACGAACATCCATCAGATTTCCATGTTTTTTGCCGCTTGGGTTGATGCGTGTGTGAGGCTGGAGGGTGAGGAGGATGAAACAAGGGTAGCTGCTAAAACCTTCTCCTTCTCCTTCTCCTTCTCCTCCTCCTCCTCCTCCTCCTCTTCCTCCTCCTCCTCCTCCTCCTCCTCCTGCACGGACAGCCTCGTCAGGTCAAGAAGGGCTGTTGCTATCTATTCTTCCTTTGTACTCCTTTGTACCCTTTGTACTCCTCTTTCTCATCTTACTGCTTTATTTCCTTCCCAGCTCTCCTTTCCCTGTACCTACTTGCCCTTCCTCCTTCTCCCTCTCTTCATCCTGTCACGTGTGTATGTATCTCAGTCTACAAAGCAATTTAAAAGTCTCGTTGACAATCAATACATCACTGAAAGGATGACGGTGGTAGAAAAATACAGGAAGCTGGAAAAAGTTAGCCAAGGAAACAGATTTTACTGGGATGACTAAGAAGAATTGCGACCTAATAAGCCATGAGATTGTTGAATTATATTTCTATCTTCCAGTCTATTTATCTGTCTATCTATTTATTTATCAATCTATTTCCGTTTCTGTCTGTGTGTGTGTGTGTGTGTGTGTGTGTGTGTGTGTGTGTGTGTGTGTGTGTGTGTGTGTGTGTGTGTGTGTGTGTGTGTGTGTATGTGTGTGTGTGTATGTGTGTGTGTGTATGTGTGTGTGTGTATGTGTGTGTGTGTGTGTGTGTGTGTGTGTGTGTGTGTGTGTGTGTGTGTGTGTGTGTGTGTTTATGGGAAGGCCTTCGATTGAGGCCAAGCACTTAACAAACATGATGAATTAAGGACAACATACAGGAAGATATTACAATAAATTTCCACCAAAAGCACAACAAATGTAAAGTTAGATAAGTATTCTTCATCCCTATGAAGAAGGATTAACCCTAACTTGTTTAGTGCTTATCTGGAGGGAGTTTAAGGAACTTCTAATGGGAAAACTTCGGATTTACAATAGGTAGAGAATGTGTAGAAGAAGCTCATATTTGTCGATGAAATTATCTCTTGGTAAACTGCAACTACACAAAGACTTTCAAACGAGTCTCAGGGTACACACGAAGTCAATGATGATATTCAATGATTACATACATATTGCTTTCAGATACAAAATTATAACAATAGAGAGAGAGAAAGAGATAAGCCAAAAATATATAAGAAAAATATTGCTAACCACAAAATCAATCACAAGCACTGGCGAGACCAAGAACATTCAGATAAATAACGTTTGCAATCCTCGATCAGGCTTCAATGACGGACAGGGAAAGATGGAGGGAAACGTTGATGGAGGAAGGGAGGGAGGGAGGGAGAGGAGGAGGGAAGCATCTCTAATGTATTGCTATTGAAAAGCGTCTCTGATCATTCTTCTTCCTGCCCTCAAATGTGGGATCCAGACTTTTTTTTTCTCTCTCTCTCTCTCTCTCTCTCTCTCTCTCTCTCTCTCTCTCTCTCTCTCTCTCTCTCTCTCTCTCTCTCTCTCTCTCTCTCTCTCTCTCTCTCGTGCTTAACGTCACCTGTTTGTGTGCTATAAGGACTCTCAAACCTTTTCATCAAGTTATTATGCTTGAGAGAGAGAGGGAGAGATAAGAAGGAAGGGAAGGGAAGAAGGAAGGATGATTCTGAAGGTTGAGAGAAGGAAGAATGGAAAGAGAATTAAAGAAACAAAAGAATGAGAGAAAAAGCAATACTAGATCAAAGAAAATAGATAAAAAAGAGAGTTTAAGAAAGGAAAAGAAGATGGAGGAAGAAGAAAATGGAAATAAATTGTTAAGGAAAGTCAAAGCGGAAAAATTCTTCGTTTGGGGAAATAGTTTTGATCTCTCTCAGAAAAACATAGACAGACAGAAAGATAGATAGATAGACAGACAGACAGACAGCAAGACAGACCAACACACAAATAGACCGACAGACAGGCAGGCAGAAAAAATAATACATGGAATCAAAGAAACAAGGGAAGAAAGAAAAAAAAAACTTAACAAACAATCAATCAAGCAAACGAACAGACAAATAGAATTAGGTTTACTTCCCACACACACACACGCACACACACACACACACACACACACACACACACACACACACACACACACACACACACACACACACACCTGTTCTCCCACTCAATTAAAAACGCGAACGACATTTTTAAATCACTTTACGTTCCTCCAAAACGATGCATTAATGAGCTACGACCTTCCCCTCCCTCCCTCCCTCCCTCCCTCTCTCCCTCCCTCCCTCCCTACCTCCTCCTACCCTTCCTCCATCCCTCCCTCCTACCCTCCATCCCTCCTGCCTCCCTACTCCAACATTATGTCCTCCCACACTCCCTCTCTCCCTCACACACACTCCTCCTTCCTACTTAATCTTATTTCTTTAATAATAATAATAATGATGATGATGATTAGAATAATAATGATAATAATATTAACGTCAACAATGGTAATAAAGATAAAGATAATTAAAATAATGACAATAATGCAAACAATAATAATAATAATAATAATAATAATAATGATAAAAGAGACAGCCATCAATATTTCTTCATAAAGAGATAGACATTTAATTATCTCTAAAAATGCATGCACAGGTTTGGAATATGAAAGGCGAGTTCAGAATAAAAGAGAAAAATGTTTATATATATATATATATATATATATATATATATATATATATATATATATATATATATATATATATATATATACCTCACGCTGCATAACATTCACGAGAAATATTATGCATGTGCACCATTTATTACATTCCAAGTGCTCAGTCACAAATACACATATGCATTTTTACCTATTTTTACACACACACACATCCACACATCCACACACACACACACACACACACACACACACACACACACACACACACACACTTATATTTTCTAGGATCAGGGCTGACGCTAGACTGGCAGAGACCTGATGGCTGGATCTTCCTGTCCCTCACACCCAGACAGTGAGGATAAGGGAGACAGTGAGGCAGGGGATGAGGGGAAGGTCATATCATTACCGACAGGAGGAGAGGCAGGGCGGCGAGAAGATGAGGAAGGGGAAATATAGAGGGCAGAACATCACGCAGAATGGTTGAGGGAGAGGACAAAGGGGAAAGGGGAGAAGAAAAAAAATCATTGCGTGAAAAAGACAATAGCAAGGTGAGGAGGGAGGGAAAGAGAAAAGGAAAAACGAAACTGGGAATAAAAAAAGGACCAGGAATAAGAAAAAAAGAAGATGAGATAGGGGAAGGCAAAAGAGGTAAAAAGTAGAATTAAAGGCAGGAAAAGGGAGAGAGGAGGTAGAAAGACGATACTGTGTGTAGGTAAGAAGAGAATGAAGAAAAGATAAAAGTTGATCTGCTAAATATTCATCTTAGGGTGTGTAGAGGAGGAGGTGGTGGTGGTGGTGGTGGTGGTGTGGTGGTGGTGGTGGTGGTGGTGGTGGTGGTGGTGGTGGTGGTGGTGGTGGTGGTCTGAATCTCAATGCTCCTGTGGGTCCCTTAGCCTCCCACACTCATTGGTGAAGCTTTTTAGACACACTCACAGTTTTTCCTTTACGAATAACAACGTTGGAAGAAAAAAAAAGTAAAAAAAAAAAAAGCAAGAAGAAAAAGAAGGTATTAGCACTCTTATATCTTGTTGTTCTGTTTACTTTTCAACAATGGAAATGAAACACACATTCCCAAACGTCATTTCTTTTTTGTCATCTTCACAGTGATCTAAATAATTAATCTTTCCTCAGAAGCTCATCTAGTATAAAACAAAAGAGTAAAGGTGCTGCGACATCACGGCTCTTGACACTGAGCTAAATGCATCTACAATGTTTATTATTCCTCTTGTTTGAGATATAATATTCCACTGATCGTTTCCATTCCGCCTCGTGCCTCAGATTCATCACGTAGATTCAGGAGGTGAAGAGACCCACTCCGGAGACCTTAAAAAGACCACTAATTGCAAACTCAAGTGGATGCTCAAAGGATACTGACCGCAAGCTCACGCCCTCCCTCCCTCCCTCCCTCACTCCCTCACTCATTCCTCTCACATTGCTAATAAACTTTTCTCACTTTCCTCCCTCTTTCTCTCTTTCTCTCTCTATCTATTTATCTATCTATCTATTCCAGCATCCTTCCTCTTTCCATCCAGCTGCTCTCTATCCCTCCTTCTGCCTCCGTTCAATTTCCTGCATCAGTTTTCAAATGTGAGATCAATTGCCATTACCACCATCTCCTATCCATTTTTTTTCCACTCCTCCTCTTCCTTCATCTCTTTCTCGTTATCTTTCTCCTCTTCTCATTTTTCTATATCCTCCTCCTTCTCTTCCTCTTCCTTTTCCTTCTCAAGTTTATTCACCTGTTATTTCTCTTCTTCCTCCTTTTCCTCCCACTCTTCCTCCTCTTACTCCTACTCTCAACCCTCAGTCTCTTGCTCAAACTTAGTCATGTCCTTTCGTACCCTCTCCTCTTCCCTCGTTCTCAACCCGTTCCTAACCCAGTTGTATGCAAATCAGGTGTGGGGATGCTTTAGGACAGGTGAATTGACTTAATTAACACATACATATAGATGCAAGTTGGGGCTGATAGATGGAGGTGGAAAGGTAAGGAAGGGAACGATGGGGAAATTGGTTTAGGCCTAATTATGTTAAGGGAAATCTACTTAACTGGAAAGAGGTGTTAACAGGTGTCGAGCATAATTATGTGAGAGGACCA
>JAPQNM010000040.1:18983034-18984875 GCA_029783475.1 Metacarcinus magister | reverse complement strand
GAGAGAGAGAGAGAGAGAGAGAGAGAGAGAGAGAGAGAAAGAGAGAGAAAGAGAGAGAGTGTGAGAGTGAGAGTGAGAGTGAGTGTGTGTGTATGCGAGTCCTCCTCTAATGTGATTTACCATTCTCCTTACCTACCTTCCCATCTAATCCTGCGTTCATTTATCTATTTATTCCTCAATGTAATACACGTTGTTGCCCTTTCATTAGACAAGTCCCCTCGCCCTGCACCTCCTCATTACCTGCCTTTCTTCACAGAGCTGCGATAAGCCTTTCATCAACGCTTATTTTCCCTTTGTTTTTAGTAGCCTCCAAACACCTTACTTCTCTTTGGTTTATTTTTATAGTTTTTTTTTCAATAGTCCTTTTATAATCCTGATGTAATTAAGGTGTGTTGGTTTTCACGCTCGTGTTGCTGAAGGGATGAATGAATTGATCGTTCAGTGTCACGTTATTTCTTTTGTCATCCTCGTGTGTATTTATACCCTAGTGATCCCTGGCGTCTCCCCGTTTTTCTTGACTGTTTTACGGACGTGTTTTGGAAATCCCTCGAGGTTTGTTTTTTGCGCATAATAGCTATACAATTATGTTTTCTTTCTTGTTTGGTAAGACTTCGCCTGTATAGTTACTTTTATGGTGTGATGTAGACCATTTATCATCTTCCGTAGCAAGTGTCCAAACTAAGGCAAAACCCACACACACACACACACACACACACACACACACACACACACACACACACACACACACACACACACACACACACACACACACACACACACACACACACACACACACACACACTCCTATCGACTTATGAGAAATGTCTAGTTAAGTTTTTAAAAGAATACTTGAATACATAAGTGAATAATAAGTAAATCAGTATTAACATGTCTTACTTGCTACGTTTGCACAATGAAAAGGTTGAGTAAAAGAAAATAAATAAAAAAAAGGGTGAAAAGAAACATATTTGAAAGAATTTATGTATACTGATTAATTTTCAAATATAAAACAATGAAACAATGAAACCATACTAATGAAACTATACAAAGTCATCTCCTAAATAAGCTCAATGTTGCATCAGACTTACTTATTCCCGGTTTCTAGCCAGTTTCAATTATGGGAGAAAAATTGACTCTGGTGTAGCCAGGATAATATTAATTGCGGTGAATTAGTTCTACTCGAAAATGGTTCAACTAAATTTTTCTCTTCCCCGGAACATTATGTGATTTAGATTACATAGGAGGCCACACAAATCCTGATGGAGGAAACTGTTATATGGAGGTTGATAAGTTGATGGGCAAAGAGAGAGAGAGAGAGAGAGAGAGAGAGAGAGAGAGAGAGAGAGAGAGAGAGAGAGAGAGAGAGAGAGAGAGAGAGAGAGAGAGAGAGAGAGAGAGATCCTATCTAAATCGATAAATACGAAGCCCATGTCTTTTGTTCTTACTGAAGGTAATTATTGTGACTTTTTCTCATCTTTCCTGCACGATTGTTTACCGCAGGGAAGGCTAGGTGGGAAAGGAGTCTTTTCTCTTACTATTTACACTTCCATTACCAGTAACTGTAGTTTTCTCTATACCCTCGTAATGCCCTGAACAAAATTCCTCCTTCTCCTCTTCCTCCTCTTTGTCCTCTTCCTTTTCCTCCTCTTTGTTTTCCTCCCCTCTTTGTCCTCTTTCTCGCTCCTCTTCCCGCATGTCTCACAATATATTCGACGAATCTTTATCGCCGGAGGTAATTCCTTGAAAATAACGCTCTCCTTTTAACAGCAAGAGAATATTGTGTCTTTTTTCGTCTTCATGTTCCCTCCTGAATATCGAGAAACAGGGACGTTGCGTGTATT
>JAPQNM010000040.1:18970534-18978034 GCA_029783475.1 Metacarcinus magister | reverse complement strand
TATCCACCGCTCCCATCACTATCTCTCTCTCTCTCTCTCTCTCTCTCTCTCTCTCTCTCTCTCTCTCTCTCTCTCTCTCTCTCTCTCTCTCTCTCTCTCTCACCTCAATTCATTACAGAGGTGCTTCCCATCTTCCCCATCCTGCCAGCCCTGCCAGCTTCACCCATCCTCCTCTAATGCTCTGGATAATCCCATTGACAGGTGGAATTCGTTTTTGGATTTTTCAATATTTTTGTAGTTTTTTTTTAAAGTTTTTTTTATTTAGATTTTTATTTTATCCGGGAAAAGGATTACATATTCATGAGTTAGGCAGATCAGCGTGTTTTTGGATATGTTGTTTATACGTTTCATGTAAATTCTCTGTGATCCAACCCACACAAGCAGGAACACGCACATTCTCACCAGTCCATAGTAAACACATACACATACCTACATATATACATACATACATACATACATATGGGTACATACATGCATAAATGCATGCGTACGTAATGTATGTATTGCATGCATGTGGAAATAGCTGTACTCTCTTTTACACACACACACATACACACCCACACATCCACACCCACACATCCACACACACACACACACACACACACACACACACACACACACACACACACACACACACACACACACACACACACTATATATATATATATATATATATATATATATATATATAAATATATACAAACGATAAAAAAAATGACGAGGCTTCGTCGTTTAGCTCTTTTGACCTTCCATCTTTACAAAAATACTAATTAAAAAGTACCAACAATTAAAATGTACCTGTCATGAAGCAGCACCGCGTCCACCATGTCATTAGCACGCGACGTCGAGTGATGTAAAACTGATGTTAAAACAGATATAACACTCGTCATACAACAACAGAGAGAAAGAGAAAGAAAAAAATATCTGGCTTTTGTCAACGAATTTTGGGTTTTGTATGAGTTCACAGAATTATGCATAAAACAAGTGCTCTTATCTGCTACTTATTAGCATGACAAGGCATGGCCAGGCACGACGCCCTGGCCCCACCACCAACACGTCCTGTGGGTCATAACAGGAGAAGGTAGTGTAAGCTGGTGGACGGTGAGGACGTGACCAAACCCGCTGGTGACGATCGTAAAGACCCGCTGGACGTTTTCACGCAGACGGAGAGGAAATGAAATGCACCAGAGGAACGGAAATGAAAGAAATAAACTAACTTAAGAGATCGAGGAAGCGAGCGAGGACAGACTTCTCACGAGGCGTCACCAAGAGGGAGTCAGCAACGCTATTGTCATGCAGAAGCCTCACCAGGGTAATGTTCCTAGATTTGGTGAGGGGTGGGGAGAGGGGAAGCGAGGGGAGTATTTTGAAGTTTTTTGTTTTCATTTCTGGGGGAGGAAGGAAGGCTAGGAAAGGAGAGATAGAAAAAAGAAAGAGTGGGACCAGTGCAGGTAAAATTATTTGCCTTGTATTTCTTTGTGTGTGTGTGTGTGTGTGTGTGTGTGTGTGTGTGTGTGTGTGTGTGTGTGTGTGTGTGTGTCTGTGTGTATGTGTGTGGTGTGCATCGGTGTTTTTTTCTTACGTATATTTGTCCCTTGATTTGTTTTTCATTTCTGGAGCCATTGTTGGTGTGGTGATATCGTTGCGCCAATTTGTTGGTTCGCTGCGTCGTCTTTTCACCTCACTTCGTCTTCCTCGTTTGTTTAGCTTGTGATTCCTGTCTCCCATTTCACTCATGTCACTCCCTGCGTGTGTCATCCGCTTGTTACCTCCTTTATATCAGCCTCACTGCCCTTATCGCTCCCCTCCCTATCCCCACCTCTCGTCCACCCCATTCCCCCCTTCCCCCTTCCTCCTTCCGCCCTCGCAGCCGCCCTTCCGCCAACACAGCGGCTCCCAATTTACAGCCTCGACCCTTGTTAGTCCGAGTCCAGTAATTTTACCAGGAAATATTTGGTCGGTGCATCACGTCTATTAGTCTTCACAACGACACAGGCGCTGTGGTTCGCGTCTGCTGCACTCCACTGATAATAATTCCCAAAGGTTAAATGTGCCGCGTGGGATCCAGGACAAGATGTACCACTGCTGCAAGACTAACAGCACGGCGCGTTTGCTGACCTTTGGAACTGGGCTGATTTATATATGTATGTATATATATATATATATATATATATATATATATAATATATATATATATATATATATATATATATATATATATGAATTGATATGTGAATTGAAAAATTCGTATTCATGATAGATGCGAGACACATTATGTTAATAAAAGTTGTTGATGTTACAATGCACAATAAATTTGTTAAGGAAGTTTTAATGTCTTTCGAATAATTCAAATAAATAAAAAAAGAAAAACATATTGGTACCAATGAATAAAGAAAAAAGAGAATCAATGAAAAATAACCGAAACTACGCGTACAAAATTATTAGCATATTTAATATTTTATCTTTATTCATTTGTTTATTAATTATTTTCTATAGTTTCTAAAATTATTGTAATTGTCTTTTGATATTTCTGAAATGTGTTTATAATGTTTCTGTACACACGCTTATGTACGTGCATTTCCATCGCCCTCTGCAGCTCAAAGTGGGTGTGTGTTAAAGCCGCATAGAAAGCATTAATTCTCCTTCTATAACAAGTTCCTGGTCTCCACGCAGCCCTGGAGACAACACCTGCCTAGCTTTCCTTACTGCCTCCCTACGCTGAAAATAATGAGCGCGTCACCTGCCTCTGTGGCCTCCGTTCACCTCTGTGCTTTCCATTAATTCGCAATTTCACTTCCTCAGCCTTGCACTGCACGTAAGATTTAAGGAATATAAGTTACCGCGACGAGGTGCAGAGGAAACCTTTCATAATTCCATAAACGTGTATTCATGCCAAACGTTGACTCAGCAGCGCCAGAGGGAGTGTGGGTGCCAGTTACGACAAGACCTCAGCATCCTCACTCTTCCTCCCTCCCTGGATGGTGTGTGTTCCCAGCCGGCGATCCAATGCTCAGCGAGACCGTAAATCCGTCACTGGGAGGGAAGACCTGTCACTCGCCTCAGCAACGCGGGGAATAATGATCACCTTCAGGAAATGGCACAGTTAAACACACGAGAAAACGGAAGCGCCGCCCATCAGTTCTTCTCCCTTCTTACAGCGAGACCTGAGACCTAAAACCTGAGACCACAAGCCAGGGATCCGATTAGAGGCTTGAGGCCAGCAGCATCGACGGAATGTGGAAGTGAAGATGACAAGGAACATGACACTTACGATGTTATATGTGTTTTGCTATTTTGTTGGGTATCTATTTATACCTATGTAATGTATCTGTCTCTTTCTCTACACCTCCTCCTCCCTTTCCGCCTCCCATTTCTTCTCTCCTTCCTCTTTCTTTTGCATATCCTAGCTCTCATTTTCTTTGTTTTTTTTTCTGAAGTGTCCCTTTCCCTTTCTCTTTAATTTATTTTTCTCTCTGTTTTGTTTTACTCTACTCTGCTCTATTCACTTCCTCTTCACCCTTCTCTTCTGCTTCCTCCTACTCCTCTTCCTTTTCCTTCTCTATCTCGTTTTCATGTTTTTCTCTGTTTATTTTTCTAATTTTCCCTTGTCTCCCCTCATCTTCTTTTCCCTCCTCTCTTATCCTCTCATCTATTTCCCTGTATTATGCTCTCCTCTCCCCTCGTCTCGTTTCCTGTACCCCCCTCTTCTCTCCACTCCACTTCTATCCTCTCCCTTCCTTTGCTGCTGTCCTTCCTCTTATCATAGTGTTATTTGCCTCACTTTCATTCCCCTCTTCCAGCAACCATGGCCTTCGTTGCTCCTTCCTCTTCCTCTTCCTCCTTTCCGTGGTCCCTTCTGCGTCCGTACTCTCGTCACTTTGCTGCATTGAGCCCATATTCTCCTCCAAGCCACTCTGGTCGCCTCCCCCTCTCTGCCGCCGCCACTCAGCCCTTGATGAGGTTTACGTGAGACAAGTAGAGGTCGGGGCGGTACGCGGAACCACCTGTGTGTCTCATTTGAGGTCGAGGACACGTGCCCTGTGTGAGGGTTTGTGGCGGCGGCGGCGACGACGACTAAGGACACGGCATCGCCATCTGTGGGCCGCCGCCGTGAGTGATGGCAGCTGTGATTTATGCCGCCAGTCGACCAGGACGCGGGAGGTCGTCCATCACCCACGGGCCTGAGTCCGTCTCTCTCAGGCGGCTCGTCCCTCACTCTCCTTCACCTCCCTTTCCTTCCCTCCCACCTGCCTCCTCTATACCTCCACCTCCACCTTCACTCCGTCTTTTTCCACGATCCATTTTATTCCACCTGTACTCCTCCTCCTCCTCCTCTTTCTCCTCTTCTTCCTCCTTCTCCTCCGCGTCATCTCTTTTTCCTCTCCTCCACACCTTCCACATCTTTCGCAGGCAGTTTTCTACAGCCATTCATTTTTTCTCCTCCACCTGTTCTCAAGCAATGCCATCTTCCTCCTTTCTCTCATTTTCTCTTCGCGTCTTCATCACAAGATAAACTCAAATTAATATTACCTTTAAGCTGTCATCTTGCACGTGTTCTCAAAGCGTTTTTTATTTCTTTTAAGTTATTTTATTAAGGTCAGTTTAGGGAAGAGGTAGAGTAAAGGCATCGTACCTCAAGGATTCTGTAATGAGTGGCCGGCAAGGTAGTGTAGGTGGGTGGCTGGTGCAGTCTTGGATTTAATTGCAGTAAAGTTTTGATTAACATCGCAAACAAGGCTAGAGTGTGTGTGTGTGTGTGTGTGTGTGTGTGTGTGTGTGTGTGTGTGTGTGTGTGTGTATGTGTGTATGTGTATGTGTATGTATATGTGTGTGTGTTTATGTAATTGTTTTATCGCATCACCGACTTGAAATTATCACCACCAATTCTAAAGTATCTACCAATTATGAACAAAAAAAAATGTAAACTCACCCAAAATAATAGACAAAATACATAAAAAAAAGTATAAATAAAAGTACGATCTTCACCTAAGACGCTAGAATGATGCTCTCTCCCTCGTGAAAGTCACTTAGTCACGGGGCCCTGCGTCCTTGTGCGGTTCCTCCATTTTTCGGCGTGATTTTGCGGGTTCAATCAAGTGCAATGCCGAGCTCTTTATCTTCGTGAGGATATAATTACGAGCAAAGTGAGCGGAAGACCCTGCAGATATCTTACAGCCACGATAAGGTCCAAGTGCCGGACGTCAAATTCAGACAAAGGATTCACTTTCCATTGTAAAATATCGTCAACTTACCCTGGAATCGCAAGTATTAAATATATTGATAAAGAATGGCGGTCATAAATACTGAAGGTAAGTGTCCAACCAAAAAAACCCGGAGGCGAAAAGGGAGGATAAATGATTAGTGGAATTAATAACCGTGTGAAGAGAGGAAGAGAGGGGGAAAGAAGGGACGTACAGTAATCTTGAACGTTGCCGACATAAGGAGGCCTGGAGGAGGGGACCAAGGTTTAATTAAGAGCTAGTGAATTAATAAGGAGTTGGGTAGAGAACGAAGCGTAAATCAGAGAGAGAGAGAGAGAGAGAGAGAGAGAGAGAGAGAGAGAGAGAGAGAGAGAGAGAGAGAGAGAGAGAGAGAGAGAGAGAGAGAGAGAGAGAGAGAGAGAGAGAGAGAGAGAGAGAGAGGTATTAAAATATGGTCTAGTCAGCGCTTTTTAGTCATTGAGAAGGGAGGAAAAACGGAAGAGAGGGAGAAGGAAGAGGAGGAGAAGGAAATGGAGGGTGAAGATGGAAGAAAAATGAAAGGAATTTAGACAGACAGCGAATAATATGATACTAAGAGGAAAGAGAAGCAACATATGTCTCGGATAATGCCAGAGAGTGTGTGAGAGAGAGAGAGAGAGAGAGAGAGAGAGAGAGAGAGAGAGAGAGAGAGAGAGAGAGAGAGAGAGAGAGAGAGAGAGAGAGAGAGAGTACATAAGGAAAAAAAAATTGCTTTTGACGAGATATTTATAGCAAAATATTTCCAGGGCTACAGTATATATAAAAACAAAAAATTATGTAGTAGTGCAAAGTGCAATACCATTCACCTCGATAAAAAAAATAAGGGAATGTCAGTGGAATGCAACCTTGATATCTAGAACATTTATTTTGTAGGAATTCCTTAGTTTAATTTGGAAATAACGTAAACATAATATTTAAACTGTCTCTAAATTAAGTATTGGTTTTACGTCTATCAGTTTGATTTTTGAATTAACTGAAATCTTAACATAATCATTTTTACTACTTGACGTTATCGGCTTTGATGTATCTGCACAGCGACAGATTGGTACAGGAAGTAGTGAGAGCAGCCATTCCTTCTGTACCATAAGGAGACCTATCAATGTGCTGCTATAGTTAAGGGAAGACAGACGATCCTGTTATTCACTATTATATGATTTGTAACAATGACATACATCGCAACAATGAATAATGAGTAACCAAGCTATCTATCACTCAGCTGCTCCATCTTAACGACGATACTCAAGTGTCTTTGGGGCAAATTTGTGCCGAAAACGCAACTGACATCAAAATGAACACTTATTTGATCTGGAGTATAAAGGAAATATTTGATATACAGGACTTATGAAAAATTGTAGAATTTATGCATAAGGACAACATTAACGCGAGTAAACTGCCATTTTTTCAGTTATAATAATAATAATAATAATAATAATAATAATAATGATAATAATAATAATGATAATGACAATGACAATGATAGTAATGATAATGATAGCGAGTGAAAATGTTTGTAAATTGGCGAGACTGGCATTGACTGGACACTAGAATAAAAAGGCACAGGGTGGACATGAGACATCACCGCCTATCCAATACCCTGGTAGATCACGTGGAAAAAGAGGGCCACCTGCCGAAGTGGGACAGTGTGACGGTGCTGAAAAATGGACTGGAAAGAGAAAAAAATCATGGAAGCATTACACATCGACACGAATGAGAATATCAACAAAAAAAAAAACCTGTGAATGTGAGGTGGGCTGAGACCGTGGCATTTGTTTGTGTAGCCAACATCAGCAGATCAATGCGACACATAGAAAACGAGCACACGTTTAATCACGGACTTTCAGAGTGGGGATGAGGTGATGTCCTGCAATTAGGTAGTGTGTGTTGCCTCTATGACTATATGTTGCCCAGCGCCGGTGCAGCAATACATCTGTTCCTCTCGATAAGTTTTCTCCGTCGCTACTTTATCCTGGAAGACTGAATCAACTACGAGTGAGGCTATGAAGTGTGGTGTGTTTATATATAACCGTTCATCTGCTTCGTAACTTTAAAGGCTAACCAATGTTACTTAAATTATGGTAACGGAGGTAGCGGTGGACCATCATTATTATTATTTATTTTGTTATTCGTGATATTGTCGTTGTTTTTTCATTTGGTAGTTTTATTTTTATCCATCTGTATCCGATAAATATCAGCATACCATTACTTTCCTATTTTTATCATGAATTATCTCTCCCATCCTCTGACTTTTCCAAGGTTATTC
>JAPQNM010000040.1:18955534-18968034 GCA_029783475.1 Metacarcinus magister | reverse complement strand
CATCATCTCCTTTCATCGAAGTGTTTCATCTGCTCTGCTTTATGATTATCAATATTTCCTATCATCTATTATTCTTATTACAAATTCATTATTTTGACTTACTATTTTTAATATCTACCGTCATTCTCATGTATCATTATTATTATTATCATTGTGTCATTTTAAGTTTGTTTGGATGAAACCACAAACACAATATTTAATGCATGAGATAGAACGATTTTAATCAACCACAGCAAGCCTCCAAAGTAATAATATGCGGACAAATAAAAGAAAATAGTGCTTGTGGTATATCTAGACAACAACAAAATCCCATGCCAGCAGCACACACAAGCCAGACAGACATCACTTCACGCCAGGACGACCTTCGTGCAAACTCACCATTACCAGGATTGAAATGAGTAGATCTCGAGGGTGTGTTCATGCAAGCGTTGCCTCAGCACTCCAGGTCAGAGATAAACGGTATAGGGATGTAAGTACCTTCTCTTAACCTTTCTCATCATAAGACCACACAGATGTAAGGTGTTATAAAGGCAGTGCTCATAAGAAACAGTACAAGTAGGATACATAAACACTCCAAATAAAGTACTATTTACCCCTTACTAAAGAACAATAAAAGGATTAGGACATTGGTGGTAGGCAGTGTATACTTAATAGTCAATACCCTACAGGAAGTTGTGAAGGTTAATTGATGGAAGTGTTAATCGCTTGCATTCATCAAAAGAACGATATTTTCCAACATGAAATCCAACGGCTACCCATTTGATATAATATACATATAATACCTAATGATACTTCCCCGTTACTAAAGCCATTCATTATTTGTGTTACTGTAACCGTGGATAATGTTGGATATTATAGATTTGTATTTCAGAGATCATAGTCACTGGTGTTCATTGCGCCAAGTGGTCGCTTTGCACTTTTATTCTCATTTCCGGAACAGATTACTTTAATGATTTACTCGGATATCTAAACGAGCAATTACTGAGTCCATTTAAAGAATGAAAAGACTATTTCTGGTTTGCACGTTAAGCTCCATATCAGTACTCTCTCTGTCTCTGTCTGTCTGTCTGTCTGTCTGTATCTCTGTATCTCTCTCTCTCTCTCTCTCTCTCTCTCTCTCTCTCTCTCTCTCTCTCTCTCTCTCTCTCTCTCTCTCTCTCTCTCTCTCTCTCTCTCTCTCTCTCTCTCTCTCTCTCTCTCCGCCCCCTTGTTGTTTATTGGATTCTCACTAAACAGTCCATCATAGATATATTACATAACATACGTAATACAAATGATAAAAGTAATGAAACCTTATGATCAAAATTTTCAGTGTTAGGCTTTAGAGAATCGAAGGAAATAACATTATATATCAAACGACATTGAAGAGACGCAATCTATTGACTTTCTGCCTCTGTTGTCGACGCCATGGAAATCCCGCCCCTTATCCGGGAGTACTTGTAAATGTGGAACAAGTAGTTACGTCCTTCATAACTCGGTGCTGGAGGGAAGGGGATGAGATGTATGACCAGGCTGAGTAGTCGTAAATCTGAACCATTACTCTTGATTCTGATGCCCTGATGGAGATGTGAGTGAAATGATAGTTATGAAAGACAGTAGGGGATGAAAAAGAAAAGTAGAAGAAGCAATGATTATTATTTTCAATTTAGTTTCGTATATTTACTTTCGTAATTATGCTTTTTAAGAATGCATTACATTTCTGTGAGGTATTTCAATATGACTAATTTCCAATAACTACCATTAAACAGCAGAGCCACTAACAATAACTACCACTACTACTACTACTATTTCTACTACTACTACTACTACTACTACTACTACTACTACTACTACTACTACTACTACTACTACTACTACTACTACTATTACGATTAACAAAACTACTGCTGCTTTGACTGCTTCGTTAGTGTATTGGTTTCAGAAGCTTCGATGCTGCTTCACTTCATGCTTCAAAAACAACACAAATATGCACACACAAGGAAACCGAAGAGTTGTTTGGTTATTGCATGTCATAGTGTGATCAAGAGCGCTATAAGCACACTCATAACTTTGCACTTATTGCTTCTCTCTTACCATCTCTCTCTCTCTCTCTCTCTCTCTCTCTCTCTCTCTCTCTCTCTCTCTCTCTCTCTCTCTCTCTCTCTCTCTCTCTCTCTCTCTCTCTCTCTCTCTCTCTCTCTCTCTCTCTCTCTCTCTCTCTCTCTCTCTCTCTCTCTCTCCACGAAAAGATTATGTTAGCGGAAAAGAGGATTATCAGACGCCTTTTCGTCGAGGCTTACTTGCGATCCCTTTGGGTACATCAAGACCGCTTAAACGACCTCATTTTCTCGTCTTCGCTGTAAAACGTCTCGCGTGTAGAAATCCACTCACCTCAAAAGAAAGTTATGATTTCTATTTTATGTATTTATATAGTAGAGATAGATAGATAGATAGATATATAGATAGATAGATACATACAACGTTATGAACAGATGGTTAGATAGGCATACAAAGTTTGAAGTTTCTATTAGATATAAATATTATGTTATGCCTTCCGCGCCTCGTTCCAGAGTTAAAATCGGATGTATAATGAAATCAGTCGTCAGGGAGTTTCAGGCGCGCCCTTTCATCCTATTACTTCCGTGGTGGTCACTAAGGGGTTAGGTTAAAGGCGGCGGCGTTTATATATGTTTGAGGATTTTCTTCCTACCTTCACCCGGAGACCATGCATGCACACCTGACACAACATAGTGAGGCTCTGCTGTTGATCCTACATATACTGGCACAGGATGGAAGGCGGAAGAGTCTGCCGAGCCTGTTAATTATTCATAGTCCCAGCTGTGCTCTTACTTGCCTCGCTCACTCATTCTCTCTTCCTCACGCACTCACTCCATTTATCTTTCCCTCCCTCGCTCGTTGGGTGAAATTAGTTGTCCCTGTAATTTATTTAGTATGTTATGAGAGAGAGAGAGAGAGAGAGAGAGAGAGAGAGAGAGAGAGAGAGAGAGAGAGAGAGAGAGAGAGAGAGAGAGAGAGAGAGAGAGAGAGAGAGAGAGAGAGAGCGAGAGCGAGATGAGAGGCATGGAGGGTTTCCGAAGTGGTTTACGAGGAAGAGGAATTAAACAGAGAGAGACTAGGCTGTTAATGAGTATAGAATAGTCTTTGATCGTTATTTAGCAAAAGCTGCAGGTATGGAAAAGCAACAAGGGAAGAAGAAAGAAAGGAAGGAAGAAAGGCAGGAAAGAAGGAAGGAAGCAAGGAAGGAAGGAAGCAAGGAAGGAAGGAAGGAAGGAAGGAAAGGATGAAGCAGGGAAGAAACGGATGGAAAGCAAACGGAGGAATTATTTTGTTTTTATCAGGTTTGCTTCATCTCTTATACATGTGGAGGTGAGGCTTATAAAGAATGTGAGATTTTTTGCACTTGGTTAATTATCTGAATTAATAGAAATTACTTCTTTTTTCCTTCCTGTTATGTCCGTGCGCTTCACTACAATTCATTACGGAGGGAAGGGAGAGAGATAATTTAGCATTCATATTCTAATGGCATCAAATATATGAATGAGGAAAATATAGTTATAAAACATGTGCTGTATGATAACCTTAGAGCAATGGTTCTTAACCTGGGTTCGTTGAGTCAGTCTCAGTGGTTCGGCAGAGGTCAAGAATTATAAGACTATTTTCATCAAAAGGTTAAAACAAAAGATAAAAACATTCATCCACAAACATTTCAAAACATATTCTTTCTCTAGTAACATGTATCACGGTGGGTCAGATTCCATACTATTTGGATAAAAGTGAATGCCTAAATGTGGTTATTGGTAACCCGCTCGTATTATTCGTGACGTCACGAAGGGTTCGGTGAAAACACTGATGAAGCTTGTGGGGTTCAGTACCTCCATGAAGGTTAAGAACCTCTGCCTTAGAGAAAACATAAACAATTTATTAGTCTAGAAGATAGGTTAACTTCATGAAAAATTGATGCGATGGTAGATTCATTATTACACAAAACATCTGAGTAATTTAATAGCCTAGTCTAGTGTAACGTAGCATTAGCGTCTTGTGGCATCGTCTTTTTCTGGGAGTTGATTTACTTGATAATGTGGTTCTTATTTAGGGCATACGAAAGTCTATATAATCCTTATATATTGTTAACATATTTGGGAGACTCGTCAACTTGAAGGACTGCCATTATCTATCATTATTCTAGTTTTACGTCTTATTCACAATCACGTCAGTCCATTCTTAAGGTGACAGATTAGCTCTTCCACATGTCCAGAGCCTCGAGCAACAGACATCAATAACGCATCAAATACAACTTTAATATATCATGAAGTAGAATGATTACTGTGCAAATAGGGAGCTCATTGTACATTGGCATGATGTAGTAGAAGCCGGACCCCCGCAGTCAGCTGACCACAGCGACCAATTAGAAGTCGAATTAAGAGTGACGTCATCTGGACCGCTTCTCCGCTGCTAGGGCGCAGCAGGCGACGCGATCATTCACCGGCAACTTCGAGGGAGAGTGCGTGTTGCGGTGTGCCAGGCCGCTTGCGAGTCGTAAAGAAAGGTAAGGAAGGAAGTGTTATGTGTTAAAACTCATTGGTATTGTAGTGCATAGTGATCATGTTGAGGAGGTCTGTATCCGCCTCCCTTGCCCTCTAAGCTGGTCATTACCTCCACCATACCTCCTTCCTCACACCGGCGTCCATCACTGCCCGCTTGCTCCTTCTTTCTTCCTACTGCCTGATCGTGTGTGTGTGTGTGTGTGTGTGTTAGGCATGAATACTATTACATAGAGGAGGTATTAGTGTTACGTTCGTGAATTATTATAACTTTCTAGAATTGCGAGGCTATATCATGCGGGGCCTTGCTTATAGGGACGGTGGGGAGCAGAGAGGTGGCCTCCCGCACTGCCCCCCAGGAAGAGGCGGAGCTATCTATTCTTCTGCCCGACATCTTTCGTTGCCACCCTCCTCCATGATCTAGTAAAGCCGGACCCCCGCAGTCAGCTGACCATAGCGACCAATTAGAAGTCGAATTGAGAGTGACGTCATCTTCCGGCCGATTCTCCGCTGCTTGTGGGCACATAGGCCGCGGCAAGCGACGCGATCATTCATCGGCAACTTCGAGGGAGAGTGCAGTGTGTGTTGCGGTGTGCCAGGCCGCTGCGTGTCGTAGGTGAAGGAAGGTAAGGAAGGAAGTGTTGTGTTAAAACTCATTGGTGGTGTAGTGCATAGTGATCGTGTTGAGGTCTACTAGATTCTGTTGTCATTTCATTTTATATCATCATTTGTCTCCATTTGAAGACTCAGTATCCGCCTCCATTACCCTCTAAGCCGGCCATTACCTCCGCAATGCCTCTTTCCTCACACCGGCGTCCACCACTGCCCGGCGCCAGCTTGTTCCTTCTTTCTTTCTGCTGCCTGATCGTGTGTGTGTGCGTGTGTGTGTGTAGTAGGCATGCATATTATTACATAGAGGAGGTATTAGTGTTAGTTCGTTTGTTAGAACTTTCTAGAATTGCGAGGCTATACAATGCTCGGGCCTCGCTGACAGGGGTGGTGGGGGGCAGTGGGGTGGCCTACCGCGCTGCCTCCCCAGAAAGAGGCGGAGCCATCCCTCCCGCGGGGGTAGTAATGACGTATGTAGAGATATAAGGACTATTCTTCTTCATTATTTAATAGTTTGTTCACCCGTATGGCACTGATTATCTAGTACGTGCGTGGTGTTCTGTGCGCCGTGAAGCGTCCAGTTGCTATGCGCATGCGAATGTATTTAATTAATTAAATTAATTTAATTTCGTTGTCCATTTTTAAGCTTGTTACGATAGATATCGTAAGAAAGATTTTGTAGCGTATGATACAATCTGATCGTTGAATTGCAGATAAGTTTTCAACATTACCACTGCATAACAATATAATTCTGTATGATTTATAAAGATATTATATACACCAGTGTTATTCACTAATTTTTGCAAGATAGCCACTTCGGTTAAACGCATTGATTGAGAGAGCCGCAGCTACTGCAAGTTAGCGTAACTCAACTAAATTAAGTAGTACTGAGCTGCTAGTGCAATATAGTAAATGTGATCAGTTTCCCGTAGTGGACACGTATGATTTCTGTACGACTAGGCTAGGGATGTTAGAATGTTATCTCTTACTGTGACTTCGTCTTCCATCTCACCTCATGAAAATATGTATCTTACTTGAAAAATTATTTTTTTATATTAATTAATTTATATATTTTTCGAGAGCCGTGAATTGAGTCATCGCGAGCCGCCAGCGGCTCGCGATCCGCGCAATGAATACCACTGATATACACCATTATTCATCACAATTTAGTTTCCATGTTCATGATAATAGATGGTGTTATTCCCTCGTACAATTCAATATATTGTCTGACGCAAATATCTAAACATAAGACACTGTCCTTCTCTTAAGCATCAACTGAACAGCTGCATCGTCTCAAATAAATATCACGCCGCCTCGCAATGATGTACGGGCGACAGGACTGACACACGCCATCACCTTTTTTCTCTTTGTCTCAGCATCTCAATAATCGTTTCTTCCCTTGTTCTCTACGGCTCGCAGGTGTGACACAGTGCCGGACATGGACGGGGTGGCCATGTGAGCGGACCTGGTGGTGGCGGTGTGTCAAGTGCGGCGAGAGTGAGGCCAGCGCCGCTGCCGTGCGCCAGGCCTATTACGAGAACGAGCTTGCTTCCAATGACTACTTCAAGGTGGGGAGGCCTTTCAACCTGCTGACTCGCTTCGGCTTCCTGACGCTCTATTAAGGTAAGCTGCGACGTGCTATCTCTCTCTCTCTCTCTCTCTCTCTCTCTCTCTCTCTCTCTCTCTCTCTCTCTCTCTCTCTCTCTCTCTCTCTCTCTCTCTCCCTCCCCTCTACACACACACACACACACACACACACACACACACACACACACACACACACACACACACACACACACACACACACACACACACACACACACTATGAGCCCTCTGGTAACAACAGACAAAATCCCATCCGTGACTGCCTCTCCTTTATCTCTGTTCCTTCATTCCCCAGCCTTTCTGTTACTCTACTCCTCACACTCTCCCAATATAACCTCCTTCAGATCCCTTGTCTATACCTTCCCTTGCCTCCATCACGCACCTCACCACCTCTTAAGCCTTCCCTCTTCTGTAGCCATGTCGTATGTTTCCCCCTCCCCTCTCCTATCCTCTTATTCCCTACTCTACCCACCTCTGCCTCCCTCCCCACTTCGTCTTACCCTGTTAACTTTCCCCACGTCTCCTGTCTCATCCTGTTTCTAATCCTTCTTTCTTTCTTGCTTTCTTGTCTATCTTCCTTTTCCTATCTTTTATTCGTGTACCTTTTTTCCTCACACTATTTTCCATTTGGTTATTCCATTTTATTCATATCTTCTGCTTTAATGGATTCTTTCATACCAATCCTTTATCTACTTTGTACAATCTCTCTCTCTCTCTCTCTCTCTCTCTCTCTCTCTCTCTCTCTCTCTCTCTCTCTCTCTCTCTCTCTCTCTCTCTCTCTCTCTCTCTCTCTGTGTGTGTGTCAGTTCTTCCTCCTTCCTACTTCCCTTCCTGTCCTCTTCTCCCACCTTCCTATCCCTTCTCTCGTCTACGTTTTCAGTAATTCCCCTTGCGTCCTGTTCTTACCTCGCTCCTCTTCTTGTGCCCTGTAATTTCTACCTCCTTCTCTCATTCATACTGGCGTTTCCTTCGTCTTCCCATTCCCTCCTCCCATTTACCTCCATCACGGTGTCTCTTCTGTCCCACACCTTTCGTTTCAACCCTCCTTCCTTCCCTTCCCTCTTATCCTGTACTTAACTACCTCCTCATCTTGACTTGATCTCCCCTCCTTTTCTCCTCGCTTTGCTAACCTTACTCACCCATCCTCTTCCACTTCTCAATCCTGTCGATCTGTCTCTCTTCTCTTCCATCGCTGTGTGGGTCTTCTTTGTCCTGCCTTTCCTCACCTTGTCAATATTTGATGCTCTTGACCCTCTATTGTTCCTGCTTCCTTCCATCCATCCATTCCTGTTTTCTTTCCGTATCCTTATCCTCTCCTTCTCCCCTTCCTTCATTATCTCCTTTTATCTCCTTCGTAGTCGTGATACCATATGCCTCAATGCCTCAATTTACCTTACATTTTGCCATTCCTACACTGCATCCTTTCCCTTTTCAAATATCTCCACAAATTTGCCTTATTTACCATCTCCTTGCCCTATAATTACTCCTTCACACTCCTTATCCACTCATTGGTCCCACACGCTGGAGAAAAAAATATTGTAGTGGTCATAACTCTGAGTAAATATTTAAAAGCATGAATAAAAGAAGTGAGTGTGAATATGCGAGTCCCCGCCACGTTATGAAGTCAACTCGTACCCACTGAAAAACATAACCTGAACCAACCTACAGTTTTGCTTACCATTTATTTATTTATTTTTTTTTCACCTAAAGGTTTTTCATGTTGGCACATTATATCGTCGAAGTTTGGGTGAATGTGTTAGTCTGGGAGGCAACCCGCACATGATACGCCCTTATGACGCGAGCATAGGGCTTGTTACTGGAGAGAGAGAGAGAGAGAGAGAGAGAGAGAGAGAGAGAGAGAGAGAGAGAGAGAGAGAGAGAGAGAGAGAGAGGGGGGGGTAATTCGGTACTCGGATACTGGTTAGCTTCCAAGCATCTCTGAATCGTATTAACTTTTGTTTTATTATTTTTGTGGGAGAATAACTGATCATGATTCTGGTCCTCGTGAATGGTGCACTGTGCTGTCGTCAGTACGTTCATGAACCATCAGCAGCGCCATGAAAAATGAGGACAGTAGTGAACAGCCTTGAAGTTGAGGGAAATTGTGTCTTAAAAAGAAACCACTGCGTGTGTACCACCATGTCTTAAACCTGAAAATCATTTTGCTTGGCGGGTCCTTGGCGTCCCAGCGGGAGCATCTGGGTTCGTGGTGCGAGGTTCAATAGGTGTCTGATGAATGCAAGGTCGAGCATCTCGTAAAAGGAACATACGAAATCTCTCTGGAAAACGCAATTATAGAACTGTTTGAAATGTGAGTAAATTGTTGATGTGATTAAGCTTAAAAGTCAAATCAACACAGGGAAGTAATGTGCGCCAGCATGGCAAGCTGGGTGAAGTAATAATTGAATATGGACTTGAATAAACATGATGAGGAGATGAAATATGTATGAGTGGTCTCGTGCGTCTAGAGTTGAGGGTAAAACCACTCAGAAGAAAAGAAAAATAGTTGTGTATGCATTTATGAAAACAACTTATACATAAAACATTCTTTATTAATTAAGGCGAAGGTATAAGGGTCGTTTGAAGGTGAGATAACAAAACTCATTCCAGATTGAAAGTTACATTCAGGAAACAACATTCACATAACGCCCATACGAGCCGCGTTCTGTGATAAGTATCGGAAACAAACTACACCTGAATTATAATGGTGGAAGGGAATGAAAGTGTAGACGCGCTCAAATGTACAAAATGAAATCATAAAAGGACTAGAACATGTCGGAAATATTAAATGCATAGAACAGCGAGCGTTTCTGACGGAGAAATTCTTGCATTTTAGTTACAACCTTAATTGTAAGCTACAGTCATGTATTGTAATAGTTATGAATAGAAGTAAGGGTTGGTAATATTTGAAAGTTAATGCTCAAAGTACCAAATTCTAACTAAAGGAATAAAATAACGCGCTTGAAAAGATATATAAATATTTTAATAAATAAATAATTTCCAGTGCATGTGGCTCACCTAGGAGACATTTACTTTGGAAATAAGATAACGTTTAAACTACATATACTTCTCATCCTGTTTCTACTTGTTTTATGGAGTTTTCCAGCTATTCGTGCACGTTATAAAATGTTTTTCATGCTTTATGTAATACAGCATTTTTTAAAGTGCTGAAAATAATGATAAGATATATTTTTAGTTTTTCCACTGAGAATCATTGACCTTTACTTGCCTCTCCTCCGTTGTGATATTCATGAACGTAAAACTGGAGAAGCAGTTTCAGGAAGCACCCACTCCACTCCACCTCCCACCTATTCCACTCAGCCTACCACGGCCAAACAAACCCCATCTCACCCCTGTGCACAACTATGAACCTTACCAACCTCACACTCATTCACCCCAATCCACAACGATACAACCCATCCTGGACCACCACCTTACCGTTACCAAAACCATCCAAAGTCTAACCACAACAACCAAACGGAACAGAAAGACTTACATTGACTAGACCCATTCCATAATTGACTAGACCCATTCCATGATTGACTATACAGACCTACACAACCTCTATGTCCACACTACAAAGATCAGAGAAGAAAGAATACGTTATAACACCATTTTTTTACATTTCACGCCAATTGCTTCCTTCCTCCCCCTCCCCCCCACCTGATCCCTACTCCCATTACCCATCACCCTGCCCCCCCTCCATTTGTTTTCTATTGCCTGGTCGTGTCGCGGGTAAGCGGGTGTGGGCGACACAGCAGGAGAGAGTGTAATCAGTGTCCGATTAATATTTATACGAAGCTATTCCACCGACTACACTAATAAATTTAATATGTAGCCAGTGACGGCAGAGTTAATTCACCGACACCAATGTAATGACCAGTCTCGTCATCCGTATATTTTGTTCTAATCATTCATTAGTGTGTCATTATAGTCCTGTAGATCGAGTGCCTTTTCTCTCTCTCTCTCTCTCTCTCTCTCTCTCTCTCTCTCTCTCTCTCTCTCTCTCTCTCTCTCTCTCTCTCTCTCTCTCTCTCTCTCCATGTCTGTCAGAGAATGAGAGAGAGAGAGAGAGAGAGAACAGTAGTGAAACATACAAAGGAGGGAGAGGGAAACGAGATAGCTGGGGATTAAAGTGAGCAAAACCATGACAAGGGGAGCCAAAATAACACCCAAAAAAAAGAAAAGAAAAAAAAAACTAACTGGATATTCCTTTTTCCCTTTTCGTTTATTTATTTTTTTGTATAATCTGTCTCTCCTCTTTCTTCCTCTGTCTTGCACCTCATTCCTCTCTGCCTGTCTCTTTCCTTCTCTTTGTCCCAGCCCTTCCTGCCGGCTTGACTTGGCTTCCCGGACCAGATATTACCATGTGAGGGGGAGGGAGATTGCCTCGACTGCTTGTCCTGTTGCGAAAGACTCCACAGGCGCCTGCCTTCTAAAAGCGAAAGATAGAAAAAAAGGGGGAGGGCGATTTGAAAGTTAATCCTGACCTGAACGGGACGCGAGAGAGAGAGAGAGAGAGAGAGAGAGAGAGAGAGAGAGAGAGCTAGAGAGAGCTAGAGAGAGCTAGAGAGAGGGAGAGAGAGAGAGAGGAACGGATGTAACGGCTGGACAGGTCAAGACTAAGACGGAACATCGGACAGAAACGGAATAAAAGATGGTAACCTAACGTGCCGGGGGAATAGATCTTAAGGGAACACAGCCCGGGCAGCGCAGGTGAAGGATGAGGGACGGAAGCAGAGTGACGCGTTGGGGGAAGGTCAGGACACAGGCCGTGGGTCCGAGTAATCTTGTCCTCTTCGCTTGACGGAAATAGAAGAGAAAAGGTGGTTAGGGTGGCATGTTGGCGGTGAAGGGGCGGTGTTGAAGAGGCGAGGACAGGAGGGGAGGAAGAGAGGGAAAGTGGGGTTTAAGGGAGGGAGAGAGAGAGAGAGAGAGAGAGAGAGAGAGAGAGAGAGAGAGAGAGAGAGAGAGAGAGAGAGAGAGAGAGAGAGAGAGAGAGAGAATATGTCTAGAATTGAATGTAAAAATATATATGAACGAAAAGATAAAATGGTGTAGTCGAAACCAGTCAAATGTCACTTTAATTCCGATTGAAAATATACGAAAACGAAAATGACAATTTTGGTCTAGAAATTTTGATTGAAGGAAAATATTAAAATAAAATCTCATAAAAAAAAAAAACTTGTAGTGAAAAACAAACAAGACAAATTGCCCCCAACCGTTTGTTTCATAAGCGGTGGGGTCGAGCAGGTCAGGTAGGGGGGGGGAGGGGTAGGGGAGGGATGGGTTGAATGGAGGGAGGAGATTCAGGGGTGTTGTTAGGGGAGGAAGGGAAATGACTCAGAGTATGGGGATGGAAGAGATAAGGGGAAGGGGTAGTGGGAGGGGAGACCAAACTTTATTGCTTTACGATACATGTTTCGAAATACACCCCCCTCCCCCCTTCCCAAATCCTGCCCGCCCCCCGCCAGCCCACAGCCCGGCCTGTAATTGGAGGTACATAGACTTTACTCCTGTGTCCTGCGGCCTAGGTAGCAAATAAGCTCTCTCTTTTATGAATCTTCCTTGCGGTAAACTTGTTATCTTTTACGAAGTATGTTGGTTTATGGAGCGAGTGACGTAAATGAAGATATATGTAAAGGAAGGTCGTCCATGATCATCACATTTTTTTTCTTGATTTTTTCCCCCGGGTTAAAGTTGCTGTGAGAAGAGTTTATATTGGAATTTTGAGATACGTGATGA
>JAPQNM010000040.1:18928034-18940534 GCA_029783475.1 Metacarcinus magister | reverse complement strand
CCAGTAAAGTTAAATAATGGTTATTTCATTATTGTTATTAGGCAAGCAAGGGTGAAATACAGTTTGATATTATAGTAATCAGGAAAATTAGGCCAGATTCGTGTTCAGGATAAACGAAAACCTCATTGGACCAATTTTCAAGGGAATTAGAGGAGTGAAAATTTGCATGAAAATATGTAGGGTACACCCTTAGAGTTTTTGACATAAATCATATATTTTGAAATAACTCAAAATGTATGGGGTTTATGTACAAAACTTGTATATTATAAAAGATACAGAAAAACGACGCTTATTCTATTGGACTATTGGGAACAAGAATTGCAATGTGATTATAGATGTAGGAGTATAAAGTATTATGCATTCATTTATTGCACATAATTTGAGTTTTCTTCATAACTATTAGAGTAATTGGAGAAATTATGACAGTAGGAGATATACATTATCCAACCCCATAACTGTACTTCCAAACAATTTTCTTATAGGGCTAATATATACGTAATAAAATGAGAAAACACATTTTCGACCTCAATTCTGGTGGAATTTACGGGCCACAAAATGGAAAATCAAAATATTATAGTAATGAAAAAAATCATTCCATATTCGTGATCAGCATGCCCAACAACCCCTTGGATACCAATTTTCATGAGTTGTGTTGAAATATTAACAAAAGCTTATCCTAACCTAGCCTAACTTAAATGTGTTTTACCACCCTATACACTTAGTGGCTGAAATAATGTTTTTTTGGGAGAGGAACCTACCACTGTACTATCCTTTCTCTAATTCAAGTAGTTAGTGTAGAGTAGTTATATCAAACAGCCTTCGCAGGGACCCTAGAGTCAGTTGCTGTTTGTGTTCCCTTGTATTCCTCCTCCTGCTCCTCCTGCTCTTCCTGCTGCTCCTCTTCCTCCTGCTCCGCCTCCTGCTCTTCCTGCTGCTGCTGCTCCTCCTCCTCCTCCTCCTCCTCCTCCTCCTCATTCTCCTCCTCCTTCTCCTCCTCCTCCCCCTCCTCCTCCTCCTGTCTCCTCTGTTTATCTAGTATAGTTTGGTCGTCTATTTACCTCCGTTGGTTTTCTTGTGGATCTTTCTGTCTGCAGTTTGTGAGACTGCCCCCCCCCCTCTCTCTCTCTCTCTCTCTCTCTCCTCTCTCTCTCTCTCTCTCTCTCTCTCTCTCTCTCTCTCTCTCTCTCTCTCTCACCAGTGAATACATCGCATTCTAAAGTCAAACACAGGCCAACAAGAAAACAAAACAAACAAAATATCGTAAAGAAAATAAAGGAATATATAGATAGACTCGAATATATAACAACAAAAAGAAGAAAAAAAGATCGTTGGAAAAGGCCGATTTCTGTTCTGTTTTTGCTCGTATCTTTTCGCGCCATGGTTTTTGTGTTAGCTGGGGGGAGGGGAGAGAGAGAGAGAGAGAGAGAGAGAGAGAGAGAGAGAGAGAGAGAGAGAGAGAGAGAGAGAGAGAGAGAGAGAGAGAGAGAGAGACAGAGACAGACAGTAACTTGCTGTGCTGAATCTAGAAGTGAATATTTTTTTCGTATTTTTTGGGTGTAGTCGTTAGTTCTCTCCTTTCTCTTTTTCTCTCTTACTCTTTTTTTTTTCTTCTCTCTCTCTCTCCCTCCCTCTCTCTCCTTGTATCAGATGACGTGGAGAAGGGAAGCTAAGAGGGAGACAAGGAGTTGAGAGAGAGAGAGAGAGAGAGAGAGAGAGAGAGAGAGAGAGAGAGAGAGAGAGAGAGAGGAGAGAGAGAGAGAGAGAGAGAGAGCAAGAGCGAGAGCGAGAGAGAGAGAGAGAGAGAGAGAGATTAAGCACGTCGCTGGAATTAGTGCGGGAATCACGATGCTTCGAGAGGAAAGAAAATAAAAAAAATAATTGAAATCGAAACCAAAACAAAACACTCAGGCAATCCAACACACACACACACACACACACACACACACACACACACACACACATACACACACATACACACACATACACATACACATACACGTAACATATGACTACCTCCGTGTTCTCTTTGCCTTCCTAATGGTAACGGTGACGTGACAACTCTTGATAAAGCCACCCTAACGTGACCTGCCACGCCCCTAGCTTGTTCCGAGCGAGGAGGAGCAGATGGAGGAGCAGATGGAGGAGGAGGAGGAGGAGGAGGAATAAAAGCGATAAAGGTTCTAATAGGTGAGTAGGAGAAGGCATGTGCAATGTGTTCCACTTCGCTCGAGAGAGAGAGAGAGAGAGAGAGAGAGAGAGAGAGAGAGAGAGAGAGAGAGAGAGAGAGAGAGAGAGAGAGAGAGAGAGAGAGAGAGAGTAATCAATAGAGCAAGTCGTTTCATCAACCATTTAGCTTCTGGAATGGAAGTGAGCCCCAATGTATTATTCCGCCTTCGATTAGAGTCCCGATAACGCTGCTCAGAGTGGCTCCAATGTCACTGTGTTTTACGGCGATTACGCGACGCAAAGGGAGTGCGTGTGCGTGTGTGTGTGTGCGTGTGCGTGTGTTGCTCGTCTAGTCCACAAGTTCAGTGAGTCTTTCTTTTTTTCTCTTCCGTCTCGGCGCCGCGTCCTCCTCTTCAAGTAGTTGGCCCCTGCTGTTGCTGCTGCTGCTGCTGCTGCTGCTGCTGCTGCTGCTTCCCCAGAGTTGTTTTTCTGCTTTCCTACTTGTGTTTTCTTTTTGTTTTATACGTGTCATTTTTTTATTTTGATTTCTTGAATTTTTCTTTTTTTCTTTCCCAACTTATTTTTTCGTTCTCTCCATTTTTATTCGTACTCCTTAGTCCCTGTCTCTTCCTTTGCTGCTTCTTCTTTCTCCTCCTCCTCCGCCTCCTCCGCCTCCGCCTCCGCCTCCGCCTCCTCAGCCTCCTCAGCCTCCGCCTCCTCCGCCTCCTCCGCCTCCTCCGCCTCCTCTTCCTCCTCCTCCTCCTCCTCCTCCTCCTCGAGACATGTGTTGCATTTACTATTGCATGCTAGTTCTTGTGGCCCAGAAAGATGTATAAGGTGCAAGAAGTGAACAGTCGTGAATATATGCAATTTTTTCACTGGGAAGGAGTCGAAAAAGCAATAAAGAGCTGATTAGCTCTGATAAATATGACGAAAAGCTTGTTTATCTATCATTATTATTTTCGTGTCTGATGCGTATTTTTCCTCAAATCTCGTTCTGATAAAGTCGCGGAAATAGTCTAAGGAATGTAAACAAATGAATTCACACAGGTGGCATAACGTATATTCTCAGAGCTATTACGCCAGACTAACTATGTGTGAAGCCCGCAATCTCGCCGTGGGACAGAGTTAAACCCTACTTTATGCACAGTCCTTGAACTCCAACTTCGGCTATTTGGAGTTGTGATTCGCGTCCTGGAGCTCAATACCACTCAGCCTGTTGATTATTAGGCGTCCTCGAGTGAAAGAAAAACAAAAGTGGATGTCTGGCCCGTAAAAACTATTTGATGCTGGGATGATTTACCTTAGTTTGGCATCATTCTAATTAAGGAATCTACGAAAAAAGGATAAAATAAGCGAGTGAGTTTATGGTAGTACTTTTAACTCCTCTTAATGCATCTTATAAACAATTAATGCACCTCTTAGAATCCTTTCCTCTGCTCCTACGACCCAGTTTTCCTTTCCATTCACGCCTGCCACAACTTTGTTCCTCTTCTCTTCTTTCCCATCTGTTCCTCCTCAACGCCCTTCATCATGCCGTGTCTCCGGAAGGGTAGCGGTGCTTACTCCATAATTCATGTTGGGTTGACGAGGGTGAATGGCGGGAGGGGAGGCGCTTTAAGATCCTTCGGGTGTAAGGCATTGCAGTAGCTTCTTTAAATGATGCGTGTGATGAGGCCGAAATGCACTTAGGAAGGGGAGAGGGAAGGGAGGAAGGGGAATGAAGAAGAGAAGGAGCAAAAAGAAAGAAAAGGGAAAAAAAAGATGAGGTGATGGAGACTGTGGAAGTGAAGGAGAGAAGGACATGACTAATGCCGAAGAAAGAAAAGTTTTTCGTTTGCATAAGAGAGAGGGAGAGAGAGAGAGAGAGAGAGAGAGAGAGAGAGAGAGAGAGAGAGAGAGAGAGAGAGAGAGAGAGAGAGAGAGAGAGAGAGAGAGAGAGAGAGAGACTCAATATATAATACGGTTAGATATTTTGATAGTATTCTGTATCTATGTATATAAAAAGGACATCGTGGGTGACATGCATAGCTACAAACAACACCTTACGATATTGTATTGATATATTGACGCAGTGCTAACAAACATGAATACCTTGGGATATGTTATGTTGATTTTATGGAAACTATTGAATTGACTTACGGTGTTGCAACCTTCACACCTCCCAACACACACACACACACACACACACACACACACACACACACACACACACACACACACACACACACACACACACACACACACACGTTCATTCCATTCCTACTCACCATGACCTTCACCTGAAACTCTATTATCTCTACTTGCAAACCACTCTAACTGATGTCTCCACACCCACCCATGCATGTCTCCTTTGTATCTGACTCAACACAACACAACACATACGAGCGCATGTTGGAGGGAGACTGACAGCAAATAACTTCATCAAAATTGAGCCCGTGTTCAGCCCTCTACATTTGAGTTCCAAATGTAAATACACAAAGACGATTTATGATTCCTTGATACTTGGTAAAGAGAACTAGACATAAATTTTACGTCCTGGTAGTGTATGACGGTAGTAAAGGCTAAAGGTAGTTGGAGCTAACGCAACGTGAGTGCTCCTTATATGCATCTTTATTACAAATACTGAATCATATATACAAATAAGAACAACTATATTAATCACCAAACGTTGTTCATTATTTTACAAGCCACAAGTAAGATTCTTGTTACTAAAAGTTGCCGTCGCGTGAGTGTTTAAGCGACATTATTATTATTATTTTATTTTTCTTAATTCTATCTCCCGGCAACGTGACCCCCACCTTCCATTCATCTCTTTTACCCGGAAACCACCTTACCAAGCGGCTCACTGGGGAAACTTTTATCCCCTCGCCCTTGTGTTCCTCCTAGTTAATTTGAGTCTATTTTCTGCCTTTTCACGGTTATTCTTTCTCACGTCCACACCCTCCGTGCTCCTCCTCCCACTCCACAAACACATTTTTCCGTCCCTACCATATAACTGTCACACCATTACTCACTTCTATTGTATCTCTCTCTCTCTCTCTCTCTCTCTCTCTCTCTCTCTCTCTCTCTCTCTCTCTCTCTCTCTCTCTCTCTCTCTCTCTCTCTCTCTCTCTCTCTCTCATTTTAGGGGTTTTGTTCGCTATCTCGTTACGACACAAACCTCTTATAGTTTTAGTGAGTGTAACCTTTGGACCTCGAACTGGTTACGTATTTTTTTTTGTTCTAAATTCACATGTTTACTAGCTAGTATTCTTTCTCATCTATGTCCCTATTTCAAATTTTTAACATTTTATCTGCATGAATTATATTGTTTTACTTCTCCTTTTTGTACTAATGTAAGCCCTGGGACCACTCTTTTTGGAATTTTTTTTGTTCTCAGTCCATTACGAAATTTTTCCACTTTATTTCACTGTTCAAATCCTGTTGCCATTTGTCTAAACGGAGAAGTATTTACCATTGGTCTAATGACGTCCCTTTTTACCCTTGGTCTTGTGTTTGTTTTCCCTGCCATGTTAGGATGGAATTGAAGCCTTGTGTCGTCAGTGTACTTAGCAGTACAGTTGTTCAGGTAAACACAATATCGTTAATGCAGACTGTAAACAGGACCGATGCGTGGACACAAGCTGTAGGGGACGGCTGTAACTGAACCCTAGTTAGAACCTGTATGTCTTGTTTATGAGGGAGAGAGAGAGAGAGAGAGAGAGAGAGAGAGAGAGAGAGAGAGAGAGAGAGAGAGAGAGAGAGAGAGAGAGAGAGAGAGAGAGAGAGAGAGAGAGAGGAACAAATAAAAGAGAGAAAAAGAGAAAAAAAGGGAAAGACAGTCAAGATGGTAGTCGGATTCAGTGACAAATAGAAGTAAAACCAATCAGAAACCTTTTGTGTCCTTTCATATATAAAGAAGTGAATCCCTTTGTTCTACCCTACGTGCTACAAAGTCAAGGTTGTGTGTCTTTATACTTGAGAGTTAAAACAGACACACTTTAGCACTGACAAACACCAATAATTCCTTAAAACCCACAATAACACCAATGAAATCACCACAAAGAAAACTCCCTAAAGGCGCCACAGTCCGTCGTGATATAGTGACGTGTAGACCAGGCTATCGCGTGCCATCCAGCCGTTACAAGGCCTCTGAAATACGACTTAATACAAGCTTAGGAGCAGCAACGTAGGAGATAGCAATTAAGATCCCATAACGACGAGAATCAGCAGAGGGCGCTCGTAGACCCAACGATGACTCTCACAAAACAACAACAATACAATCCATACTACTAAATTTACACCAAATAATACATAGATTTTTCAGTAACTTGTGATAAGGTATTCCAACTTCACTTCAAACATAACATAAAGGAGTAAGTGTTGTCAGGTAACTACAAACACACTAGTAACTTGCAAGACTGACGTGGGAGGTGCACGCAACGAGAATCTGGGTCACGTCAGTAGGTTCCGGTAGCATTTCTAACGTGTGGTCGGGTTAAAAAGAGTCAGATAAGAGGTTTAAGGTAATTGTTATTCGTCCTTCCTGCTGAGCTTCCCTCTGGTTGGCCGTAGCGTGATAGAGGGATGCTGTTTACTCCCTCCGCTTGAAACGAGTCTCTGGCAAACACCAAGAGTGACGGCTCATTGCCTGGCCAGGGCAGAGCAAACCTTGATAATTGCCGCTAAAATACGAAGGGAAAGTTTTAGACCGGCCTATTTGATTTGGATGCCCCTTACTGGCGGCTGGATGTGATTGTGTTGGGTTGGGGGGAAGGAAATTAGTCGGTAAGGTATACAATTAAGGTTTCCTCCGTCCTCCCCTTTCCCCCATCATCATCATCATCATCATCATTATCCAGCAGAGTTAATGATAGCGCTTTTCCATGAGTGTATCGTGGAATATTGTAACTTCTGTCGTTGTATCTTTGGTGTGTGCTCTCAGTAAGAAGCCTCCAGCCTCCGCAGACTCAAATGCAGCGGAAACGGATTTGTGCAGAGGCAAAGCTCGGCTCAGCACACCACGCTCACCTTCTACCTTTACACTTTCCCTTCCTGCGACCTCGTTACTTTATCATTTCTGTTTTTATCGCACAAGGACGCCGTTCCTATGCACGTTTCTCATAATTATTTCTATCATACACTCTTTCTCACATATATTTTTCTCCTTTTTTTTTCTTTACCTAATTTTCATCCGTTATCCTCACTTCTCCTCTATTCCCTTTATTCTCTCATTTTCCCTCCAGTTCTTTCCCTCCTTTCTCCCTCTCTTCCTTTCGTCCCTTCCCCTTACGTTCCTCCCCCTTCCTCTCTCCCTCCTCTCCCTTCCTCTCCCTTGGGTCCACCTCACGATTTATTGGCTGCATTTTTTGCTTAAAATTTTTCTCTTCCTATCGTAATTTGTTCATGTTGTGCCGCTGGCTTTTATTTTTATTACTATCAAGAGCAAGGGTATGTTGTCGCCCTAGAGAGAGAGAGAGAGAGAGAGAGAGAGAGAGAGAGAGAGAGAGAGAGAGAGAGAGAGAGAGAGAGAGAGAGAGAGAGAGAGAGAGAGAGAGAGAGAACTATTTTGTAATTATTTTTATAGCAATTTTTTCCCCATAAGTTTTAGCGGTGCACCTCATCTTTTTCATTTTCAGACACAATTGCGCTCTCTATTTTCTCTATTTTCTCTCTCTCTCTCTCTCTCTCTCTCTCTCTCTCTCTCTCTCTCTCTCTCTCTCTCTCTCTCTCTCTCTCTCTCTCTCTCTCCCTGTCCCTGTCCCTGTCCCTGTCCCTCCGTTTCTCCTCCTTATTTAGTCACCTTACAAAGCCTACACACGTAAAAACAATACAGGTGTTTATTTTAAGTGCAAGTGTCGCTGGCCACACACCTTTTCACCCTCCCCAGGTAACTCTTCTACACAACAACCCACTAGGGACTTGCCACACCGACCTCCCCTAACTTTTGACCCACGCTGACTCCCGGGGCGACATGAGGCTAAAATACATCTCGCCCGGGAGGATGAGAACACGTTGAATGTAGGTTGGAAAGGGGAAGGAAGGAAGGAAGGAAGGAAGAGAAGTGAGAGGGTGAGATGTAGGGGAGTGATGAATGCAAGGGATATGAACGAGGAAGGAAAATGGTAACAGAAATGACAGCGAGAGGAAATGAGAGAAAGAGAGAGCAGGAGAGATAGATAGATTAAATGAGGATGGTTATTAACTAAGACTGCAATAACCTGCAGAAGGTGTGGGTACATCTAAGAAGACAGATATTACATAGTATTATACAAGAAAAGAAAAGGATTACTGCTGTAAGATATATATATAGTTTACTTACCGATAAAAATGGACGATAATTACAACCTCCATTAGATCCACTCCCATCACATTGCATTGTCTCATTTCAATTCTCAAAAATATCGTCCACATTAGTGTTCGTGAGGTGCTTATAACAAGGAGAACAGGTGAAAGAAAAAAAAATGAAGGGAAAGAGGAAGGATGAGAAGGGATGAAGAACTTAGGAGTAAAGGAAGGGTGAGACAGAGGACAGTGCTGAAAGTAGAACGATGACAAAGAGAGGGAGGGAGGTGAAGAAGAGATATGAGAGGAGGAGGAGGAGGAGGAGGAGGAGGAGGAGGAGGAGGAGGAGGAGGAGGAGGAAGAGGAAGAGGAAGAGGAAGAGGAGGAAGGAGAGGGATTTTGTGGTGCTCAGATCATTCTAATCTTCGTTCTCAGCCTCGTTACTGTCTTCAGGAGAGAAAATGTCAAAGTTGCGCTGTCTTCTTTGACGGATGAAGGAAGATCTAGACTGAAAAAGACGGGTACGCGCGTGTGTTTGTATGTGTGTCTGTGTGTGTGTGTGTGTCTGTGTGTGTTATGTGTGCGTGCGTGTACGTGTGTGTGTGTGTGTGTACGTGTGTGTGTGTGTGTGTACGTCTTGAGTTCCCCTACGTTGGATTTCCTTACCCTCTCTATTCAATCACCTTCAATTTGACTTCTTTGCTTCTCTGTGTCCTTTCTTCCCTATCGTAATAACCTCTTGCTCATCTCTCCTCTTTGACCCTACAACCTTCTCCCTTTCTCTCTCTCTCTCTCTCTCTCTCTCTCTCTCTCTCTCTCTCTCTCTCTCTCTCTCTCATATCCTCTTTTCATTTCAGTCTCTATCCCTTCTATTCGCACAACCTTAGTCCCCTTTCTGTGCTGCCCTCATTTCTGTATCACTGGGTCTCTCCCTTATGCTTCTTTCCTTCCCCGTTCTCAATACTGTGAGGACTGGCGTGGCTGCTGCTGCTGTGTGTGTGTGTGTGTGTGTGTGTGTGTGTGTGAGTGTGAGTGTGTGTGTGTGTGTGTGTGTGTGTGTGTGAGTGTGTGTGTGTGAGAGTGTGAGTGAGGGTGGGTGATATAGATTTGGATAACATTTTCGTTTCTCTCTTCTCTCCTCTCTCTCTATCTCTATCTCTATCTCTCTATCTCTCTATCTCTCTATCTCTCTCTCTCTCTCTCTCTCTCTCTCTCTCTCTCTCTCTCTCTCTCTCTCTCTCTCTCTCAGTGGTCATTGGTCCTAGAGGTAGCCTTCCTGGAGGTATCTACAGTAGGCTAATGTGAACACTTACACCACAGCGCCCGGCAATCATCCTAATGGAAATCCTTTAACTAGATTTAGTGAAAAATGCTTGAATACCTGCTTTGGTGATCTGTCCTTCCCTCCCTTCTCCTCCCCTGCCATCACCTCTCTCTCTCTTTTTTTTCTCTTACTATTTCTCTCTATGGTGGTGGTTCCTGGCCCTTTACAGCCTCCTCCACCTTCTCTTCCTCTTCCTTTGGCCTCATCCACCTGCTTCCTGTTCACTAATTGCTCTTCTTCTCTCTTCCGCCATTTCCTGACTCTTTTCATCTATTACTGAGCCTAGTCCTTATATAGTTTTATTTATATCTTTATTAATATTATTTTTTTCCTATTGCATTGACTGTATGAGTTTTTTTGGGGTCCACCTTTTCTGGTAGGTCTTTTTGTGAATTAGTTTCTGTCTGTGTCTGTCTGCCTGCCTGTTTGTCTGTCTTTTTTTCTGTATTACCCCCACTTACCTGGCCACACACACACACACACGCACACACACACGTACACACACACACACCTCTCCCCTACCCATTACCTACTCAGCCATGAGAAACGCTGCTCAGGATTTTAAACCGATTAGGGCGACCATTACTGCCGCCGGTGATCGTGGGGAAGGCAAAGCAGTGGTGGCAGGAAGGAAGGGGAGGTGAAGGGGAAAGGGAAAAGGGATAGGAAAGGGGAAAGGGAAGAGGAGGGAAAAGTTAAAGAAAAACACTCCGAATCCGAGTTAATCCTGATGATTTCCTCTCGAACAAATATGAAAACGCGAGTTGATATATAAAAAAAACTGTGCGTGGATGAATTTTGGTGTAAAAGTTAAAGTTGTGTTTGGAAATTGAGGTAAAAAATAATTCTTTGGTGAAAAATGAGGTGCCGGCGTATTGCTCAGTGATGTGCAAATAGTGACTAAAAAATAATAAAAAAAACATGTATATGAATATTTTTGTTTTTAGTTACAATGAGATTTATTTATTTGTGTACTAGGGATTTCATATTATGTCAAAGGTTTGAATAACAAATCTATTTTTTTTAAGGAAATGATTGTTAGGTATACAGGAATTAACAACTGAATACATATAATGTTGAAGAACGTGAAGGGGAAGGGAAGTGCGAAGTTATGTTTCGGAAAAATAGAAAAAATGTGTTCGAAACAAAATAGAACAATATTTTAATTCTTTCATTTTTTCTTTTCCCAATTCTATTCTTTTTCATCACAAATTTCCTCCTCCTCCTCCTCCTCCTCCTCCTCCTCCTCCTCCTCCTCCTCCTCCTCCTCCTCCTCCTCCTCCTCCTCCTCCTCCTCCTCCTCCTCCCAATATTTCAGAACATTAACTTGGATGTGCCGTTCACACCCAATATCTTTTATCATCTGAATTGTTTTATCTATAAAATAAGTGTTTTTGAATACCTACGAGTTTATAGAAAGATTAAGCTTTAAAAGAATTTACTTTGTGCATGCGTGTGTGCGTGTGTGCGTGTAAACAAACGTGTAAAACAGAGAAATGGAACTGAAGAGCTTGCAAAAGAATTATATGTTTCCGCTTTTGCATTGTGCGTCAGTCGATTTTTAGGCGAATTTATGTATTTCCATAATTTCAACATGTATCCTTTACTCCTCGTCCTCGTCCTCCTCCTCCACCTCCTCCTCCTCATCCTCCTCGTTCTCCTCGTCCTCCTCGTCGTCCTCCTCGTTCTCCTCGTCCTCCTTGTCCACTTCCTCCTCCTCCTCATGACACTGAGAGATGCTGTGATTACTGTGTCTGTCCCTCACCCTCTGTTTGCGTTGGATTGAAGCACAAACCAAGTGGTCGTACATGTTGAAGGGACGGAAAGAAGCATAGCCTTTTTTTCCTCTTTTTCAACTTGATAGACAAACAAACAAAAGGGAAAGATTTACAGACGAATTCTCTTTTCGTTATTCCTGAGTCCGTTGCAAAACTGTTTCGAAGTGAAATTACCTGGAAGGGTGATAATGACAGGTAAACTTTACTAATGAGGAACCCCACTGAGGCAGTCTCTCACTTATATTTTTCTCTTTCTTCCTCTCTCTCTCTCTCTCTCTCTCTCTCTCTCTCTCTCTCTCTCTCTCTCTCTCTCTCTCTCTCTCTCTCTCTCTCTCTCTCTCTCTCTCTCTCTCTCTCTCTCTCTCTCTCTCTCTCTCTCTCTCTCTCTCTCTTTCACTCTCAGACACACATGCATTTCCTGTTATGAATCTTCCCGCCTATCAAGAACTAACGTTGTTGTTGTTTTGAAGCATAACTTTGACATTAAAAAAAGAGAAGGGAAACACACACGCACGCGCGCGCGCACACACACACACACACACACACACACACACACACACACACACACACACACACACACACACACACACACACACACACACACACACTGCTATTCACAAACTTTTATACTAATAAGCTCAGTGGAAAAAGTGATAAAAACTGAACAAGTGCAGGTAATACAACAGACTCAAAAGGTAGAATTAATTACATAGAATGGTCCATGATTTCAGAGTAATTATTTCTTTTTAATGTTCATGCCTTTCTTTCTGGATTTACTGGACGAAGTAAACAATATATCATGACGCAGCAGCAGTGAATCCATATATGTGTGTGTGTGTGTGTGTGTGTGTGTGTGTGTGTGTGTGTGTGTGTGTGTGTGTGTGTGTGTCCGTGTGTGTGTGTCCGTGTGTGTGTGTTCGTACATAATTGGTTTTGCCTAATTGTGTTTTTATAGGACAGAGTTA
>JAPQNM010000040.1:18908034-18923034 GCA_029783475.1 Metacarcinus magister | reverse complement strand
GTGAATGAATAATTTTCACTGTTTGTCCTCATATATGCGTACCGTTTAAAAAAATAATAAGATTTGTGCTGTTGCTATTTCTCGGTATTGTATTCGAATTTCAACCGGCATGGAAAAGAAACTCGTACACACGCACACGCACACGCACACACACACACACACACACACACACACACACACACACACACACACACACACACACACACACACACACACACACACACACCCCATCTCTCTTTCATTTCCTTCCCATCTTCCTCGCTTCTCCGTCACTTTATCTCTCACTTTCTCTTTTTCTCTTTCTCTCTTTCTCTCTCACTGGCTTACTCTCGCTCTGTAAGTCCTTGGCAGTCACGGTGTCCTGTTCCAAGACTGCATATTGGTGGGAGAAGACGCGGGTTTTCTTCCTTCATCCTCCTCCTTCCCTGTCACACGGATGGCTTCCCTCAGACAGTGATGGGCGAGGGAAGCTTCAACTCGCAGTGCTCTTCAAAGTAATTAAACCTTTATTATTAATGCATATGAATTAATGTGTTGTTCTAGGATAATGAATAATGGATTGTCCTTTTTTTATTATATTTGTATATATAACTCATTCCATTCATCAATCGGCATCTCTGGCTGAGCTAAATATTTACACGATATTAATCTGTTGTCTGGTCATCAATCAGCGAATTAATATGTGAATGTCACTCCCAAATTGCGCATTGGAAATCCACTCTACGCGTACCTCGATGGCAAGGATTAATTGGGGATTTGATTTGATCTGAGACTCTTTTAGAACTTAAACGTTAGCATAGATGAGAAGCGTTAGTATACCAGGTGTGTTTGGGTGGCGTGTGTGTGTGTGTATTTCCACGTTTCTTTCTTTCCTTCACTCGCCATCGCTTGTATGTCACTTTCCTATTTTGTTTCTAATATTATTTATTCTATTTCTTTCCTTGCTTTGTGTTTTCAGTGCAGTGAAATTTCCTTCAATTTGTTACCCCGCAAATTAATTTACTGTATTTCCCCCTTTGATTATATGCTACTAATCGTGTTTTCCTTCTTTCTTCCTAAGTATCCCCTCACTCGCTTTCTCATCCCCTCTCCCTCTTTTTTTTAATCCTCTCCTTATTATTTACATATTTTATGTCAAATTGTTACGTGGCTGTTTCTCTTCCTTCACTTTTCATCCATCTATTTATCTATCCAATAATTTCATCTCATATCATCCCATTCCATCCATCCTATCCATCCTTCCTCCCTTCCTTCCTTCCTTCCTTCCTTCCTTCCTTCCTTCCTTCCTCCCTCAGGCCTTTCCTTCCTTCCTCCTCCCTCTCCTTCCATCTTACCTACTCCCTTGTCCCTCCATTCTCCACTGTCCACAAAGTTTTAATAATGGTGAAGGTGGATTCTCTGAGACGAGGGTGAGTGGCGTGTGGATCAAGTTAGCCAATAATTTCACCTTCTCCTCCACCTCCCTTCCCTTCCCTCCTCCCTTCCTTCCAGTCTTCCCTCCTCTTATGCTGTCGTCCTTTTTACCCCTATCTCTTTCTTCCTCCCTCCAAGGCTTTTCTTTCTTTCCCTCCTATTATCTGTGTCCTAGACTGCCATCAATTTGAAAGGGAAAATAGGAGGGAAGAGGGAGGGTTGTCTTTCCAAAATGAGACAGGAGGACAGGAAGGCATACGAGGGAGAAAAGAGTGAAGAGAAACATGATGGGAACGCATTATAAGCAGCTGCTACTCACCAACTTCCCATTAATTGCCATTCTCGAAAATAAAAACATACCATTTGCAAAGTATCTCAGTTAAGTCCAAGAAAAGTTAGAAGAAAAAACAGATTAATCACCGGTAGTGTTGCAACTTTTAGGAATTATAAAAACATATGACGTGAGGACGTGTTTTATTGCTGCTTTAATTATTGATTGTGTAAATATTTAGCGTGAAAAGATAAACAGGTTATTCCTGGTGATTAAATTTTCAAAGTTTTGGAGTTAATTCGTAATCCCTTGATTAATTCCCTTGTACCGTGGCGCCAGACAGCGGGGGAAGCCTGGTGTACTTGGGGATCATACGAATTATTCATTACCCTCATACATTATTTAGATCTAGATTATTTTAGGCGTGACGCTTCTTAGTTCTCCCGTCCATGGAAGTATATTTTTCATAATAATAAAAAAAAAAACTAAATAAAATAGCTTAATACAATATAATACCTTGCATAATACTTTACAACGTGCGTCATAGTTGTAATAAATGAAGTCATGACAACATTAAAATAAAAGATACATTATTTTTACTGCCACACAGAACTGTATGCATCATGACGTTGGTGCCACGTATGTTTGCATTAACAAGTGTAAAAACTGCTGATCAACGATGTCAATTTTTACTTCCACTGATTACCCGCCAGTACTCAACCCACTGGAGGCTGCCCGTGTAGTGTCCCAACATGGTTTCGCAGTAAAACACGAACATATCTAAGGATAAGACCACCAATGACTTCCAAAAAGAAAAAGAAAAAGAAAAAGCGACTGGTACACCGGTTTTGTCATTAGTGCGACACAAGAGAAATCTGTGAAGAAAAGAATATGGGGAGGTGTATAGCAGGAAAGAGAGGAGAGCCTGGAAGGGAGGGAAGGAGGGAAGGAAGGAAGGTAAGGAAGGAAAGGGGAGAAGGAAGGGTGACTAAGATACCTGACGCCTCATTAATTATCAAGGAAGGTGGAGGCAGCGCTGAGTCACGCAAGCATGGGAGGGGAGGCGAAAGGTGAGAGAACTCTGAGAAAATCGAAAAGAAAATGGAGAGAGAGAGAGAGAGAGAGAGAGAGAGAGAGAGAGAGAGAGAGAGAGAGAGAGAGAGAGAGAGAGAGAGAAAGAGAGAAAGAGAGACCGTTGACAGTGAGGAGAATAACGCAATAAAGAGTGAGAGAGGGAGACGGGAGTGTTATATAAAGTGATAGGAGAGGAAGGGCACAGAGTAAAGGAAGAAGAAAGCATAACAGAGCTGAAGGGGAAGAGGAGAAAGAAATAATTGAAAGGTAAACTCGAAAAAGGGAAGGGAATGGTGTGGCTAGGAGAGAGAGAGAGAGAGAGAGAGAGAGAGAGAGGAGAGAGGGAGAGAGGGAGAGAGGGGGAGAGAAAGGATTAAATTTCAAGCCGAGAAAGTGAAGTGAAAAGGCAGGCCAAGTCTAATGAGAGGAGGTCGTAGGTAGGTCCCGGTCAAAGCAGTTTCTTGTGGGACTCAGGATCTCTACTCCCGACCCTTAAAAGGAGTTCGTCCACGTGTCCTTCAGGAAGTATTTATTCACTCATTCTTCCTTACCACTGACAAACAGCAGCGTGAGACTTTCGATCCTTCCTTGGCGTGGTGTGTAAGCCTCCTGTGATACCTTGAAGGACGGGGAAAGGTGTTTAGAATCTTTTATACAGGATAGGATTACACCTGCTTTCCTTAGCGTTGCGGCATAATTGATGAGGTGGGAGCCACATCACCACCTCGTCGTCTCCTCATAATCCAGGACAAACCTCGCTTTTACACAGCCTTGAATGGCGTTCCTGTTTCCTCACTGAAGCTGAGAATTGCGGGAAATGGCTATGCGTTGTTTGGAAAGGAAGGAAAGAACCAAGTGGCCGAGTTGAAGAAAGCGGAGGGGAGTAAGTGGAGAGGTGAGAGGAAGGCCACTCTAGGGGCGCTGGTTGGATGAAAATGGAGGAGACTCATCGTGGAGGAGAGGAAGGGGAGATATAGAAGAAAATAGAAAGAGGCCAGCTTACAATTATTTGCATTTAAATGAAGACATGAATAGGAAACAAGAAGCAGCGATAATGAAGTTCAGTGTAGCACGTAAGAGTTCATTGTATTGTTTGTGATAACGTAAGGCTGTGTTTAGTTGATGACATGTTATGCATTATCAGACTCTTTGTTGCATCGAGTGCACTCTCTTCTTTTTCCCAGTGAATTGTAGAATTGAATTTTCGTTTATAAAATGGTGGTTTTCGTCCTCATTTGATATTCGTGAGGAAAGTTCATTAGTGTGCGGGTGCGTGTGTGTATGTGCTCGCTCTGCGCCTGGATCAAAGGACCCTCAATTGTCCAGCAAGAACGGAGGAGTAAATCGAAAACCTCGCGATATAAATTCGTTTTAATGAATCCTCGGGAGATATAAGAGACTCCGAGGAGGCTTCAGAATATAGAGGGAGAAAAGTAGTAAAACGAAAAAATAAACGACATACTAGAAGGAAACGACGGGAAATGGAAATAAAGTCAGTCTACAAAAGGAGAAAATGAAGAAAGTGACTGTGACTGTCGGTAATGAAAGATAAACACAAATCCTTTTCTGTACCCGGAACCGGCGGAGACTTAGCGTGACGGTCCTATGAGGAGTCAGTGGACTGAAGGAATTCGACGTCGATTACCAGAGCGTCCCCCTGGCGGCCGGCGGCGTGTGGCTGGTGTGTGTGTCGGACGTCAATGAAGCGACCTTGAACACACCTGAGGCATGCTGTGAGGGGACCAGTGAGGCGGCGCGGCGCGTTAGTGGTGCAAGAGATGGGCAGCGAGAGATGGGCAGGGAGAGAAGGGGAGACAGAAACGGGGACTAGGATGAGAGAGAGAGAGAGAGAGAGAGAGAGAGAGAGAGAGAGAGAGAGAGAGAGAGAGAGAGAGAGAGAGAGAGAGAATCAATAACAGATGATCATAACATAAAACAAACACACACACACACACACACACACACACACACACACACCACACCACACACCCACACACCTGCAATAACCTAGACCAAGCGACAAAGCAGCGACATTAAAATAAAAGATGCTGAGAATATAACTCTGAGAATACCCAAGCAGTGGGCGTCGGGCGGGGAAGAGGAAACACTGTGTCACCAAGGGAGAAACATGGCCCAAAGACAAGCTCTCAGCGAGGCTTGATGCGGCGGCCGCTTGAACGGACGATGATAAAGCGTGGCTATCTAGGGTGCGGGACGCTGCCTGGGCCGCCGCCAGTACTCGTAGATGAGACACTGGAACGAGCAGCGATAGAGGAAAGGATCATCACCTATTGTGGTGGCTGAATAAATTTATAATAATGAAAAATAACTCGCGAAATATGAGACTCCTCCCGGTGGTTGCTAAAGGGAGGAAGAACAGAGACACATAGAGGGAGAGGAATGCATAAGAGAGGGGCTGATGATGGGAAGGGAAGGGATTAGAGGAAAGTAGAGAGGGATATATATTTAGGGAATGTGATGCTAAACTGTCGTATGTAGCAGGATAGGCATGTGCCGAGGATTCTAAGGGAGGGAGATAAGGTAGATGTGATGTATTTGAATGTGTTGATAAGGGACAGAGTAGAGGGAGAAGGAGGAAGAGAGAGTAAAAGTAGAAGAGGGAAAATAGAAGGGAGGAGAAATGTTGGAGCAGGATGTAGACGACGATAACGACAAGATTTGTAGGCGAAATAAGTGAGTGAGACTTAAAGTAATCTGACGAGCAGGATTAATGAGGAAGAACTAATGTAACTGAGGATAAATATGAAGATGGATGGACACAACGAATGGATGTGATCAAGACAATGGTTTTAAAAGACTCTTTTTTTATATAAAAGTAATAAATATACTAGTTTAAGAGGAAGCAGTAAGGAAATACACAAAATAAGTGTTGGAGGAATCAATTAAATAACTGTAAAAAACGTGAAAAAGAAAACATGTTTATAAAATTTGATATAATAAAAAAAAATGTGAAGATTGTGTGAATGAAAACGAACTAGTGATTCTCTACTTAGAAGAATGAATAAGTAAGAGAAGAAAACTAATCTGAAATGATAAGAATGAAAAAGAGGAGGCCGAGTGTGATAGCGGCAGCAGGGTGAGGAAATCTATAATGGTTGACAGCGAACGAGGCAGCCAGTGCTTTGGGGGAGCAGAGGACCAAGCTCCACAATGCCGTTTCAGGCGAGTGACGGCGAGCAAGCCTCCTCGTCTCCTTCGCAGATCAATAGGGACGAAAGCCTCCACGTCGCCTTAGGAAGCTTGCTCAACGGCGCTGCACACACTTCAGGGAGGGAGTAAGACTACTTTATTTATTGCAATGGACCGACGTGGAGGGGAATATTATCAATGGTGGAGTGTGTCTCGTTAGAGTGTAGGAGTTACAGCCTCGTGCATATAAGTAAATGTAAAATTATGACTCTTTCTAGAAGCCTGAATTTCGTGTATTTTGAGTATCTTCAGGACGTCATTAATATCCTTCAAATTTAAGCTGTGTGCATACATCAATGAAGGCAAACATTCTTGTCGTGGTATTCTCATGGTGAAGGAAGCAAGTCAATATGTATCTATCGAAGGTCGGATCACGCGGAAAGAAAGGGATAAAGAAACCTGGCGCAGATTAAGTGCCTCAAATGAACACTGTGCCACCCAGCGCACCGCCTGTAACCTTCACCTGAACCCCAGCGTGTGCCCTCATCAAGCCCTGCGAGGCCTCAATATCCTCCCGTCATGCTCGGCGGAAGAGGGTCTCGCCTGTCGTTCCCAGACATCGGAGCTCAGTGGGTGATGACTCATCTTACTACTCCTCCTCCTCCTCTTCCACCTTTACCTCCACCTTCTCCACCTCTTCCTCATACTCTTCCTCTTCTTTTTCCTTCTCCTCTTCCTCCTCCTCTTCCTCCTCCTTCCGTTTCTTCTCCGGTTCATGATAGAGAAGGTAGTCACATCACGTTTCGAGGAACTGACTGCAAGCAGCAACACGCTTGTATGAAAACGAGACAGGACGGAGGGGTAAAGAAGATAAATATTGAGAGAGAAAAACAAAAATCTAAAATGATATAAAAAACCTTGCAGTCTCGTAAACTAACTATTTACATGCATTCAGTAAAAGAAAAAAAATGGAAGACACCCCAAAACCAGAAACCGTGGGACACAAGCAGTACATAAACACCTTCAACCGGGAATCAGGCGAACATAAAAAACGAGGGAAAAAAAGAAAAAACAAGCAATTCCGCTCATCGCAAAAGGGACGGGAAGTAAACTAGAACCAAGGCAACACACGGGCCCAGAAGACAAAAGCACAATAGCCATAACATTCCAGCAGACAAACAGCAGCCGTAAAGGAAAGGCAGACATGCAGTATTGGGTGAGGAGGAGAAGGAAAGGAAGAAGGAAGGAAGCAAGGGAGGGATGGAGGAGGGGTAAGGAGGGGAACGAAATGGTAATGCAGGCAACAGGCACCAGACAAGGAGGCAGACCGACGCCCCGAGAGAGAGAGAGAGAGAGAGAGAGAGAGAGAGAGAGAGAGAGAGAGAGAGAGAGAGAGAGAGAGAGAGAGAGAGAGAGAGAGAGAGAAAGAGAAAGAGAGACGGTAGGAAGCAGAGAAGGGAAAGTCTATAAGAAATATCTTTACCTCTCGGGAGATCTGATCGACGCTTTTAGGAACACGCGAGTGAAAGAAATCGAGGGAGTGAAGGTGAGTGAAAGGGAAAGTGAAAGTGAGTGAAAATGAGTACGTGAAAGTGAGTGAGTGAGAGTGAAGGCCAGTGAGTTAGTAAAGGTGAATGAAGGTGAGTGAGGCGAGGCAATAAAAGGAAGGAATAGAGGTGACTGAGGAAATGTAGGAGGGAGAAGGTAATAAGAAAGATAAGGAGAAGGAAAGGTGGAGGTGGAGGAAGAGTTCTTGGCCGGAGATGACTTTCATAGTAATAATAATAATAATTAAATTGATAATAATAATAATAATAATGATAACAATAATAATAATGATGATGATAATAACAATAATAATAATAATAATAATAATAATAATAATGATATCACCATTTGTACTGATTACAACAAATTATTGCCATCAGCATCATCAACATAAAGAAGCGAGGTATTTTTCAGGCTTTATAATAGATCAACTTAATAGCGTCATAAAAGAGACAAGTGGCGGCGCACACTGCGTTATTACCTGGCGGCGCCGCGTTGATGGCTGAGAAAGTTTGCTAATTACGCTGTCGCTCACGTGTTCCCGCCCGTCCTTCGAGGGCGAGGCTCTGGAGGTCTCGGATGAACCAGTTGCCTATACGTGTGCATGTCCGTGTACTCGTGTGTGTGGGCGTATATGTGTTTGTTTATCATCATACTTTCGTTGTTGTGGTAATATATTGAAGGACTTAATAGACTCCTCACGTTCTTTGGTAATTAGACATATCATGTAGAAATTACCTGTTTCTATTTTGTAAGTCTCTGTCGAATGTGTGCCGTAATGATGAGATGTTTAACGATCATTGCCGTCTCAATTATGTTTTACATACATAGGAATCACCATTTCATAGGTTTTTTTTTTCTACATATCTAAGAATTATTGATATGTATGTGTTTGTGGTTTTTATCAGGAAATACAGCTGCTAATAAATCAAGCTGTTTGTCGCCCTTTATTTATTTTTTCATTGCTCACCCGTTTCCAGGGTGGATACTATTGTACATTCAATAATTCAATATAATATCTTTTGTGTATATGGTTGAATGAACAATTTTGAGCCTCGACAATCACAATATTCATACAAAGGCTCAGCCAGCACGGTCACGCGTTTCCCTTTGTGAAAAGTGATCTCTGATTGCTGAACATTTGGAGTTAAGTCGTGATATGACATTCATCAAAGATTGCCTCTGAAATAATAAAGGGAAAGTACATGGAATTGATAATCTTTGTAGCTGTTGCTGTGTGTGGTGTGTGTGGTGTGTGTGTGTGTGTGTGTGTGGTGTGTGTGTGTGTGGTGTGTGTGTGTGTGTGTGTGGTGTGTGTGTGTGTGTGTCTGTGTCTGTGTCTGTCTGTCTGTGTTTTAATGTTTGATTGTTTGTCTCTCTCTTCGTTTCACAAGATATTAATTTTTGCTGGCTAATATCATTGCAATATTTTACAAGATTCGAGTTGAATAACAAATATTCCCTTTTGATCAAGAAGCAAATATCAGGTATTCATGTCACCATCTCGCTTGTCATCCCCCCCCCCTTCTTCTCTCTCCTTCTCACTCGCTCTTACATTCCTTCTTTCTCTCGTGTCTTTCATCTTTTCTCTCCCTTTTCTTTCTCAGTACGAGAGAGAAACTGAAATGCAAGGGAAACATATTTGCTACACTCCCTTCTTCAGTTCTCATTTGTCTGTTACCTAAGAGTAAGGCTGAAATGCTACATAGTTTTGCACATAGTTTGAAATATTTGTTAGCGATCCTGTGTAGCGTTAAATTACCAGACAAAAATACTCCAACGATCAACTACTGTAAATTTTCCTCAGTGGTGTTCACTAATTTCGAAGACGAAACTATTTTTTCTGATAAATATTTTTGTACTTTAGATTGATGTGGTCTATGTTTTTCCCGCACATTATGTTTTCTAAACCTTCCACCGCTAACAAACTAGTGACTTACGTTGTGAATTGTGAGGCCAATTGGCAGAATCTTAGGCATCAAGTATATACGGAATATACTGTTGGGGTTGTCGTGTTTCACTAAGCACGTGCCGCGGCGTCCTACTTTTTTTTTATCAATAGCACATTGGCAGGAAATGTATGTGGCAGCTCTGAACTTTGATACTTGGTTCCCTTTGTTCAGCTCCTTTAACAGCCAGTCGTCGACGCTTTCAGTTACCGACAAACACAGATATAAATGTTCCAATAAAAAAGTGGTGGGGGGGGGGAGGGGCGGGCTTGTGTGTGTGTGTGTGTGTGTGTGTGTGTGTGTGTGTGTGTGTGTGTGTGTGTGTGTGTGTGTGTGTGTGTGTGTGTGTGTGTGTGTGTGTGTGTGTGTGTGTGTGTGTGTGTGTGTGTGTGTGTGTGTAAGTTTTGTTGTGTGTGCGAACGCGTGCATACACACACAAACGCACACACTTCATAAACAAACACGAATACACAGTAATATAAGTGATTTAGTGTAACGGTCGAGTAATGATATTAATGAATAGATGAAAGATTTGCATTCAATTAATTCGCTCGTTCTACAGGTATGTCTCTTTTAATTATGGTGATTAGCCAATGGGGATATCGATCTGAAAATATGAAGTATGTGTTAATCATGTCTGGTATATCAGTGGACTACTAGGCCTGATGACCAGTCATCACGGCGGTGAAACTCTACGGATACGTCCATTCACGTTTCACTAACTTAACTATACTGTAGGATTAGGTTAAAAGATTTTCATGCAGTTTTAATGTTTCTAACTTCTAACTAAGTAAATTTTTATATTTCTAGCTCCTATATACATTTTTCTTTTTATTAATCCTCTATAATTATTTCAAATCAATGATATGTCAATGCTATTCCCAAAGAGAAATTCGATAAAGAGAAAACAATTAATTTTCTCTGTCATAAGGGAAGTAATTAAGCGAGATAAATGGATCATATTCATACTTTCCTTGATTCTATTAGCGGTGAATATCTTGGCCTCTGTTTCCACCCGACTCGCTGCATCTACGATTGACTAAGTGCCGGTTTGTCTGTCTGTCTGTCTGTCTGCAATCGCAAACCTGCGCGCCCACCCAGCACGTTTACCCTCTCTCTCTCACACACACACACACACACACACACACACACACACACACACACACACACACACACACACACACTGTTTTCCAGTTTCATTACCTCCTCGCCTCCATGGCCCGACAGCATACCTGGATGAATGGCCTCACTGGGACCTTTACACCTGCAACATCGTTGAGGGAGATGGAAGGAAAAGGCCCAGAAGGGGGAAGGGAGGGTTGGAGAGCCGCTTGGAGGGTTAAGAATGGAAAAATGGTGTAGGCAGATGTGAAATAAGAGGGATGACAGGAAATTTAAATGAGAAGAAAAATTGGCTCATTATTGATATTATTTTTATTATTAATATTATTATTTCATCATTATCATCGCCATCGTCAGCGCCGTCATCATTCTCAGTTCAAGGCAAAAAAGGCTGAGTAAGTGAAGTCATTTGTCTTTCACGTCTAGGAAATTCGGTGGCCAGTGGCTGTCTCATCCATCGCTGCTCCATGACCCTGATATATGGACAAGGGAGCAGTGCGTCGCCTCCCACCACCCCTCCTGACCCCCATAACTCACGTCTCTTGGCCGGGAGAGGAGTGTGAGGGAGGCTGGGGACGACCACTTTATAATTGATGTTACTTTCGAACGCCGAAATGCATCGTTCTATGAATTTCACCGTTGACAATAAATGACTAGTACTCCCTTTCCCACTCACTACCTCTCGCTCTCCCTCCTTCCCTTGGCTCTCCCTTTCCCTTTACCTTCCATCTTCCCTCGGTCATTCTTCCAAAATGACCCTTGAAACCGTTTATAGTTAATTACTTCATGATTTATTACTTCAGTGTATTTTTTCCTTAATGTTTATTGCTCATTAAGATAATTATTCTGAGGCCTTGGATATTATTCTTCGCTCATATAATCATATACTAAAAGATGTAATTTTTTTCGCCGAACTTTTCAAAGTATAAAGACATTTGTAATTACGCGTCACAGATGGAGATGCATTACATTAAGAAAAAAAGAAGAAAAACAGAACTAAACGTAATTTATGTTAAAAGTTACCTTCATGAAGTTACTGTGACTAATTTAAACTGTACTTATTGTTCTTTGTCTTGACATTCACATTAATCCTGAAGAAACGTGTAATAAAGAAAAGAAAGTTGTGAATGGCAGGAAAGTTGTCAGCTTCACTCACGATCATCCGTTTATTGTGCAATGACAATAAAAAAGGACGTGGATGTTTGAGGCAGCCCGGCCTTAGTACCATTGTAGGGACCACTTGGTATGTCATCAACAGTAAAACAAAAGCATAAACTACTTCAACAAAAATAACACTACTACTACTACTACTACTACTACTACTACCACTACTACCACTACTACCACTACCACTACTACCACTACTACTACTACCACTACCACTACCACTACCACTACTACTACTACTACTACTACTACTACTACTACTACTACTACTTCTATTTATATTATTACCACCAACACTACTTGAGACCCACAGTAGAGGGTAATCGCTTGGGGCCATGTTGTGTCTGTTTGTTTTTTATATCACTACAAACAAATAAGTAAAAAGCTGTAGAGGAATAGTAAAAGACGAATAAGAAAAAGATAAATCCAGTAACAAAAGTAATTTAAAATCAAATTCGTTTTCCTCCTGTGTTCTGTCCTTTGTCCCGTCTCAACGTACCTCGCTCATTACTTTCATCTGGCCAGCCCTCCAGGTGGCCTCAAATGCTTATTAACACCCAATGAATATAAAGGTTGTTGTCGCTTGCCTCTCTTTACGTGTCTCTCGGTAAGGATTACAGTGTTTTTCGACATAACTCGCCCCAGACACCCTCTCTCATGTGTATTACCCTCTTATTAGTACATGTAAGGTTGGTAGAGTTTTGTGTTGGGTAAGGGTCGTGGCTCCGAGGCAGTTAGTTTCTGTTCGAGTCGCGCGGGATTTGAAAGGTGTTATGAACGCGTAGTTAATGGAAGGCTTTTCATGTGGTGGTAATTGGCAATTTGGCGAGGGTAGTGGTGACAATAATGGTCATTGGGATATCTTTTTTAGTACGTGATATGTGGAGGTGCTTGAAGCAGAGTGGCGGTGGTGTCGAGTGTAGTGCTTTTTTAAAATTCTTTTTAATTACCAGCTTCTGTATTCCTCGCTATAAATGTCGTGCGTGAGGTGTTGATGTTTTCTGATTACTTTTGAGTCATGCAAATGTTCGGTTTCGTTGTATTTATTGCTGAAGGTAAAGTACATTTATGTATCATAAAGCTGTAAACGCACCACTGATTCTCCATTTAGGTGGACACATTCAGTCCTGGAGGGAAAGGAAGGCAAATGAAAATGAAAGGAAAGGTAATATGTTACATTTCGCTGCTGCTGTGTTGGGAAGTGTAGACGTGTGGATGAAAGTTATTAAAGTAGAGACGTTTGTTGGTTTGTAATTTAGTAATGTATTGTTTATGCTGATAAAGAAAAGAATGTTTGAATACTTTTAAGGATTAGTGAAAAATAAACATACTTATTTTTTATTCACTGAATTAATGCTTACTTCGGATGAGTCTTTGTTCTGTTACGATTTAATTGTTGATTAAATTTCTGTATTAAAGCTGCAACTCTGCAACTCTGGCGTTAAGGCCGTCACGCCAACGTCCCGGGACCATGTTGACGAGTCTGTGTGAGGCGCCATCAAGGTGCATTGTTACGGCTGGAAAGTGTTGTCAGTTGGTCGGCAACACAACATCTGCGTAAAGGAAATGGTTCTTAGTGAAGGCAATCATGTTTTTCATTAATTGTTAAGGATATTACAACACGTATTTAGTTTTTTTTTCTGAGAAACTTATATGTTTGCTATTTTGTTATGTTATCTTGAAACGAATCGGTCATTCAGACAATATACGTTACTCATTAAAGCGGCAACGATAGTCTTATTTTTGAGCTGATATGAGACCAAGATGAACAGTAATACGAAAACTGTACGTCCACCAAGCACTACACTCTGGACTCACACTTGACAGTCTACCTTCACAAAGATGGTGCAACACGGCATCGTCCCTGACAAAATATAGCACTTTCATAACTGATACATGGTGTCTTGAATGACAATGAATAGATGACGAACATGAACATTTTTCGTTGTTCTTCGGACGCCATTCATCTATTACACAGAGAAGATTGGCTTGACACATGCTGTCTCTCCCATTGCATGTTTGATCTGCCTTCTGACACAAGCAGACACTCCGGTAACTGACTCTTATTCAAGCTGCCTGACGACTACAAATTGCGGTCCTTTGCACTGATCGGCAGGTCATTTGCGTTCAGTGAAAGTATTGAAGACTTTCAAATCTACAATATCCCTTTTCTGTTTGTAAGATGGAACGTTTCGTATCACTAACGAAATTGCCAAAACTCAGCCGGACGATCATTCTCTTCATGAATTTACGAGGTGACGCAAAAAGACGATACTGCTCTGCGGGGACACATGAAACGGAACCGTCGCTCAGCGCGTCGCACTTGGATTCATCAATTTGATAGTTTTATCTTACACTTTCCTGATCAATGTAATAAGTGTTGGTCAAGAGCCATTGTCTCCAGCACCTGGGGTGTGTGTGTGTCTGTGTGTGTGTGTGTGTGTGTGTGTGTGTGTGTGTGTGTGTGTGTCTCTGTGTCTGTGTCTGTCTGTGTGGGTGCGTGCGTGCGTGCGTGCATGCGTGCGTGCGTACGCGCACACCCACACACACACACACACACACACACACACACACACACACACACACACATACAGACACACAGATACACACACAGACACACACACACACACACACACACACACACACACACACACACACACACACACACACACACACACACACACACACACACACACACACACACACATACATAGATACATACATACATATTTACATACATGCATAGATACATGCATACATACAGACAGACATAGACATACATACATTCATACATATATACATACAGAAGTCAGGACGAAACTAGACTCTGGGAAATAAAATCCTCCTTAGGAAAGAACGAGAATATAAAAGGGAAAGGATAAATGTGAAGGAAAAGGGCGAGAAAGAGGCTGGAATAACTCTGGATTGCAAGGTAAAAAAGAGGGGTCAGGCGAGGGGAGGCAGCGAGGGGACCGAGGGTAATGGACGGGAGGAAGGACAGAAAAGAAGAGATTTGGAGCGACAAGTACAGACAGACGTGTGGAGACAGGGAGAGGCAGACAGACAAACATACAGCTCATTTACATGTAAACAGGGAGGGACAAATAAGAATACCGACCAACTAAACAAAAAGAGGGAAGAATAAACAAATTAATTAGAAACAAATTTTGAACACATGAGTATTATGTATATCTATCTTTCTCAATCGGTACACCTGTTCATCTACTTTTTTTTTAACTTAGAATATTCTGCATAATGCTTATAGTGTAGAATATACTTTTTATGGTAACAAATTATTATTATTAT
>JAPQNM010000040.1:18893034-18903034 GCA_029783475.1 Metacarcinus magister | reverse complement strand
ACTTTACTTCAATAACCGGCGAACACAACACGGAGGACAGTTATGCCTCTGATTGCAGGGATAATGAAAGTTTCGTTGAATGTCAGCAATATCCTTTTATGCAGGTTTATGGAAGGACACTGTGTACCAAGACCTCATTTGGCAACTTTGTGTGTCTCTTTTCTGTGTCATCTGCTGCACAGGCTTTAATTGGCGGCGGAAAGTGTTGATAGTGAGACCCAGGACTCCTCATAGCATGGCTTACACTTCTACATGACCACAAGAACACGGGGACAAGTGTTTTCTAATGGGATCACTAGTGTATTCATAAAACTGGACATGTGAGGCTGAAAATAACGACGCTATAATACTTCTGCTGCTTTTATCTGGACGCTCTTTGCCGCCAGACACACTGATGTTTGCATCCATCAAAAATCTCATCTTTCCAATTAACAAGTCGAGCTCGTTTGATCTTGCCTCATATTTATTGCCTGATGAAATTGGCCATCTCCATGTTCCTATGAATTTTAATTGAATATTCATTTTCAGTCATAATTATTTCTTGTCAAGGTTTTCTGTATCGTGTATTTTTTATTTGTCTTTTAATTTTTTTTTGCCTTGGAATGGTTTAGTAAATATACTTTGTAATGGATTTAGGTTTCCTTCACAATATTTTATTTTATTTTACTGGGAGTTCCTATAGCATATTCTACGTCCTTTATGTTTCCTTAGTGTTCAATTGCAATCTGATTATAAAGAAAATTTGTAATAATCAATCCAAGGTTCTCTCTCTCTCTCTCTCTCTCTCTCTCTCTCTCTCTCTCTCTCTCTCTCTCTCTCTCTCTCTCTCTCTCTCTCTCTCTCTCTCCCTCCTACGAATTACCTCTTATCCCTTCCCCTTTATCCTTCTTTCTGTATCGTCGATCTCATCTCGTATGCTTTCTTGTTTTTATTATACATTCTTCTTTAGAACTGCATTTCACTTCCTGGTTTTCCTAATCATGCAATATTTACTTTTTCATGCAGCAGGAAATTTTCGTTTTCCTCTTCTCCCGTTTCCCAACTCCTCCCTTTATTTATTCTTCTTCTTGCCATGCATTTATTTATTTTTCTCTCCCTTCCACTCCTTTCTCCCATTCTCTCTTCATGTTTATCTCTTGACTCCTGGTCTTATCATACGTTGATCTCCTCTCTCACTCTCTTTCTCTCTCCTCTTCTCTTCCCACCCCACCTCTTATCTCCTATCCTCAAAGCTCTATGTAACTTAATTCTCTCTCTCTCTCTCTCTCTCTCTCTCTCTCTCTCTCTCTCTCTCTCTCTCTCTCTCTCTCTCTCTCTCTCTCTCTCTCTCTCTCTCTCTCTCTCTCTCTCTCTCTCTCTCTCATGCATTCCCCTCACCCTCTCATCTCCATATGATATTTTCCGGGCGTCCGTTACCATCTCTTTGTCCTTCTCTTTGCCTCCTTCTGCCCCTTTTCTTTCTTATTTTTCTTTCTTTCTTTTATTCATGTCCATATGCTACTCACCCTTCCCTTACTCTTTCTCTAATTTCGTCTTCTTTCTTGCTCCTCATTTCACTTAGAAAGAGAAAGAGAGAGAGAGAGAAAGAGAGAAAGAGAGAGAGAGAGAGAGAGAGAGAGAGAAAAGAGAGAGAGAGGAGAGAGAGAGAGAGAGAGAGAGAGAGAGAGAGAGAGAGAGAGAGAGAGAGAGAGAGGAGAGAGAGAGAGAGAGGAGAGAGAGAGAGAAAGAGAGAAAAGAGAGAAAAGAGAGAAAAGAGAGAAAAGAGAGAGAGAGAGAGAGAGAGAGAGAGAGAGAGAGAGAGAGAGAGAGAGAGAAAGAGAGAGAGGGGGGGTGGGAGAAGATGTGATGTTAAACAAAGGCTGTTAGATTATATGAGCTAAATATATATTTCTTGAACGCTTGAATGTGTCCTTATGAACGAACACACACACACACACACACACACACACACACACACACACACACACACACACACACACACACACACACACACACACACACACACACACACACACACACACACACACACACACACACACACACTTCCCCTGAGATGCATGTAATCAGTGTGACATACAGACCTGCTTTCTGGATTCACTCACACTATTATGCCAGTCATCTCCACCACTCCTTTCTACTCTCTTCTCTCTCTCTCTCTCTCTCTCTCTCTCTCTCTCTCTCTCTCTCTCTCTCTCTCTCTCTCTCTCTCTCACTTCCTTGCTTTCCTGCTTAAATCGCCTTTGGAAATTAAGCTTCACCTCGCTAGCCTGGTTCTCGCCTTGGGTGGGGCTGAGGGTGACGCCGGAGTGCCCACCTGCGCTGTCAAAATATAATCCTTATGCAAATTGGATTATACATATTGCGTTGTGTTGGTGCGGCCTGGAGGTGCGACTTATCTTACATTTTCTTCCTACTCATCTTCTTACTCATCTTCCTTTCTTCCTTTTCGCAGATAATCTTTATCTTTCCATCTCCTTTTCTCTTTGTATACCTCTCTCTTTTCATCTTTTATCTCCTGAGGGCAGACACAGCAGCAACAGGAAGATGAGGGAGGAGATACACGAATGCGACGCAGATTGATTTGAGGATGGAGAGCTGGTAGAGCTTTAGAGCTGATTCGTGATTGTCAGTGAAGGGGCGGTGGAGGGGATGGGGGAAGGAGGGGCGGTGGAGGGGATGGGGGAAAGAGGGGCGGTGGAGGGGATGGGGGAAGGTGGGGCGGTAGAGGGGATGGGGGAAGGAGGCGCCGCGGGTTTAAGGATGAAGTTGGAGGTGTGTTTGAGGATGATGCGTAGAAGGGAGGGAAGGACTGAATTTGGACTGGAGTTTGCATGAAGTTCCTTAAGCTTTTTTGGTGGTGAACGTAGAGCAAGTTTGTGTGTGTGTGTGTGTGTGTGTGTGTGTGTGTGTGTGTGTGTGTGTGTGTGTGTGTGTGTGTGTGTGCGTGCGTGTGTGTGCGCGTGTGTGTGTGTGTGTTCAAGGCGCTGGAAATTACGGAAGACTTCCTTTGCCCTGGAGGAAAGTATGGAGGCAGGACGGGAGGGAAGGAGGCAGGCAGGCAGGCAGGCAGGCAGGTAGGTCGGTTAAATTGGAGGTAATTCAGAGGAAATTGAGTGATGTTATTGGGAACGATGTATAATATGCATAAATCATTGCTCGTGGCTTAGTGGATGAGAACTAAATAACAGGATTTCAAATATACTACACACATACGGTAGAGGAGGAAAGGAGGAGAGAAGTTAGAATGCAAGAAGGAAGCAAAAGGAGAACATTGTCAAGCAGAAAAGAAAATACAATTGTTGTACTGTAACTCGTGACAAGGGTACGACAACGAGATCTTAGAGAGAGAGAAAAGCGGAACGTGAGGTGAAAGTGAGCTGAATTTACACCAAACTCTGCCTCTTCAGTGCAAACGTAGCCCCGTATCAAGGCACCATACAGAACTACGACTCCCTTTCAGAGCTTGTAGAACTTGTGTGTGTGCGTGCGTGTGCGTGTGCGTGCGTGTGCGTGCGTGCGTGCTCTATGTTTTAAATGAATAATGAAAACCATATTAGGTGACAATGGAATCCGATAATCCACAGAAAACAGTACTTTATTAAACATTTACAAAATCGAAGTTAAAGCGGCTGTTTCCTAGTAATATCAATGTGTTTGTAGCAATAATTCTTGTGTGATGTAGTTTATTATATTATCCTTCTTTTGTTATTTATATAAATAGAGAAAAAAAATAGCACGTAGCACCAGTTTTGATTTTCGTAATTACTGAAAATATTACAATCTACATTTTCTCATGCATGAAAGATCACGGGGGGTTACTGTACTATTTTTTATCCTCATTCATTGTGAAAACATTAAAAAAGAACAGTTAATATTTAAATGTAATTATTATGTACATCATGGAAGTCATGTTTTAAATATCATTGTGAGTATGCGTGTGTGTGTGTGTGTGTGTGTGTGTGTGTGTGTGTGTGTGTGTGTGTGTGTGTGTCTGTGTGTCTGTGTGACAGATACTCCCTCTGAATTTTTCTGTTGCGTATTTTTCCTTGAGAGAGAGAGAGAGAGAGAGAGAGAGAGAGAGAGAGAGAGAGAGAGAGAGAGAGAGAGAGAGAGAGAGAGAGAGAGAGAGAGATTAAAATAAATATTTGAAGCTAGTTATCAACAGCACACGTTTCAAGGAAAAAAAAAGTATCGTGTTAACATTGAATGAAGAAAATCCTTGAAATTGAACATTAATGCGTTTCTATCTTCTTGGAACTGCAATTATTTCTTTCTGTATTTTTTCCTGTCAAATCTCTTGAAATAAACACTCAATACAGAGAGTAATAAATACACATTATAGGAAGTAACGAACGCCCGCTCCCCAGGTAGAAGTAGTAGTAGTAAATCATAATACATTACCAGCTGTGTGCATAAAGAAAGCCAATTAAGAACGAGCTTCTGTCAGGTGACTTAAGGCAGCTGAGACAACAGGATGTACTAAAAAAAGAGATGAAAGAGGGGAGAAAACATGAGTAATGCGCCTTAGGAAGGGTGTGGAGAACAAATGCAAGTTAAGACTATACGTACCAAGGTGAACAAATGTAAAATATTAAGAAGGTAAGAAGAATGACTAGAGAAATACGAATAAAAATAGTAAACGCGAGAGATGAATAACATGAAGATTACACTTATAACCAAATTACATTGAGTAGGACGAGGTAAGGCGAGGCGAGATCAAAGTTATGGGTAAGGCAACCGAACAACAACAAGGCCACACGCTCAACTATTCCATCAAGTTACACAAGACCAATAGCCGTACATCCCTAGAGCCTCGAACGCCGGTAAATAACCACGAATACCAAAATAACAACTCCCACCACGACCAATCTCCGGGCCGAGAGAGACTACCCCCGGGGAGAGGAAATCATGTTGAAGGAATTAAGGAGAGGGAGAGAATAAAAGGAAGGAGAAATTATAGAGGAAAGGCTAAGAGAATAGAAAAGAGATGGAGGAGAGACTTACAACGTGTCCTAAGGGATGGAAGTAAAGATGGAGAGGGAATGCTGAAAATAGGAGGAGGGAGGCGGCTGTGAAAGGAGGGGAAATGAAGGGGAGAGAAGGAAAAGAGAACGGAAGGACGTTGCAATATATATGTATGGCAAGAAAGAGAGACGAAGAATGAGAAAAGATATAAGGTAACTGTGGCTGCATAAAAGGAGGGAAATTGCACGGGAAAGAGGTTCATAGATAAAGGAAAACGAAAAAGAAATAATGAAAGTGAATGAAATGCTACGAATAGGGAACAAAAAGTTTCAAGACGTGGAAGGAATTGAACATGAATACTACTGTAACTTCAGACAAAGGAAAATTGTTATATAAAGTAAATGACAGAAGGGGAGGAGAAAGACCCTGTAAATAGAAGGAAATTTTACTAAGGAGACAAGGGAAGGGAAGAGGAAGAGAACTATCAGGTTAAAATACTGAACACCGCAGCGCGAAGTGTATAAACATTAGGGAGCAAGACACAATGCATCTCTCATCATCACTCATCAAATGAAGGAACATATGAAAAAAAATATATCAGTTCTCAAAAAAAGTACACACACAAAAGGAAAATAGCCAATTTACCGCTCAGCTTGTTAATCAGATTAGAATAATCTGTTGTTTTGGTGGACCGTATACAGATAATAGACAGGAAAAAAATAACCATTTTCCATTGAGCCATCCAGTGAACCATCCACCCATTTGTATATCTAAGGAAGGAGAATATAACCCATCTACATCACGAATCCAGCCGACCTTTAAAGTAGTGTGGTCAGCGCAGAGCAGTCTAAGAGCTTCTCGTCCTGATTCTTTCCTCAAAAGAGACAACGAGCAAAAGAAAGGCGGAAAGAAAGACAGAAAGAAAGAAAGCAAGCAAGAAAGAAAGCAAGCCGTGTTGCTTCCGTCACTGGGTTTGTTGCAGTGAGACAAAAGGCAGACACAACCAGGAGATGAAATCAGACCCGATCATCAGGAGAAAGCATTGGCCTGAAACACGCATGAACGAACACGCCGAGGATGAAACAGACATGATGATAATGGGGGAAGGAATGAGAAGAAAAACTTACAAATACAGTGTGAGAGAGAGAGAGAGAGAGAGAGAGAGAGAGAGAGAGAGAGAGAGAGAGAGAGAGAGAGAGAGAGAGAGAGAGAGAGAGAGAGAGAGCGTAAAAAGGGTTAGCGTTCAGGGACATAATTAGCACTGACATTATCACGTGAAAAATGGCTGAACAGAAAATTTATGTTCAACAGTAAGGTGAATTGATGTTAATGGGATAATTTACCCTACATCCACACCAGCTTACCCATTACGCTGCTGCTATTTGTCTTTTTTCCATTCTTTCTCAATCATTTTCATTTTTTTTCCACTTGCTTCCCATCTCGATACTTGTTTCCCATATGTATACATTTGTGCATTCTCTGATTGTTCCTGTATAGACAGCTGTGGACATATAACACACACACACACACACACACACACACACACACACACACACACACACACACACACACACACACACACACACACACACACACACACACACACATGATTATATTATGTACGTGTGTATGTATGTGGATATATATTAGCACCTACATTGATAAAGGAATTTCCTACAATAATGGTGCATATGGGAAGAAAATGCTTATTATTCATAGTATAAAAACAAAAAATAAATGGGACGAGAATATTTGTTAAAAAAAAATCCTCCGTGATGTGATGCATATACAATTTCCAAAAAAAAAGTTATGATATCTCACCAATGAATAAAAATGAGACCTAATGAACTTACATATATTAGTATAACTTGTATATGCAGTCTGATATGTGGAAGCAAGGGAGGATCATTAAGTACAAGAGAATGGGAAATACATTGAAACAAAAATGCAAACATGAAGAAAAAAAAGCTGTGTCGAGGGAGGTTTAATGAAATATAAAGTATTGTACATTTTTTTTCCATTTGTTTTGGCATGCTAGATCAGAGGGGAAGAAGCGTAAGGGAAGGGGGTGAGGGAGGAGGGGGTGGCTTGCATCTCTCATCCGCCCGGAAAATTAGCAGCCAAAAGAGAAGCGAATATTACCCACACGAGTAATTCCCTGCATCTGGCCGCCCTCATGATAAAGGGTGTTGTGTATTCTCTCCGCTATGAATAAATAACTAAAAAATACTGTCAGTGGAATAAAGAGAATGGAAAGAAATAGTTATTAACGACATATGGAGCAGAGTAATTATTTAGGAGGCAGCAATGAGCAAATCAAATCTTCCACAAATATAAAATAAACCGACAAAGACTTCATTATTAATTATTCAGGTCTATGAGTGCAATCACATAATCAGTGAATTATATGCTACAGAAGACATATTGCAGGTGTTCCTAATTGCTGCCAATCAAAACGACAGGTGAGGCTAGCAAGTTAGCCTAATTAAGCAAGTAACTGTGGGTAGGTAGAGGTGGAGGATGAGGAGTGACCTGGTTTAAAGGCAACAATTTAAGCCAAGCGTTACATGTCCACTGGGTCATTCGACATCCTCTTTCCCAGGTATCTGAGGGACTCGTTTCCGTGTCGAATATTTTTTTTCTCTTAATTCAGTTTCCTCTTTCCTACGACTTTACTGTAATTGATGTGTTATTTTCCAGCTTTCCCTTTTAATTCCTTTATTAATAAGTAGCTGTTTATTTATTTGTTTTGTTATGTTATTGTATGTTAGGTTTTGCTTTTCATGCTTTTCTATTCATATATCGTTCCTTTCCTACATCACTTCTACGTCTTTATTTTCTCATATTTCCTTCTTGCTACCATTAGCATTTGTTTTTTGAGGGAGAGAGAGAGAAAAAAAAAGAGAGAGAGAGAGAGAGAGAGAATATTCCATGACGCCTTTTCCGTTCTGCCTAATGACCTTTTTCACCGCTTCAGTTAATGGTCCACCAGGGAGTTTTTCACCTTTCATTATTTACCTTTAGGTCACCTGGGTTTATGTAAATACGAGAGCTTTTCCGCGTCCCCGTGCACCCGAAGTCCCAGCGGCGTCGATAAAAGTAGAGAAAGTTTTCAAATTCTCAAGCTCTCATCTCATCCCTCCATTTCGCCCTTTTTTCCCTCTTCCTCCTCTTCCTCTTCTTCTTCCTCCTCCTCCTCCTTCCTTTTCATCTCTTCTCATCTTCTTTCCTCTCTTCCACTTCCTTTCTATAGTATTTGCCGAGTCCATTTGCACCTGGCTTTCCCTTCCTTATCTCTCTCTCTCTCTCTCTCTCTCTCTCTCTCTCTCTCTCTCTCTCTCTCTCTCTCTCTCTCTCTCTCTCTCTCTCTCTCTCTCTCTCTCTCTCTCTCTCTCTCTCTCTCTTTTATCCTCTCCCTTTTGAGTTCATCCCTTGCTCATCCGTTTCCCTTTCATCCTTTTACTACTCGTCTCTCTCCTAGAATGTAGTTGTTTTATCTTACTGTTTTCTTCATCTATGCTTCTCTTCTTTCTTTCTCAATTTTTTTTCTCTTCATTCTTTTCTCCTTGCTCCCAAATTCATTCTATTGTTCCTTTTTCGCTATTTGCTTTCTCGTCTTTCCTGAATTATATAATACACCATTTCGTTCCTTCTCATCTGTCTTCCTCTCTCTCTCCTTCCAGTTTGTTTTTCTTTCCCCTCACCGTCTTCGTTCTCTTTTCATGATTCTCCTTCCCTCTCATGTCTCTCTCTTTTTCGTCTCCCTTTCCTCGCTTCTCTCCTCCCTTTCTCCTATTCCTCTTGCCTTTACTCCCCTCTGAATTGGATTTTCTGAAGATCTCGGTTGCATTAAGTTAATACGCAAGTAATTAAATGACTTGGATTTTGATAAGTAATGAAACATCGATTCTTCTCTGTCTATTTCCATACTTCACTCGACATTAAACTTAACCAATCTGTGAGAACATCGATTAAACTACTTTTAAATTTATGTGTCGTGGAAAGTTTGAGTGTCATGCTTCTATATGTGTATTAGCTTAGTTGAAGTTCATTTTTATGTGTTTGTGTGTGTGTCTGTGTGTATATTTGTCTATGTGAACGTAAACCTATTGATCCGCATGTCGTATTGGAATATAAACGCACAAATGAACGTATATTTCTTGTTCTGTATCGAGGTATTGAAGGGTTGAAGGTGATGGAGTATTTGGTAGTGATACAATAATCTGCTGATATATTGAATAATTGGTCGGGTAGTGTTAGCAGCGACACACTAACGACCAAGTATTGAAAAAAAAAATTGCAAGATTTACGATTGGTTGAATAATAACCTCATTGACATAACATTAAGTAAGTTTTTGGCAAGTTATCGGTGTCGTGAGTGCGAAATTTAGTTCATGTTTTTGTGTTTGAATTACGAAGAGGAAGGTGAAGATAAAAATTATATATATTTTATTTTTTATCTCGGTTTTGAAAGATTTCTCAGTTATTTTATGATGACTGAAAATGTTTGAATTATAGATAAGAGTTCTTTGACCGTCTGTGCTCCCTCCACCTCTCTCATTTATATGTCTGTCTGTCTGCCTGCCTGCTTGTCAATCTCTCTCTCTCTCTCTCTCTCTCTCTCTCTCTCTCTCTCTCTCTCTCTCTCTCTCTCTCTCTCTCTCTCTCTTTTCTGTAGTTTTTTGCAAGAGCTTCATTCCTCACATTCTCTTTCTTTACTAATTTTTTCCTAGCTCCTTTTTTTCTTGGACATCTATTCCCTTTTCTCAAGCTTTTTACCTTCCAGTATCATCTTTCTTTTTTTTTTCCCTTGTATATCTCGTGTTGTTCTGTTTTCTTTCAATTTTTTGGTGTTCAGATAATGGTTTCTGTGTTGGTTGAACATTTTGTAAACCCTGTTCTTTTTAACTTACTTTTCCCGTCTTGAAAATGCTATATGATCTTTTCGTCCTCCTTCGTGTCTTTCCTATCTTGTATTCTAGTGTTTTATTCTCTCATTCACAATTGTTTATTTTCTATTCTCTCTCTCTCTCTC
>JAPQNM010000040.1:18880534-18888034 GCA_029783475.1 Metacarcinus magister | reverse complement strand
GTGTAGCATAAGGAAACACATCTCTGTCGTGCTAAATGATGTGGTGTATTCGCAAAATTGATTTTGACGTCAGGTCACGTCTTGTTAACTCCGAAGAAAGAGGAATGATATGAACACTGGTAAAAAAAAATAAATAAATAAATAAATAAATAAAAAAAGCTAAATTTTCTACATTGAATACTTGTTTTTTATGTATCCATTTCTTACACCAGTGTTCTTAGGTCGTCATTAACCTCGTCATAGACCAACGGGCCCGTCTGTTACCGATGATTCCTATGTAATCTTACGAAATCTATGAAACAGGTAGTTTATTAATGTAACAATTCGAATGTGTAAAATTTGCTTCATATATTTTAAGGAAGACTTGGAAAATAGTTTTGATATCTAATAACATAAGAAGTGTCGGCAAGGCAGGGTCCATCCCGCCCTGTGTGCCTCGGTACCAGCAAAGGTGATTCACTCGCCGTCGCCGACAAGTGTCCCCAGAAGTTGGTCCATTATTCTTAAGGTGTTCGGGCTCTTCTCTGAAAAGACGACGGTGTCTTGCTCGTAACACTTGAGAGACGGGGAGGGAAAGGGGTGAATAGGAGTGTTGGTTCGATGGAGGGCGGTGGCGGCGTCTGTGTTTGCCTTGACTCGCTGGTCATTGCCTTTTTGGTCATTTAGAATTCTGTCAAGTTCCTCTCGTTTTGTTTTCATGAAATTTCAAACCTGTATAATGTATTCTATTGTCTTTATTCCATAACGCCTACGTAGTATCCCTCTCACCCTCATCCAAACACATCAAGGCTTGTTTTTGTAGTGGTCATCAATAAGGAAAATGTCACCTCGTTACTGGTAATAGGCTACCAGGCTGGACAGGTATCGGGGAGGGTCTTGGGTGGGGGAGGGACATCAATGTGAAAAGAGATAGGTACCGACAAGAGGCTGTAATGAGGAGGTAGGACGACAGGCAGAAGAACCAGCAGAGCGGCAGGATGAGAGAGAGGGAGAGAGAGTCAAGAGTTAGAGTGAGGGAGCATCAGGGTGAAGGGGGACGCTAGTGTGTGAGGGGAAAGGACGGAGGGAGAGGATGTGGGCGGATCCCTTTATGTGTTAGTGGTTCAGTGTTTTTCTCTTCTTTCTTCTTTTTCTTTCCCTTTTATACAGTAGTGCTTCTTACCTTTATTCTCTCCTATTCTGCTTCCTCCTCCTTTTCTTCCTTCATCTCCTCCTCTTCCTCTTCTTCCTCTTCTTCCTCTTCCTTGGTTTTGTTTGTCGGTTTGTCACTAATTCGTCTGTTTACATACGTGTCTGTTTGTTTGACCCTTTGTCTTCCTGCTTCACTCGCTTTGTTACCCTCCTCTCTCTCTCTCTCTCTCTCTCTCTCTCTCTCTCTCTCTCTCTCTCTCTCTCTCTCTCTCTCTCTCTCTCTCTCTCTCTCTCTCTCTCTCTCTCTCTCTCTCTCTGCGCAAACCATTAATAATTGTGATACCTCTCTCATCCACCGTACACACACACACACACACACACACACACACACACACACACACACACACACACCCACACACACCCACACCCACACCCACACCCACACACACACACACACACACACACACACACATTATTCTGGTTCCGGTAATGAATCCGTGTTTGCCACATGCACACCCCAGGATGTTGTTCACTTACAAGGTCAGGGATAATTTTAAGCGCTGCCTCCCTTCCCCTTCCCATGTCTGACACAAGCAATTGGTCTTAGAGAAGAGAAACGCAGACACACACACACACACACACACACACACACACACACACACACACACACACACACACACACACACACACACACACACACACACATACACACCCCAACAATAACTTCTAGACTGAATTCCTTCTATTATATTGCAGATAAGGTGATTTTTGGCTCTTCATCCTTTTCTATGTGATGTGAGGGAAGATCATTTTTTTAGAGATAGATTTATAGAGTTACATCTCGACATTTTTTTTCCACGCTTTGTTGAGTTGATGCTCTTGATCTTGGTCTTGATCTTGTGGTGGTGTGTGGAGGCAATATGGTGTATCTAGGCGTGCAAGAGAGTGCCATATATGTCCTTTAACGTCAACCTTTCGTTCCCAGGTTCATCCAATCGTTTATACATACCATTGTTTATTATGTCCTTCCTTCCCTAGCTTTCTCAATCTTCCTTTTTCTTTCTTCGTCTCCCTCCCTGGCGCTTTTACTCTCCCTTCCTCCTCTTGCTCGCTCCCTCCTTCCTTAGCGTTCTCACTCTACCTTTTTCTTGCTCCGTCTCTCTCTCTCTCATTCTCCCTGGCGTTCTTACTCTCCCTCCCTCCTTCCTCTACTCCTTCCCTCCCTCCCTCCTAAAAAGCTGAATCAACCCTCTGACCTTCTCTCGCTCCTATCTTTATTTGATCGTAGGTTACTGGTTCGCCTCACTCTTTTCTCCTTCACCTCACCCTTACCTACTCCCTCCTTCCTACCTTCCACCTTCCCTCCCTTCCCTTTCCTTCTCTCTGGTCGGTGTGTGGCGCCGGTACTCCGCTTTATCTTGGTGAAAACATGTTTAAAGCAGCCTCGCTCTTATTTTTTCTCCTTTCCTCTCTTCCCTTTTTCTTCCATTTTCCATTTTCTTACACTTAGTAATTTATTTTTCCATTACACACACACATACACACACTATCTCTCTCTCTCTCTCTCTCTCTCTCTCTCTCTCTCTCTCTCTCTCTCTCTCTCTCTCTCTCTCTCTCTCTCTCTCTCTCTCTCTCTCTCTTTTCTCTCACTCTCACTTACACAAGGGGGCTTTCTACACCCTTATTTTAATCAGTGGCGTCGGGGGTCCAGACACGCCATCTCACTCGGCCTCAGTCTTCCCCTCCTCTCTCTCTCTCTCTCTCTCTCTCTCTCTCTCTCTCTCTCTCTCTCCTCTCTCCTCTCTCTCCTCTCTCTCTCTCTCTCTCTCTCTCTCTCCTCTCTCTCTCTCTCTCTCTCTCTCTCTCTCCACACACACACACATCACTCGCAAGGCATCACTTTCACACGTCACTTCGAGCCCCAAATCTCGTTACGTACATTGGGTCAGGTCCACGACAGGAACACGCGACAGTTCCTCTCTACTTTGGGTCAGGTTATGTAGTTCCAGGCTGGCTCTGTGCTGGGTATTCTTGTCTGCCTTATACTCCCAGTCGGTCGTTCACTCATAAAAATAGTTTTGTTAAGTGGAGGTTGCCATTAGAGTTATTCATTATGTTGAGTTAATGTGGTGTTAGGGAGCGATAGAAGGGTGGTATGAAGTGTTGGGGACAGATGGAAGGGGTGATGCAGGTTTTTGGCCGTAAAGTAAAGGGGAAGAGTCTGCATGGAAGCCAGTTTGCGTTGTTCTTCGCGCACAGACATGGATCAGACTTTGTGTTTTGACTTTACCGGGAAGTTAAGAGAAGAAACTCAAGGCAGGTGACTTAGGGTGTTTTGCTGCGGTAATCTTACTGCACCGTTATAACACCACAACACCATAACACCACAACACCATAACATTGAAGCTCACACAATACCAGTCCTTACCCTGTGTCAGGGCCGAGGTGACTACCAATTAATATTATCTTTTTATAGAGTTGTGGGGAAGAAAAATCATGGAGTATGATACCCCGAATATATTTACACACACACAAATAGCAAACAATAGGCTAGAAGCCAAAATAAATCACCAACGACGAACTGCTCGTAAACAATTACCAGAGCAGGGGTATGACACCCAAATAACTCCCTGTACAGCTGTTTTGAGGGTGAGATGCGTGACAGCAAAACTCGGCAACGTAGATTGCTCCTCAAACAGCAGGAAGGGTCGAATGGTGTAGGTACAGTTGAAGGGCACACTGGAAGGGAGCCCAAGTCTCCAGAAATGCCTTCGGAAATGTTGAGAACCAGCAGCAGGTGGTGAGGTGTTGTCAGGTGTGAGAGCTGAGGCGTTCTGTCCTTCTCCAAGCCGGTGGCGTGGAGCTTGGCTCGGTTAGACTACCCCCATACCCCTGGACAAGGGGGTGGGGTAGTGGCGGGGAAAAGTGGTGAACAAGCGCCGGCAGACGAGAGTGGTAGTTCAACCACTAATTAGGGGAAGACGAGGCAGGTGCAGTTCCTCACACATGCCCCCACTAAAACATCTGCTGCACAGCTGATGTCGAAGAACTGCAGCTGACCAGGAGACATAAACAAACTTATAATACTTGAGTGCAGGAAACAAAACTTGTAAAAGACTGGAGTGCAGGAAAACAAAATAAAGAAAAGCTATTGCCGGCTGAGAAGGTCGGCTCCAATGTTGTCCGTCCCGGCAACATGAACAACCCTAAATTTATAGGGTTGAAGACCTAAAGCCCATCGTAGTATTCTATCATTTTTACCTTTGAATTTCTGAAGGTATATTAGAGGCTTGTGGTCTACTTCAAGGATAAATTCCTTACCTCGAAGATAGAAGTCAAACCTATGAATGCCGAATACGATGGCCAGGCATTCCCTCTCGATGGTAGAGTATCGTCGTTCCCGATCAAGTAGTTTCCGGCTGGCGTAAGAGATGGGATGTGGACGATCATCATGGTACTGAAGGAGTACAGCACCTAATCCATAGTTTGAAGCATCGGTACGTAGGACGAAGGTCTGGCTGGGGTCCGGAAGACGCAGAATAGGTCCCGAAGTCAAGGCTTGCTTCAGCAGCTTGAACCGTTCAAGCAGATCTTCAGTCCACTGGAGGGGATCCCGTACCGGCTTCTTCAACAAGTCAGAGAGGGGGCCGGTAAGCTCAGAGGCCTGAGGAATGAAAGCTTTATAAAATGATATCAAACCTAGGAAACTCCGGAGTAACTTCTTGGTGGTAGGAGGAGTCATGGAGGTGATGGCAGTCAACTTGCCAACTTGTGGTTGAAGATGGTCGCGGGACAAAACAAATCCCAGATAGTTGATGGACTCTGCTCCAAACCGGCACTTTTTAAGTTTGACAGTCAGACCGTTATGTTGTAGTCTATCTAAAACAGACTTGAGGGCAGAGATGTGAGTGGGCCAATCAGATGAATACACAAAAATATTATCAAAATAAAAAGAAACATTGGCCAAGCCAGCAAGCACAATCCTCATTAAGCGAATATAAGTGGCACAGGCCGTAACAAGACCAAAAGGCATCCGAGTAAATTCCATCAGGCCCTTGTGAGTGGGAAACGCAGTGAAGCGTCGAGCTTTGGCAGAAAGTGGAACCTGGTAATATGCCTTACTCAAATCTAGCTCTGAGAAGAACTCAGCACCAACGAACTTATGCAGCTCTGTCTCAATACTGCAGGATGGTTCAGCATGGAAAATAGTAACTGAGTTGAGTAACCTGTAATCAATGGCCATCCGATACGTACCGTCGGACTTCCTGACCATGATAACCGGAGAGCAGTGTGGAGAGGTTGAAGGTTGGATGATTCCTTGACTCAACATCTGCTCAACCTCTTCCTGGTAGTAGTGCTGGAGATGGATGTGATGGTAGTGGCAGTAGTAGTAATAATAATAATAGAAGTAGTAGTAATAATAGTAGTAGTAGTAATAATAATAATAATAGTAATAGTAGTAGTAGTAGTAGTAATAATAATAGTAATAGTAGTAGTAATAGTAGTAGCAGTAGAAGTAGTAATTAAGAGGAAAACCAGTGAAGAAATCAATGCAAGTTACAAGGTGACGGTGCCCTTCAGAAGAAGGTGGAGACAAGGGAACTACCAAGTCAATGGCAACTCTGGAGAAGGGTTCAGTTACGACAGGTAACGGTTGAAGAGGTACTGGACGTACCCTTCCCTTAGCTGGCATACGTTGACACTTGTCGCAGGAACGGCAGTAATCCCGGATGTCTGCACACATCCCTGGCCAATAAAAGTCTTGCCATACCTTCATCTGGGTCTTCCGGTGGGAGAAATGTCCAGCCAAAGGACCTTCGTGAGCAACACGTAGGATGACAGGACGGCAATCGCTGGGAACAACCAAGGATAAACCATTTACCTTTTGAAGGTGATCCGATGAGAGACATTTTCGGTACAGGAGGCCTTCCTCATGTATGAACTGGTATGTGGCACCATCCCGTGCCTTCTCAACTTCTTGAGTGGTAGCCTTTGACTGTAAACACGTCAAGGAAGGACAGGATTCCTGAAGTTGACGAAACTCATCAGGGGTTACAGTCAAAGGATGGAGCTTAGGCAGAACTAGAGGGTGGACCCGTTTAGATCGACCGGCTCTGGTCTCCACAGCACACACTTGAGTAGTGGAGGACTCAACTGGTGGTAGATGTTGACATCCAGAAGGGCGGTTGTTCTTTTCTTGAGAGGAGAGGGAAGTTCCGGGCGAAGGCGAGTCATCAGGAGGCAACAGAGGATCTTGTAGGGAAGAAACGTCAGTGGTGGCTTGGTCATGGTCACTATGGAGAAGATGGTTGTCGTTACTGAGTAGAGAATCAGGACTATCAGGATCTTGTACTCCGGGAATATTCCCAACTAGAGCACTAGCAAATTTAATTGGGGCCCTTACAGCATCTGTCCAACCAGTGTAAAAGGGGCACCGTAAGTAACACTTAACGACAGGAAATTCGTCGATGCGTCCCAAATAGTCAGCAACTTGTACTTTGGGGCAGAGTGATGGGTCAATGTCTGGCAAGGCTTCCTCAGAAATTACAACTCCAGAGCATCCAGTATCCCTAATTATAGAGGAAGACCATGACCCATTAATAGTCCCCGTAACTGAGAAGTTAGGCACTTTATGGTCTTCTAAGCAAAATCCAACCTTATAGGGGGGCGTGGTAGTAGTTCCATCCTTGAATGCTCGAGGATTCCTGGGACAGCGTGGTCGTATATGTCCTGCTTCCCCACAATTGTGACAAGTCACGGTTGAGGGAGTCTGACTCCCAGGAGAAGGTAGAGGCTGGAGTGGAGTAGCAAGTAGAGGGGAGATTTTCTTAGCGTTGTTGTTGGAAGAGACCTTAGGATAGGCGTTGTGGGCGGATGCCCAGTCATCCGCTAGTTGTATTGCGTCCTTCAGCTTGGTAGGCCTTCTTTCCTTGATGAATAGGCGTATTTCTGCTGATAAGGAGGACAAAAATTGGTCAAAGATGATAAACTCCCTTAAATCAGCATAAACATTGGCCACAGAGGAAGACTCAACCCAAGAATCAAACATCCTCGATAACTGGGTAACAAACTGATGGTAGTTCTGTCCTACTCTAATCTTGTTTGACCTGAAATCCACCCGGTAGCCATCTGGAGTTTTACTGAAGCCTGTTAACAAGGCTTGCTTCAGTAACTCGTAATCCTCAGTGGTGGATGACGGAAGGGACGTGTAGAGTTCGGCAGCTTTACCAGTAAGGAGGCAACCCAGACGAACGGCAAAGGTATCTCTGGGTAAAACCAGCATCTCGGCCACACGCTCAAACCTAGTTAAATAGGTGGCAATGTCCTCTTCATCCTTGTATGGTGGTAGACTAGGTCTGGAAACAGGAT
>JAPQNM010000040.1:18870534-18875534 GCA_029783475.1 Metacarcinus magister | reverse complement strand
ATATTTCGTGTAAGCCTTGCGTTCCTCTTCCACTTTGATGCAGGTTTCCGCCATCACCTCAACTAACGGGCTAACGCTGACTGGTCGGTGGAAGGGTGAGGTGTCAGGCGGTGCAGCTTGAAGGTGTCCAGAAAGCCAGCCCGTCACCCTCTTCTTGTCGCCTTGATAACGTCGTGAACTATGCGTCGTGGATCAAAGTTTTACCTTCATGACGGTGTTGGGTGTGTGTCGTCCTTTCCTGACAGGGCGAGGGTGTGAAACTTGGAACTTCCTTAGGTCAGGCGGCGTGTGTGTGTGTGTGTGTGTGTGTGTGTGTGTGTGTGTGTGTGTGTGTATGTGTATGTGTATGTGTACGTGTACGTGTACGTGTGTGTGTGTGTGTGCGCGTGCGCGTGCGTGTGTGAGAGAAATACGCACACACATACTGAAGCAAACACTGCGATTAAGCAAACAGAGATAGATAGATAGAGAGAGAGAGAGAGAGAAGAAGAAAAAAGCTACAACAAAACGTATCGACGTGAAAGAGAGTAAGACGGCGACAGATTAACGTCAAGGTGAAAGAAACACATAAAAGGAGTTTCAGTGGATTTCTAACGAGGCAACTTTGGTCGGCTGAGTCTGACTTGCTTGTATACATGGAGCAGAAACTCTCTTCTCTGTATGTTCGACTTGGAATCAACGTCTCTGACTTTGGCCTCAAGGACAACTAACTGGCTCACCTTGGTTGCCTGGAAGAAGGTTGTTGCAGATCTTTTCGTGCTGTTCTGAACCACTCACTTGTACCTTTATAGCGGATTTACGTGTCATTAATTGGAATATAATTTCTGAGTGACAGATTCTTGCTGATATTTTTTGCTTTTTTTTTGGTGTGTGTGTGTGTGTGTGTGTGTGGGGGGTGGGTGTGGGTGTGGGTGTGGGTGTGGGTGTGGGGGTGTGTGTGTGTGTGTGTGTGTGTGTGTGTGTGTGTGTGTGTGTGTGTGTGTGTGTGTGTGTGTGTGTGTGTGTGTGGTAGAAGAAGATTGCTCTCAAGAAATGGAATTGCTCCTTCTCACTAACCATCTTTCATTTCTCTTTATTACACCTTCATCCCTCACTTCTTTCTCCCCTCCCTCCGTCTGCTCGCCTTTCTCCCTCATGGAGTCTCAAATGTCTGAGGCCGTTAGTTAATTGCCACCTTTTCGAGACCTGAATTTAAAACTTAAGTTTCATCAGTATATCTATGTTTCTGTATTTCCGTCTGCTTTTCTGTCACCCCGGCAATCTGTCTGCCTGTCTGTTCGTCTTTCCCTTGCCATTGACATTTGTAATTCCTTGGTATGTTTTGTCAACCCTTCTAATTCTCTCCTTGTGTTTCGTTGTTATAATCTTCCACATTTCGCCACTTTCCAGTAATCCATTTCTTTTCCCTCCCAGCATCCCAGACCCGTGTCTTGCCAGTTGTCTCATGATTTCATTGTTTTCTGGAACTGGAATGAAATCAAAGAATTAGTAAAAGTAAGGTATGAAGTTATATTGAACGTGTCTAGTATTTGTTTATTATTCGCGACGTAATTTAGACGAAAAAATGTGATTCATGATTCCTTTTTCCACTTTCTCTATTTAGAATAAATTGTATCTGGAAATTTTATAGGGAAATTAGGATACGCTTGTGATAAATGATGTAAACTTAATTTCCACAATGGTGACTGTAATTATTGGTGATCGATTATGATAAATGAGCTCATTAATTGTGTTTTTTATCAGGAAATTCGGACTGATTCACAATTTTTTCTTTTCCACGTTAACATTCGTTTGTTTTCCTCGACAGGTGAATTGAGATTTGCGATTTACTGTCTGGCTTCACGAGCTTTGCTTTAGGGAGAAAAAATACAGTTGCGACCTTTTTTCATTTGTAAATAGAGTTAACAGAAGAAAAAAATCACATTTAAAAAGGTTCGGGATTGATCAAGTAAAAACAACACGTTGGGAAATGTGTTATAGAGACTTTTGTTTATATTAATAATAATAATAAATTTGATAATAATAATAACAATAATAATAATAATAATAATAATAATAATAATAATAATAACAACAATAATAATGATAACAGTAATAATGATAATAAAACCAGTACTAAGTGTTGATAATTAAAAGAATTATAGTAAAGCATTAACAAAATAAATACTAGTCATACAAATAGCGTTTATCTGGTTTGCATGCAGCATAATAGTCTTGTCACTACGCCCCGAACACATGCCAATGAATGTTGAAGTAAGCAATGGAAAAACACCAATATTTTTGACATTACCTGAATCTGTCGGCTTTTTCTTTAATCTTCTTCCCCTAAACTCACTTAGTTTTATTTGGTTACACAGTATAAGGGTTTAGCTTTTCAATTATTTTTTTTCGATGCCACAGCAGTTAGTGGAAACGTTTTCTGTTCCACGCTAAATTGTGATTAAACGTTTCCTTTTACTCTATCCAGGATCGTCAGCATAAATACATTTTTCCCGAGCACACGTAAGACACACATACACGAAACAAAAAGGATGCACATTTTTGTGTATATTTTAAAAGTTTGCAAAATGTGTGCGATATATGTAAAGAAAATACATTGCAAACCCTTCTACAGTAACGTTTTCAAATGCTGTTTCAAATATTTGACGTGCGTTGTGTTACAGAGTGAAAATATATATGTTTATATGTATTCAGAGAGAGAGAGAGAGAGAGAGAGAGAGAGAGAGAGAGAGAGAGAGAGAGAGAGAGAGAGAGAGAGAGAGAGAGAGAGAGAGAGAGAGAGAGAGATTGGGGAAGAGATAGAAACAGATAGGCAGAGTGGCAGACAGACAGACAGATAGACATACAGACTGAGAGACAAGGTACAACAATGTCAATTAAGCGTGAAACACACACACACACACACACACACACACACACACACACACACACACACACACACACACACACACACACACACACACACACTCTCACTCACTCTCACTCACTCACACACACACACACACACACACACACACACACACACACACACACACACACACACACACACCACACACACACACACACACACACACACACACACACACACACACACACACTCACTCACTCACTCTCACTCACTCACACTCACTCACTCACTCACACACACACACACACACACACACACACACACACACACACACACACACACACACACACACACACACACTGATATATTATAACAATCCCTCTCTACCCCCTCCCCCCCACGCCAACAGTCTGTCCCCAATCCCCTTAAAGCGAGTTATATGTTGTGCTTATTTTCCCAAACTCCTTCTAATCCACGAGAGGAGAGATGGATGCTTAGCTTGGTCAATGATTGTTTACGAGAGAGAGAGAGAGAGAGAGAGAGAGAGAGAGAGAGAGAGAGAGAGAGAGAGAGAGAGAGAGAGAGAGAGAGAGAGAGAGAGAGAGAGCGAGGGAGCACTGTTGGCCCGAATAAAGAAAGAAAAATGCGTCTCCTAGAATACACATGGTAATTGGAAGCATTAAGCGAGGGACTGTTTTCTCTCGGGCCTATTGCGTGTATGGAAATCGATTACGTACATATGGGGGATTTGTCGCCTTGTCAATGTATGTATGTGCAGCATGTTCATCATTATCGTTGCAATTAGTGTCATCATTACCTTCATCATTGTCAATGTAAACACTGTCATTGTCATGCTACTCATCGTTATCACCGTCGCCTTGGTAATCATTGTCATCATCAGCATCACGGTCGTTGCCATCGTCATTTTATGGTGTGCGTGAGAATCGGTCGCTAGTTCTGGCTTGGTGGGGTGTTTACCGGAACGCAAAGTGTGTGTAAAGGCTGCCTGGTGGAAGCAAATGTTACATAACGACATAACGATGACATACATGTAGAGGTGAATAAAGAATGTGTGTGTGTGGGTGTGGGTGTGGGTGTGGGTGTGGGTGTGGTGTGTGTGTCTGTGTCTGTGTCTGTGTCTGTGTCTGTGTATGTCTATATCTATGTCTATGTTTGTGTCTATGTCTATGTTTGTGTTTGTGTCTATGTGTGTGTCTGTGTCTGTGTCTGTGTCTGTGTCTGTGTGTGTGTGTGTGTGTGTGTGTGTGTGTGTGTGTGTGTGTGTGTGTGTGTGTGTGTGTGTGTGTGTGTGTGTGTGTGCGTGCGCGCGTGTGCGTGTGCGTGAAAAATCTAGCGCAGTACCTTTAATGCAGTTCTAAACCCGAGCAGTAACAAATTAGTAGGATAAGATATCCATTACTAAACCTCGTATATACATTTATCACTTTAGGAAAATTAATTTGATTACAACCATTAGTGACCAACGTGAAGGAAATCAATTAGGAATATTGCTTGGCTCTGCTGCTCTGCTATCTGAACACCAGACGCCCTGCCAACACTAAGACTTGAAACTCTGCCAGCTCTGCCTCCTGAACCCCTGCCGCTGCTATTACCTGACCCTAACACTGTACTACCTTGTTTCCCTGGCGACCCTGTTCTTGCCCTGCCAAACTTATTTTCCAAAACCCTTTTAGAAGCTTTATCTCAACCAGCAGCCAAGACTAAACTCACTTCGATGCTGGGTTGCCTTCATTATCTTTCCAGCACAACATTGCACGGCTTGTCAATAGCCTCCTGTGGCCACCCTATACTTGCAGCATCACCGTTTCATCCCATCTCCATGCAACTATCTCCTTTCACACTACGACCGCCTCCCTTCCACAACCTAAAAGCATTATCCCTCCACACTGTATCACCACCTCGCCGCCGTCCTCCCAAAACCACGTGAATTTGCTAAGTCTGAAAAAGTAAGCCAAAAGCTTTTATAAACAGGAAACTGAAGGGCATCCAGGGAGGTGGAGATGATGTTAGATTATTAACCTTTCCCCTCGCGATGGTGCAGAGCAGTATGGAGCCATGAGGGGAAGGAGGACAGGGGTAAAGGTGTGAGGGAAAATGAGGAAGAAGAGAGGAATGGGAGGGAAGTGAATGA
>JAPQNM010000040.1:18843034-18865534 GCA_029783475.1 Metacarcinus magister | reverse complement strand
ACGTAACTTTATTCATCATAAGTTGTACCAACCAGGAATTTCTATCCTCTGTCCACACGACGGAAATGCGTGTATGTGAAGGAGGGGAAGTGAGAGAGAGAGAGAGAGAGAGAGAGAGAGAGAGAGAGAGAGAGAGAGAGAGAGAGAGAGAGAGAGAGAGAGAGAGAGAGAGAGAGAGAGAGAGAGATTCCTCTATATATTTCACTACTGTACTATTTCCTTTTCTTCCTGACTTGCTATTCCGGTTCATCACAATTAACTAGAGTACAAGCCTTGGGACCTTGGAATGTCACTTTACAACTGACTGGTTAGACTTACCCTCAACACGTGGGCAGCTTAGGTCCATCAGCTACAAGGACATGGAATTATTAGAAGTATAACGACGTGCCAAGAAACTAACATTATTTACACAGAAGGAAAAGCTCAGTGGCTGTTTCCTGAAGAAGAGATGACCAGGGGAAATGATAATGTATTTGAAATTCTAAATGTATATATAATGTGTTTGAACATTCTATTACTTGGAGTTCTTTGGGATTATAAGACATGTAGGATTAAAAATACTGATTAAAACGAAGCATTGCAACGCTAGAGTTAACAGATATATGTTCTTCAATCATAGTTACTTAGAGCAGCAGAAACATGGCTTGGAAAATTATTTTGATATAATAAGCGTCATATTATTTTGATGAATACGTTAATACAACTCTTCCAAGAATCTTTTGTAAATTTCCAGTGCGCATTTAGTTTCTTTCCTTCTTGCAGCGTATAGAGGGGAAGAGTTTTGTGTGGTGTTGTCGTGGCAGTCATAGCTAAAGTTACGTCAAATGAAATGAAATAGTGTACTCACAGGAAACCTCATAATAACCCATTAGGCATTGTGTTACCTGCTGCCATTATGATACTGTGTTCCTCCTCCTCCTCGTCCTCGTCCTCCTCCTCCTCGTCCTCCTCGTCCTCTTCGTCGTTCCCCCCTTCTCCCCCCCTCCTCCTCCTCCTCCTCCTCCTCCTCCTCCTCCTCCTCCTCCTCCTCCTCCTCCTCCTCCTCCTCCTTCTCCTCCTCCTCCCCCACCCCTGTCATGTAACATTAGTGAGCGGCGTCTATCATCGTCGCCATACATCTCTCGTTTTAAGTGCCTGGGAGACACTTAATGCGGTGCTCCATTACGCTACAATGGAGTGCTAAGTGGCCTGGCGGAAGACCCCCGACCGGCCTTATTTTGCAGTGTAAAAAGATCCGTGAGCCTTGTTAAGTGCCTCGTGGGGCCAAGGACTTACTGGTATTAAAACTCAGTGTCCTCTCCGACAATAGCTATGATCCCTGCCTCGCTTTTTTTTACATCTTTATATCTTCATACTCCACCACCTGCTCCTTCATCCATCCTTCCATCCATCCTCCTTTCCTTCCTTCCTTCATCTCTTCTCTTGAAACCTCATCCTGTCCGTCTGCCCGTCTCTCCATCGGTCTGTCCGTTAGTCCCCCCACCCCCCCGTGCCTGCCTCCTTGTCCTTCTGGCTTTCTTTGTTTCTTTGTCTCGTATTACTCTCCTCCGACTCTGCTTTTTCCACCGACATCCTCAAGGTAAAGGTACATTAGCTTTTTTTACATTTTCTCTTCGTTGGCTTGAGAGAGTCGGGCTCAGTGACACAAACGTTGAGATTATAATGTTTTACTTGTTTACAAACATGCGCTCCTCGTCTCGTTATTTACATGGTTTGGTCTTTTTTGAAGTCTTACTCGTGTGTTTTAAAGTGACGTGCATTGAAGGTGCAGGGACTGTGTGCGTCGAATGTGTAACAGGATACTTCTTCTTGGAGGTGTGGCATTAGAAATTGTTAGTGAGAGCCTGTCACTCATCGATGGAAATGCCTTCTTTAAAGTTGTCGTCTTCTTCTGTTTCTTCTTCTTCTCCTCCTCCTTTTTATTTCTTGTTTTGCTTATTTCGTGGACTGGAGGAACAGTTGAAAAGAAAGGATTCTTCTATTGTGTTATCTTTCTCTAATCATCATCATCATCATCATCATCATCATCCACACATTAGACAGGAGGAATGATGATGAGAGGCTTCACTTGCTTTCATCACAATGTTTACCTGATAGATTGATGTTCGTCCACGTGTTGTGTCACCGGAAAACTGTTTCTGTGCTTTTGGTCGATTAATTCCCAACTTGGGTGAGAAGGACTGTGTATTGTCCGGGTTTACAGTGCAATCAACTCTCCCGGGCATCGTTCCCAGTGCTTATTCAGAGACAGGGAAGGAGTTGTTTTGTGTCAGCTCGCTCTCCGTCCACCTTGATCGTCGTGCGTAGAACAATTTAGGTGGTAAATTGACTGACGTTGTAAAAATGAAAGAGAAAAAAAATTTCTTCGTAGAGAAGTTTGATAGAAAAATGCATGATCAGGTGCATGAAGTTAAAGTAAATTTCCGGAGGAGGAGGAGGAGGAGGAGTAAAAGGAAGAGGAAGAGGACGAGGAGGAAGGAAAAGGAGGTGGACTTGGCGTCGGCTTGTGACATTTTTCACTCGATGATGCAGACTGATATCTCATCTTGAAAAGGTGTTGTCCGCGTGTCTCCAGCTTCTCAATAAGTAATGATTAAGCTTCCTGAAGGTAGATATTTTATAGTTATTACATTTAATACCAAACTGCTATAATGTTACTCAATTCTACACCTGTATTTATTTACTCACCTAGTCAAGCTTCCATGTGCGATTTTTCTCTCTCCAGGAATGAATAAAATAATAATGAATAAAAGTTCCGCAAAACCAATATATATTTTTTTCCAGAATTAATTTTGATAGTATTTGAACATTGAATATTAACACTAATTATCAAATGTAACGACGAATTTTGTAATTTGTCTCTAAAGTTGAGGTTATATAATATGAAATTTAATATAATAAAATGTATGATATAACACTCCAAATGCAATGATGAAATGTCAAATGAAATTAGTTCGTGGGAATGAATACTGATCATTTGAGGAGTTCATTGCTAATTAACCAACAATATTATTCCTTGACTTGGGTGGAGTCCGTCCATCATACACCTTTATCTTCCTGTTCCATTCTTTCCGTCACCTCAGTAGTTCTTCCTTTCGCTCCCCTTCTCAAGGTTTGCATCATTTAATCCATTATCCGAATATTTTCTCGCTCTCCCTTCTATAATACACCCTTGACTCCCCTTGTTAGAACCTGTGTGCTCTTATTCTACTCTTTCAAAACCCATTCTTCATTCCATCCAACTATCCTTCCCACTCCTCTGATCCTCCCTTAGGTCCCTTTTCCTCCCTTTTATCCTCACTCCCGCCCTGCCTTCCCTCGTCGAGATATGAATATTTACGACGCCTTCGCCAGTGTTTTGGCGGAGCATATCGGTGGGGCGGAGAGGTGATGGAGAAGAGAGGGGATGGTGAAGGAGCGGGAGGAAGATAGATTAACAAAGGTGGGAGGAAAGGTACGGGAGGGAGAAAATGGAATGCACGTACGAGAGGACGAGGAGGAGTAGGAAGGTAGATGGAGGAACTGGAGGAGGTTATAGAAGAAAAGAAAGCGATGATAAAGAGCTGGCTGCAGGAAATGTATCAAAAGATAGGTTGAAATATGAAGAGGACGTGAGCGGCAAACACAAGAAACAAACAAAAGAATCACGACGCAGACAAAGTAAAGAAAAAGAGGCAAAAATAATGAAGTAAGCTGAAGAAAGAAACCTTCTGACAACAGAAGCTTTTCCAGTTTGACAAACAACTGACGTCCTGTGTTCGTTCATCCTTCTATTTTTATATCCTTGTTTTTAGTTTATTTATCTTTTTCCTCCAATTCATCTTCTTGAACTTCTTTTTTCTTCTTCCTTTTCTTTCTATTTATCATCATCATCATCATCATCATCATCATCATCATCATCATCATCATCATCATCATCAGGGTGAGAAGTAGTGGTGATGATTGAAATAGTTTGAATTTACCGATTTTATGTACCTTATGATGTGCCTTTTCCCTCACTCACTCACTCACTCACTCACTCACTCACTCACTCTCTTTCTCTCTTTCTCTCTTTCTCTCTCTCTCTCTCTCTCTCTCTCTCTCTCTCTCTCTCTCTCTCTCTCTCTCTCTCTCTCTCTCTCTCTCTCTCTCTCTCTCACACACACACACACACACACTTAGCAGCGACCAACACTTTGCAGCATGAGTGGACGGTTTGAAGAGTGACTTTTCCCCTTGTCAGTTAGAGTCCATTCTAGTCCATGTGACCTGGGATAAATGGAGGTTTTTTTTTCCCCGGGTGATGGTTGCAGCTGACCTCGTAAACATGTCGCGAGGGAGAGAGGGAGCTGTCGGTGTTAGGGTGGTTTAGTGTGTGTGTGTGTGTGTGTGTGTGTGTGTGTGTGTGTGTGTCTGTGTGTCTGTGTGTGTGTGTGTGTGTGTGTGTGTGTGTGTGTGAGGGTGGATGAGTGGGTGGGTCTGTTTACTGGCGACCCTTGTGTACCGTTTTAGGGGGAGGATGCCTGTTTACCTTACATGTATCACTGCTTGTTTGCTTTGCGCCTCGTGTGCGTTAACGTGTGTGTACTCGTTTGGCTAAACTTTTCTGAACACACACACACACACACACACACACACACACACACACACACACACACACACACACACACACACACACACACACACACATACACTTCGTTACCTCTGGTTCGGGAGGAAATTTTAGAAATTCAGAGTTCGTTTTAATTCTGTGACATTTTCAATTCGTAGGAGATAAGGCTGCGGCCAGAGTGGTCTGGTCTTGCTCAGGAAATTGGAAGACCTGCGGGATCTGCCTCCCGCGGGTGTTACAATGACGCCATTTAGGTGCAGGCGGGGCTAAGATGCGTGGGTTTGGACTGTGCCTCCACCTTCCTTGTGCTAAGCCTTGCATTTAGGGACACTGTCAGCCTGGTATAAGACGCGGTGCACATCAATATGCAGTGGACCACCTTGGGTCGCCTGTGCCCGGGAGGGTGAAGCGGACCTGCAGCTCTGGACTCCCATGGAATGACAGCATAATGCCGCTTGGAGGCGATTTTGGCAGCGTCGGCTTTCAGCTGGACCACCACCACCTTCGCTGCTCCTCCGTTCATTTCACCGCTCCGAGCGTAAAGTAACCTTCCTACTTTGGTTGAATTGACTCGTTACTGACAATGACTAGTAACCAGCTTGAGTCTGTCATCACCACCTTCAGCTAGAGTAACCGAAAGAGTGTTTGAATGTTTCACTCAACACTCAAATGGTGTTGTGTCCATTCCTGAGGACAACTTTACCGTGTAAGGACAGTAACATTTGCAGGGGTGTAGATCAAGGCGAGGTGGCGAGGGTCACGTATATTTTGAGATCCAGGTAACATTAGTAATTTGTAAAAAAAACAATTACCAAATCAAATTTAATACTAGCAATTTGTAGTATGGCGTTCTCCAGTCTCTGAGTGAAGTCTCCAGTGGTCCACATTCTAGTGTGAGTCACATATTCAAGGCACGAAGGTCCGGCCGCAGGAACCAACAGCCAACTCTTGGGAATTCAAATCAAATAGTGCGTTGGAGCGACAGCGGGACGAACGCAGTCAACATAGTGTCTGTCTTACCGACCGGAAGTAATAGATAAATAAATGTAGGTAAATAGATAGATGAATTAATAGATAGATAGAGATAATTGCTGGATAGAACTAGATAGATTACTATATAGAAAGATAGATAAATGTATAGAGCAAGATATATAAATAGAGATGGATCAATAGAGAAATAGATAAGGAAAGGAAGAGAGAGAGAGAGAGAGAGAGAGAGAGAGAGAGAGAGAGAGAGAGAGAGAGAGAGAGAGAGAGAGAGAGAGAGAGAGAGAGAGAGAGAGAGAGAGAAAGAGAAAGAGAGAGAGTGAAAATGATGTGCACGTTAGGAAGAAAAACATCAACATGCGTGAAGGGAGAAGAGAAAAAGATGGTACTTGAAAATCACATACTAGAGAACATCAGAATCCAACGAAGAGGCGAAAGAAAGTGCCTAGTTATTGGAGGCTCAGACGTAAGGATCAGATCAAACGAGAGACCGGGAAATGCCAGGCGATGGGAAAGGATACCACGGTGGAAAGGAAAGGCACAGTAGTGGAAGGAGTGGTGGTGATGGTTGGAGTGATAAAGTCATGGGTGCCGTGATGTGGAACACTGCCAGGAGACTCTGGAATGGGATACAGGGGAGAACGGTCTTCAGGAGAACGAGAAAAGATGCTGCCAGATATGACGGTATAAATGAGATGGCTTTGTAATGGGCATGGGAGGGAAGTAGTGCACCGAACAAATGGAAGCTTACGAAAAGGAAACGTGGAATAAGAAATAAAAGAAAAAAGGTGAAATGGATACACACAGAGAGAGAGAGAGAGAGAGAGAGAGAATTTTTTATTTTATTTTACAGCCTCCATCTGGTAAATGTTGACTAATTGTTCTATTTACGTGATGCCAGACAAGAGAAACATCATTTAACCTCTTTTAAATATCATTCTGCATGTCACAGCAAGCTAGCCACTTTACCTCTATTGGAATTTAAACATTTATGAAACACGAACTTGCATGCATCACCCTCTGGAAAAAAAAATTGAGTATATAACCGAAGCTGGGATGAAAAATGACGCACCTTCCCTTGCCCAGAAAACTCAATTGACTCCCAATGATTGAGTAAAAGGAGCTCGACGCGGTGGGCTGAGGCTAACCAGATCCTGCCAAGGCTTATTCTTGAATACGATACACGGAGAGGCCTACAGAAGATGAGGTCACAACTAGTAGAAGCCTGATACTCCTCACTATCTATACCTTATTCATCCTTACCCATCCTTACCCATCCTTACCCACCCTTTAAGGTCAAACGACATTTCCTCTCCTTTCCTCCTCCTTCTTCTCCTTCTCCTTCTCCTTCTCCTTCTCCTTCTTCTCCTTTCCCTTTTTCTCCTTTCCCTTCTTCTCCTTCTCCTCCTTTACACACACGCAACCCCCCCCCCTTCACACAAACTCACTCACTCACACTCTCTCTCTCTCTCTCTCTCTCTCTCTCTCTCTCTCTCTCTCTCTCTCTCTCTCTCTCTCTCTCTCTCTCTCTCTCTCTCTCTCTCTCTCTCTCAGTCAGGGGGAATAGGGAAATAAAATTAAATGACGCAGAAGGAGGAAATCACCGGGGAATAATAACCGGTTTAGTTAAAAGCAAGGCGTTAAGAAAAATATATTGTTTGCGTTGAGTATAATGTGTATTGCTTACGTGTCTTGTGCATTAACAGATTCAGTTGCTTCACGATTATACTTTGATGATAGATTGCGTTGGATTTATGTTCTAATACTTTACAAATGTTTGTTTACCTATTGTTATATGTGGAAAGGGAGAAATATTGTTGGGTTTTTACTGTGTCTGAAGGAGCGGGGAGGAAGAGGAAAGGGGGAAAAGTGGATCAAAGAAAATCGGAGAATATGTCGAGTGGAAAGGGAAGATCAAGGTGTCTATTGCATGAGAGTATAGACGAATGTTTATCCTTATGTGTGTCTGTTTGTCAACACACACAAAAACACACACACACACACACACACACACACACACACACACACACACACACACACACACACACACACACACACACACACACACACACACACACACACACACACACAGACAGACAGACAGACAGACAGACAGACAGACAGACACACATACACACATACACACAATTTTACAAAGAAAAACAAGAAAACTTCAAAAGAGAAGAAACAAGAGGAAGAAGAACACAACAACAAAAGCCTTTAAGCTGTAAAAGAAAACATGGGAAGCGATACGTACGAGAATAAAAGGAAATCGTTGCTGTTATAAAAAAAAATGGAAAAAGGAAAATTGCCCGTGAGACATTAATTGGTAAATATGGGAAGGGCGATGTCCCACGTGATGAGAGAGAGAGAGAGAGAGAGAGAGAGAGAGAGAGAGAGAGAGAGAGAGAGAGAGAGAGAGAGAGAGAGAGAGAGAGAGAGAGAGAGAGAGAGAGAGAGAATGGCTTGGTAGAAGGGAAGAGGGGAGGAAAAGGAGAACGAAAAATCCAGGACGAATTGTGCTCATGTCTACACACTTCATCCTTACACACACGAGTGATTTTGCTGCTCCACTTTCTCTCTCTCTCTCTCTCTCTCTCTCTCTCTCTCTCTCTCTCTCTCTCTCTCTCTCTCTCTCTCTCTCTCTCTCTCTCTCTCTCTCGATACTTTACATTGAGAGTGTAATTCTCAATATAGCTGATGGAAATACATACGCTGGTGAGGGAATGAAAAGAGCAGTGTACCAACTCTTAAGCGAAAATATCTGAGTAGGTTGGATATGAGAGCAAACCAAACTCATAGGAACGATATAGAAATGAAAATAGAGATGGAACCTACACTTGTGACGATAGAAGTAGATGATAGATGGAACAAAAGGTTTAGTGACAACTCCAAGGGAATATAAAGCCTGGGAAGTAGAGGGAGACCAGACAAGATATTGATATTTGAGTTTGTAATATATGTAGGTGGAATTTTCTCGATATTAGGATATTTGTGACGTATGGAGAAGCTTCCTGAAACTCTCTTTGTTTAGCATGTGTTTTGTATATTCATGTTTATCGATACAGCAAAACGTGACGAAGAAAGTTACAGAACAATTCCACTAAGAGAACATTGCAAGCATTCGTCTAAAAAGAAAGAAAGAGATAAAATTCCACTCAAAAATGCATTGATTCATTTTATTCCAGAGTTACCTTGATGTTCCTAATTTGAAAAATGTAAGTAGTAGGGATGTAAAAACAATAAGAGAAGGCAGACTAATCTAGAGCTTATCGTTAAAAAAAATGAGAAAGTGAAGGTCATAGTTAAGTCTTTGCATTATAAAGAAATGACTTGGTTGCTGTCGGGTTCAGAAGAATAACTGAAAACATTATCGAAAGATATGAAAAAGTAACATCGCAAGCATATGAAGAAAAAAAAAAAAAATACATTCAGTTAAAGGAGCTATAAGAGTGAGTCAGTTTAAACGTATAGGCTCTGACATAACCGTAAGCTCGAGACAAAAAAAGTTCTATCAGAGCCGGAAAATCATCAGAAAAAGGGAGACGAAGTGATAGAAAACATACATGAAAACAGCCACGATGAAAACTAATTACTTTAAGATGAAATGCGAAAAAATTTCATTATAAACTTATAGATAGGAGAAGACGACTCATGTAATTGTATATTCAGTGTAGAAGAAGGATGAGGAGAGTGTTATTAAAAGAAGAGGAAATGTCCGGAATGTTGTATCTACTTGACAGTGGAGAAACTGTCTTATGAAAAATGTTAAACCAAGTTTGCAGACTGAAGATTATTCATTTCTATGCAGAAAGTGTTGGAAATTTTCAAAACAGTTTGAAAACTTTCACCAATATCTCTAGAGGCCTGTTCCTACTGGAGGACATAGCGCTGCGCTCTATTCGTGGAAAAACTGAAAAAAAACAACAGCAGGAATGTGGGTGTGTGTGGGGAGAGAAAGAGAGAGAGAGAGAGAGAGAGAGAGAGAGAGAGAGAGAGAGAGAGAGAGAGAGAGAGAGAGAGAGAGAGAGAGAGAGAGAGAGAGAGAGAGAGAGAGAGAGAGAGAGAGAGAGAGACCTTACACAGAGAGAGACTTTTCACACCTAGTGAATAGAGGGGAGAGGGAGAAGGAAGAAAGGAGGGAAGGGGTGGATCAAGAGGGCAATGATAAAGGAAACAATGGATATAGATCTGAACAAAAGGTTGAAGCGAGGTGTAAAAGTGAACACCTTTGAAGGGCATTAAAGGAGAGAAGATTGGATTAAACAGGAAGGAAGGGAGGTAAGCATTGCACGACACGTGACCTTAGGTTAGATTTAAGGAGACTTGGTTAAATGGAGGAAAATCTAGATAAAAAAGAATAATTGAAAATGTAGATGAAAAGGAAGTTATAAAGACATACAAAACGTTAACTTAAGAAAAAAATGAAATATATACAAACGCAATATAATCCAAATATCTAGTATATTTTATACCAAGATAACAGACTAGTAATGACTACTACTAGATAAAAAAAATCAGGAAGAATATTGACAAAGAATAACATATGACGAGAAAAAAATAATGGTGCTCGCTGGAATATAGAAAATACAAGTGCGTGTGTGTGTGTGTGCGTGTGTGTGTGTGTGTGTGGGTGGGGGGGGTGTATGTGTGCGTGTGCGTGTGCGTGTGTGTGTGCGTGTGTGTGTGTTTACACGCATAAACCTTGCACAACATTTTTTTTTCACTATTCTCTGCTTCTAGAAGACCAAAAAAGACTTTTTTAATGTCGTTTTCTTGTTATTCCACGCGAGCATGGACACAAGAATTACACAAGGCAAACAGGAGAAATTTGTGGCTTCATCTTAAATCCCCAAAGAAGCGTCCGACTTTATGTTTGCTTGAGAGGAAAAAAAAACAAAGAAGAAAAACTTTGGATACGTCGGAAATTCAATTTTTTTCTCTTCTGTGCCAAAGTTTTAATTTTGATATTTTAATCATCGGGTGATATTGATGATTGTGCCCTTTCGATCCACATATTTTCAGTATTAGTGTTTTAATTTAGTGGAGACACCTATATTCTTCTAAATATCAACATAGTAATGTTTTTCACCTTCCATCGCCACTGCAGGTCATCATAGAATTACAAAAGATGCCTAAGCGGGGCTTTGCAGTTAACATGACGTGCTTGAGAAGATCATCCATGTCTTAATAGCGCCTACGTAAATGTTTATACATAGAATGAACGCATATTTCAAACCTAAGTCGATATAGATGGAATTGTGTGTGTGTGTTTGTGTGTGTGTGTGTGTGTGTGTGTGTGTGTGTGTGTGTGTGTGTGTGTGCGTGTGCGTGTGCGTGGGTGTGTGTGTTTATATAGCTGTGTCGTTTGGTTCGATGTTAAGTGAATGGCGAGACTTACTACCATTTATATTGTCTTGTGTTATGTAATTCCTGTTCTAACATTCGCTGGAGCGATGATTACGTATAAACCAAGAAAAGTTTCAGTGAGTGACGTTCAGGAAATAACATTCATGCCAAAAAATGGAACTGAATTTACATATTATTATTGAACAACAGACATTTAATTCAAAGTCTCATGCTCTTATTACTTGGATTATATCAGGGGTGAGCTCCCTTATGGAGAGAGAGAGAGAGAGAGAGAGAGAGAGAGAGAGAGAGAGAGAGAGAGAGAGAGAGAGAGAGAGAGAGAGAGAGAGAGAGAGAGAGAGAGAAAAAAAAACTTGTTTCTGCTTTGCCGAGTTTCCTTTTTCTGCTCGTAACTTATTGTTTAGTCTTTTCAAATATTTTGTATTTATTTATCGTATCTATATATTTGTGAAATCTTTCTCATCCCGACAACTTTCATTCTTTTTCTGGTGCATTTTGTTTGGCATATTTTCCTTCAGATGTGCAATGCATTGATGCAGTTTCCCGCGGCCTTTTCCGGCTTTCTGTCCGCCTTTTTCTAATGGTTATTTTTGTTGTACTTTTTGTCTACTGTAATTTCCTCCCGATTTCTGAGTATGTCTGTCATCAAATTTAAATAATTATTTTGTATTTCGGAACTGAATTCAATTGAGTTTTATTTAAGGAATTCTTAGTAGTTTGCTGTGCATCGGATTTTTCGTTTTACACCGTAAATCCGATTCTGTTGCCGATATTTCAATGCAAGAACGTTCTGTAAATGTTTGTTTCTTTGTGCCTTCACCTGGACTTTCGTATGTGTATTTCCTATTGTTCTCCATTGGGAATATATTTGTGATAGTAATTCACATAACTTGCGAAGCTCAATTTTTTTTAGGCAGCATTGGATTTAGGTTCATGAATGCATAAGCAAGATTTTTTTTTTCTTCCATAGTTCCATGGATATCATGATATTTTTAATTTCCTTAACATGTTAGCATTTTACACGTAACCATAAATTGCCTTAATGCGTGATCATGGCACATAACATTTACTGTCTTTATTATGATCCTTAAGCCAATTTTAAGACTATAACTCCCTAATCATATCCTGCAGTTTATCTCCAGATTTACTGTCTAAAAGAAGATTACCTTGAAATATGAGTCTCCTGTGATATCTTCCTTCTATTCTTATTCCAACATTTTTCCATCCTAGTTTGTTGAAGACATTGACTATGCAAGAGGTGAAAAGTATCAGGGAAACCGTGTCAATCAGTATGTAGATTTTTTTTTCATCCCTCTTCTAACTAACAAAATTTAGCTCTCCGTATTCGTTTTAATTTGGATGTTGCAGTGATGTAGAATCAAACGGCAGCTTTTTCCATTAATTCGTGGCAGAGTAGATGTGTGATCAATGCAGGCGTCACTTTTACAAATCATCATTCCTATGTCGTATATTTAAACTTATGAATACTTACCTTATTACACATGTTCCAGAGTTTCCAGAATGTCGGTCCAGTCAATGTCTTAAGCTTGTCATAACTTATCTTTGCCGTTCTTAGAGAGTGTTCAATTAAGCAGGTCTGACCACCACCACTACCACCTTCTCCATCGGGAAGTGGTGGTGGTGGTGGTGGTGGTTGTAGGATCGTGTCATGTCAGACTATTTTAATGTATAACAAGGGTACATATCGAGTCTAATTGTTGATAGTTGTCCTGTGTAGTGATAGTACGTAATGCAAGTTTGGGTTCACTGGCTGCTGGATTCTCGGGTCTATCCAGCAAGCTAATGTGATGTTCCTGGAAGACGGAAAATTGTGGTATTAAATGGATAAAAAAAAAATGTTTGATTCCAAGAAATTAAGGTTGTGGACAAACGAGGAAAGGTTGCATAATTAATATGATCTCTTTATGCTAATAGACATAGCTTTTGCTTTCTCGCACTCTCTCTCTCTCTCTCTCTCTCTCTCTCTCTCTCTCTCTCTCTCTCTCTCTCTCTCTCTCTCTCTTTTCTTCTTTCTCTTTTCTCTCTGTCTTTCGTGGAAGTGTTTTTTCATAGTTATGAGTATTTTTTTCACTGTGACGCAAATCTGGAAACTTTATTCCTACCTCGAAAACTTTGAGCTCGAGTGGTTCTTTTTTTTTCAGTTTTTTCTATATTTTTTTCTTCCTTTTTTCATATCTTATGTTACAACCAAACTCAATTTAATTTGCGCCGTTAAGAATGATTTTGTGTAACTGAGATAAAAAAGTTTGGGGGAATATTTCTGCCGCGTTTCACTCAATCATTATTCTAATAGTGACGCAGAAAACTGGTCTTTTTTTATTTAATGGCGATGTAATTACGGATACACGGTGGGAAGTTTTCATTGTTTGATTGTATTTAACTAACCATAAGAGGAAGAGAGAGAGAGAGAGAGAGAGAGAGAGAGAGAGAGAGAGAGAGAGAGAGAGAGAGAGAGAGAGAGAGAGAGAGAGAGAGAGAGAGAGAGAGAGAGAAAGTGCATGAAAACCTTGTTGAAGAAATAATTATAATGCATTTTTAAAAAGACTCGACCAAAATGTTGCAGTGAAGAACCCACTACGTTGTTCTCGGCGTTTTCTGAAGACACATATAAATTAATTAATAGACAAGTAAATGAATAACTGAATATTAAGATCTACAAACGGAATTGGAAGTAGACCTAAATATTATAAAAAAAACTAATGACTGCAACTTTTTCAAATCAAACCAAAATCCAATCAATCAAAGTATCTTTTTCTATAACTAATCCAATTTATTTCACATATTTTATTTTTTTATTAATATCACATTTCATAACCTCCTTCATCACGTCCAACTAGTGACACATCCGCTCTCGCGATCCTGTTTTTTTTCTTAGTTCAGGATTTGGATTGTCGATGCCACGCGTCTCCAACTTCTTCCTCTGCCTCCTGCCGCGCCTGACGGAGGGCAATAAATCATGGCTCTGACAAAGAAATGAAACCATAATATTCTCTCAGTGCCAGCTGGAATGGAGGGGACGGATGAGAAGCGAGAGGGAGAAGCGTGAGGGGAGATTTGTAAGGCCTTCTTGAAAAATGGAAGCACTGAGGGGTTGGTGAAGCCTACGAGAGGGTTGGTTAAGGTTTGTTGGGGTTGTTGAGGACTGTCGTGAACTCGTCTGCGATGTGGAACGAAAGGCAGTCGGAAAGTGTTGGTGAGAGCGGCTTTCATAGAAGACCTTGAATGAGTGGTAGTGAGTATTTGAGTATGACTCTGTGCTATGTTGCAGAGTACTACGAAGGAGTATCTGTGACGGTTTCAGGTTGATGGCGTGTTCTAGGACGGCTAGTTATAGTTATTTATATTTGTTGTTGATGATTTTCCTTAGGTTGTATATATGTGGAGTAGGGTGAAGTCTGGTGAATGGTGGAGCTCTCATAAAAGCTAACAAGGCCTGTCTTTCCGTCTGGTTCAGTGGACCTGCTAACAAGGTCTCGTGTGGGGTGATGTAGGTAGCTAGGACGAGGGAGTGAAGGGAGGGATGCTGAGGCCAGTGTAGGACGTGGAGATGAGCGTTGGGAATTGTGAAAAGAGTTTGGGAGGGGAGACTAGTCACTAGAGAAACGTGGATCAAAGGCTGTGGAGGGATAGGATGACGGGGAGAAAGGGACAAGAATAGTGTAAGGGTTCAATAAACTTGCTTTCCTTAAGACTGACAGAGCAAGATGTTGGGTTCATTCTCCCTCCTCTGACGTTCGACTAATTATCGTAATCATTGTCATTAAAACTTTTGTTCCTGGGTTAAGACAGAACTCATTAATGAACCATATGGTGAAGAAAGACTCCTTTCTTCCTCTTTTTACCAGCGCTCTTCTTGTTTTCTTCATTTAATCTTAATTTTTCCTTTGATTCTTTCTCCTTGTCTTTCGTTGATAAACTTTATAATTTTATTGCACTCAGTTTGTATTTTTATTACTGTATTTTAACTAATATTTCAGCTGATCCTCTCCTCTTCCTTATTCTCTGTATCTTTATCCTCCACTACCTTCTTCTTTGCCTTTTTCCATACTACATAGTATCGTTTCTTCTTCTAGCCAGCTTCTACTGGAAGGAGGGTGGGTGGGGATGAGCTTTGCATTTGGCTGTCCTTGTGTCTCTAACATATAGATACTATAGCAGTAAAGGTAACCACAGGGCATTCTCGTTATGTCCAGTAGGGTTGTTGATGTCTGTTCTTCCTTTGTACTCATTTGTACTCCTTCTAGTCCTTGCAATTGATCTTACATAAGAACAAAGGACGGAGGGAAGGTGGTGTTCATTGTCTAAATTTAACGAAGCTTGTGATGTCTTCCTAACTAAACTACCTAACCTGATTTCCATCGTTATATGAACACCCTTTCTGCCTCACCCCCGCGTCTACGTATACGAAGATCATCGGCAGAATTTTATTTTGTTACATCTCTTCCTATGGCTGTTTTGGGTTCCTAACATCATATACTTAGTTGTTGTATACGTCATCAACTTGTAATTTTTTCTGAACCTAACTTAAGTAAACGTAATCTTTCACTTACAATTTTCTGACCCCTACTATACAAGGTTTGCTTTGCTGAATAAATAACATAGACAAGAAAATATAAATACATAAATATATATAATTTGCATTTTTTTTCTTAAATCAGTGATGGGTTTGACGTCTGCAATAATTAAGTATTTGATGTTAGAAACTCAAAACACATCGATATTAAGGTAATAAAAAGCGGTGATAAAGTAAAATAATACATATCATATACGTGTCTTTATTTTTCTTTCCTATATAAAAAAAAGCTTTGCTCATGTTTTTTTGATACACTATCCAATATCTTTCTGAATACTTTCATCTGCAAAATATCTTATACTCCTTGGCTGGCGTATTCCTTTCCTTCTTGTCTGTATTCTTTACATTTTTTCTTTCTTTCTATCTAGGAATTACTTATTTTTTCCTATTTCTTTTCATAAATCTTTCTTCCTTTTCCCTCCCTCTTCTGTCCTTTTTTTCATAGTCCTTTATCTTTCACTCTCCTCCCTTGTTCCCCTTTTATCCTCGTTTCTTCCCTCTCCAGCCTCTGTGTATCTTCAACCTTTTTCTCTGTTCTCTGTTTGTTGCCTTGCGTACCCTTTATACAGACTCGTTGTTGTTGTTGTTGCTGTTGTCGTTATTGTCGTCGTTGTCATCGTCCTCCTCCTCCTCCTCCTCCTCCTCCTCCTCCTCTTCCTCCTCCTCCTCCTCCTCCTCCTCCTCCTCCTATCAAATTTCACACTATACTATCAAATTTCCTGCGCAGTTTTTATTACTACTTCTGCGCAGGTGTTTCTTTAACCACTTTTTTTCCTGCCGGCGTTTGCCGGAGGGAGAGGTGGGTGGGGAGGAGCCTTCCACTTTACTATCCTTTACCTCAGACTTGTAGAGAATATAGAAGTAGAGTAGCTACACAAGCAACCTTGTAAGGCCCACCAGGGCTGTTGTTGCCTGTTATTCCTTTGTATTTCTTTGTATTCCTCCTCCTCCTCCTCCTCCTCCTCCTCCTCCTCCTCCTCCTCCTCCTCCTCCTCCTCCTCCTCCTCCTCCTCCTCCTTTTCCTCTTCTTCCTCATCCACTATTACTATTAATACGATCCCTTCTGCTGTCACCACCGACATGATGATTATGATGATGGTGATAATATTAATGATAGATAATGATACGTATTATTATTATTATCATTATTACTATTATTGTTTTTATTATTGTCATTATTATCATTATTATTATTATTATTGTTATTATTATCATCATTATTATTAATTGCAACACGTGTCCTGGCTGTTTCCAGTAGATTCGTTCCGGCGCCGCTCAAATAATCGTAAAACCATTGTCGCCGTAGCGCAGATTAGCTCGGTGTGAGTGTGTAGTCTGCCTGCCGTTCGCTTCCAGCCGCCGGAAACAAAAAAGTTGGAAAAGCAATACTGTTATATGAAATCACATTATATATTGGTAGGACCACCATACCCACGCCCTGTAATTATATATTGGAGATACATACTGCCGGGCGTTTTAGTCTCGGCTGGTGCTTCAAAAACATATGACTATAATAGTGTTTAATAGCGAAGGGAAACTGGCTGGGTGAAGGGAGTGGATGGCGGCCAGTGTTTGGTGATGAACTTTTTATATATTTTGTTTATATTCTTTGAAAGGGGGTCTGGGTGCTGCTTTTGTTTTTTGAGTTTTAGTTATTATCATTTTGATCACTCAATATTGGTTAATACTTTTACGGCATTAAACATTGCTGCTGCTGCTGCTGCTGCTGCTGCTGCTGCTGCTGCTGCTGCTGCTGTTGCTGTTGCTGCTGTTGATGCTGCTGCTTCTATTGCCGCTTTTACTATTGTTACATCAACGAGTAATCGAAGTAAATGTCTTCCACAACCTTCTTTAGAAATGAGCTAAAAGGGAACATAACAATAAAATTGATTGAGTAAAAATATAACAATAAGATAGTATCAATACCTTTTTTCTAGATTCTCTTTACGCTCGCATTTACCTGCCTCACCTTCATGATATGCACCACCTTAAAACTGCCTTTCCCGCCTGGGCCCAGCGGGACTCCCAATGCTCTACCCCGACCCCCCGCCTCATTGTGTTGAAGGTCACGAGTGTCAGCTGTGCGTCACGCCCTACAAAACACATCGTTCCATCTCCCTTAATCTGGTGTGTGTGTGTACGTGTGCGTGTGTGTGTGTGTGTGCGTGTGCGTGTGCGTTTGCGTGTGTGCGTGTCATATTTTTCTATCTGTATTTTATCCTTTCTTTCTTATTCGTCTTTTGACACAGCAGTAGTGAAAGTTCTGTCTGTACTCGAATGGTTGTTGCTTCCGTACTCGGGACACGTGTATGTTCTCTTCTCATTAAGTTGATTATTGTCCTTAGCTGGGAGTCAACATTTCACACTTTTTTTTCTAATCTGAACGCTCGAAAGCCTTGGTTCATGTCAGCTTGCTCTTGCATAATTTACAAAGACAACACACGGGAGATACGAAACTCACTCAACTATTACAATATAATTTTTGCCAGAATAATGCAAAATCCCTTATGTGATTTACTAGGTATTGTGTCATTAAGATAAAATGTAAAACAAAAAGATCATTTTGTGGCTTCTAGTGTTTACAGTTTCAACTTTTTTATTTCTTTTCCTTCACCTTTTTTCGGCGCCATGGTTTCAATTATTTAATCATCATCATCCTTCACCTTTTCAATCTAGTTAGTATCATTGTTATTGCTCTCTCTCTCTCTCTCTCTCTCTCTCTCTCTCTCTCTCTCTCTCTCTCTCTCTCTCTCTCTCTCTCTCTCTCTCTCTCTCTCTCTCTCTCCGTCTTTCTTTCTTTCTTTCTCTCAAATGGCAGTGATTTCATCTACAGGCAGTCGTATTCTACCGATCACCGCTCCTGTACCAACCAGCTTGCATCATTACCCAAGAAGTAGCCAATCAAGGGCTCTAAATATCTCTCCTAGAATCTTGTTGAACCAGAAAGAGGGAGGAAACGGGAAGAACAAGTAGGGAAGGGGTAGTAAAGAGAAAGAGAGAGAGAGAGAGAGAGAGAGAGAGAGAGAGAGAGAGAGAGAGAGAGAGAGAGAGAGAGAGAGAGAGAGAGAGAGAGAGAGAGAGAGAGAGAGAGAGAGATGGGGGAAATAAAATATAGATATAAAAATAACATCAGTTGATCGGTAAATGTGAAGGTAATGAAAGCTTGTAGATGTTCACGTCTCAAAAAGTCAAACGTTTCCAATCTAGTGACTTTTTTTTTCTATCATTTTATCAATCACTGAATCATTATTCACTCTCTTCCTTCGCCACTGTGCTTCTGTGACCCTTTTTCCTTCCTTCCTTCCTTCCTTCCTTCCTTCTTGATGATGGTTGGTGTTATTATCTACATCTTATTTATGACCTTCAACATCTCAGAACTAAAGTTAAAAGAACCGAGATGGAATTACTTCAGAGCTTCTAGCGTAAATTACGACTACCAAAATAGCATGAGTGAAAACAAAAAACAACATCCTTGAAATTTAATTGTTTTTTCTCGCTGTATTTTGAAGCAAGTAAGAAAGCTGACGGGTATTTTCCTTTACCATTTAGTGCTGGGCAAGAAATTAATTCATGCAATCCACTTTGGTCCAGCGAGTGAGCGAGAAATAATAGAAATCGGAGCAGCTTGTCCAGAATTGTGAATTTCCGATCGCCCGGCTGTGAGCGGGAAAACGGCAGAGAACGAGAGCAAGACAGAACAGAAGATGAAGGAGAGAATGAAGTGGAGGTAAATGAGCAACATAAATCAGAATAAGGAAGTGGAAAATAAGGAAAACCGAAGCGAATGAGAAAAAAGTAGTGTGTAAGGTAGTTAAAAAGAAATTGAAGAGCAAAAAAAAAATTTGTGTGTGTGTGTGTGAGTTAGTGGTTAGAGCGGTGATGCAATTGTGAGACCGAAGGAAGAGAATGGTTCCGTAATAGAACGAACCGGAAATCTATCCCTTTTCTTTGCACACACGTGAGTAAGCAAGCAAAATAATAATAGAACAAAAAAACACAGTAAATATTCAAAAACAGGAAGAGGAAATGGAGGAGGAGGAGGAGGAGGAGGTGGTTTCCATGCTAATGAAATAATTCACATCACGATTTTTGCTGCAAAAGCGAAATACTGGTCTGGTTTGGCATGAATTTCTTTGTGTGCGTGGCTTGAAAAGAATTGGAGCTAAAAAAAAGAAAGAGGCAGGAAGTGAGGAACTAAGGACGAGAGAGAGAGAGAGAGAGAGAGAGAGAGAGAGAGAGAGAGAGAGAGAGAGAGAGAGAGAGAGAGAGAGAGAGAGAGAGAGAGAGAGAGAGAGAGAAATATATTTCTTCTTTTACTACATTCATCTCCGGCCGTGTTTACTTCGTGGAAAAGTGTATTTTTTATGTATATTTTCTGATGTTCCTAAAGTGAAGCGTGTATGTGCGTGCGTGTGCGTGCATGTGTATCGTTATCGCCTGGAAGCGCATCACCAACACACAGCTCACAGGAAGCGGCTGTTCACAATCGTGCTTTTGATATCGTAAACTTTGCAATTTTTTCAATTACCCCAAAAAATGTAAATAGAAAAGAAGCCATTTTTTGCATTATACACTTTTTTTTCCCTTAAAGCTATTTGATATTCTGAATTTTTGTCCATGGCTGCTTTATTTCTGTGCTTATTCACGTATTTATTGGGAGTGGTATTTTTCCATCATATTCAGTAGTAGTTGAAAATATATTGGAATTGTAAAACTCAATATTTTCTATTTTGTCGTTGAATCTGTAATGCTTCCCTACAGCCTTCCGTGTAAATGTGTACGAGTATATATTGTTGCACTCTGACGCCGCTTCTAGGAAGTTAACGTGAGTCTATCTTTGTTCTAACTGAGAAAACCTTTGTTAGTGTTGCCCTGCAGCTGACTAATTCAAACACTGATTAATGTATACGATTACTTGGAAGACTTCTGTACTTTATGAGTGGAATAGCTGTTTGATTGTCTAATAGATGAAAATGCTGAGACTTGTTACGTATCAATAGTATAGACGAACTGAAATATCAGCGTCATGGTTGCATAAATGTACAATGAATGACATATACATGAAATTGTACATTTTCTTCGGTCAACGGAAGCAATATCAAAATCTAATTATTACTAGAAAATATAATTCAGTGATAGGTAAAGACATTGAAATAAAATAATTAAAAGATGTCTCCCTAAGAGTACCCAGGACAGAAAAGTTAAGTGTTCAAAGTCGAAGATAAAAGAGCCTGGGTAGCATTGCTCCACAGACTAATATTTTAGCTACACCAAAAAACTACAATATCTGCATGTCGTATTGATTTACTAAAGGACTCAAATATACTAAAATTCATATAGTCGAGAGGCTCATACATGGAAAATGCTTATAAGGTAGCTTAGCTCTTATTGCTTGCCTTTGTGTGCTTATCGTCGACTCAATATTATCATTGCTGCAAATTAATTGAAGGTCGTATATGAATACAAGCGGAGCAGAGAACGAGTAGAGTGAATGATGAAATATAATTTATGAGTGAGGGACGAACGGCAGTGAAAGGGATGTACGTAATGTGAACTAATAGAAGGGAAGAGCAATTGAATTAAGAAATTGTGTCGATCAGAGAGAGAGAAAGACACAGAGAGAGAGAGAGAGAGAGAGAGAGAGAGAGAGAGAGAGAGAGAGAGAGAGAGAGAGAGAGAGAGAGAGAGAGAGAGAGAGAGAGAGAGAGAGAGAGAGAGACAGACAGAGAGAGAGAGAGAGAGAGAGAGAAAAAAAAATCACTGAACGCTGTATTATACTAGTAAGACAATGGCAATGATATGGTAGAGATAGACGAGAGGAACTTTTTGCTACATGTTCTATTATGAGTTGGAGAGTGCACTACCAACATCACATTCCTCTCTCCTCCTCCTCCTCCTCCTCCCCTCCTCCTCCTGCTCCTCCTGCTTCTTTTCCTCGTATTCGTGGCATAGTTCTGGTCTTTAACTTCAAGATTTCGAGAAGGACATCTGATTAGCCCTCAGAGTAAATCGGCGGACGACAAACCAACGCCAAGTTCAAAGACCAAACCCTGTGTAAAGAGGACATTGACTATTAGTCTGTACACTCTATTGAATAGGTGATTACATGGAGGCATAGTAATGTACCTTAGTATTTATAATGTACAACAACCTGAATTATTTGAAGTGTTCTAAATGCAACACCAACAGAACTATGATAGACAATGACGTACTGATTGAAGCAAAAGACTCTATGCAATGGCAAGATATGTATGGTTTTTTTCACATTATGTTGTCATTCACAGGATCAGTAGTACTCGTGGTTTTTGTCCCTGCAATGTCTGTCAGTTCAGTTAAAAGTCAATTAAATAAACATTTTGAAACATCAGGCATGATATAGGTTGTCAGTTTTTATTCACGTAATTATTCCCATCAAGAGTGCGTTCATACCGGTAATTTCCTCATTTTTTTGCAGGATTGAAATACAATTGACCGCTTATCACTGTCATCATTAGTTATGGCTGCTATCTACCTACTTTATTTTCTTTCTTGTTTCAGCTTTGTCAAGTTAGGTGGTTAGGAATGTAATATTCATATATGTTCTAGAAAATAATATTATTGTTTTCATTTACAGAGCAGCAGTGTGTCAGTATGAGGTGTCAAGAGAGAAGCCTTCTCTCTTATTTATCTTGGTAAAAAATAAGTATAAAAAAAGGTAAGCTGCTCAATTTTTACACCTAGATTTCAGTCTGACAATTTTTTTTTTAGCTGTTATTTCTATGTTCCCTTGCTCCACTTTTGTTTTTCTCTCCCAACTCGCATTTTCTTTCTCTCTTTTCCATCATCTTTCATGTAACACCTTCACTTCGGTTTGGCTTGCATAAAATCTTTCTTCATTCTGATCCCTACCTTTGCACACATTCCCCTCATAGTTTCTCTTAATATTCCACTATTATCAGAGTTGAACAATACCTATTTC
>JAPQNM010000040.1:18835534-18838034 GCA_029783475.1 Metacarcinus magister | reverse complement strand
GAAGAAGTAAATAAATAAATGAACAACTAAGTAAATACAAGAAACTCCGTGGAACAAAAATAAAGATAAAAGTAAAAGAGAACCAGATAAGAGTCACGCCACTGCAGATAAGAAAGAAAAAAAAATTAGTGTGTATATGACAAGGAACAAAACTGTCTTGTTACAGACGCATAAAAACTAAACACATGTGATGAGGAACGAAAACAATGTGTTCCGAGAAAGAGGCGGAAAAAATCACGTCATGAAACAGTTGAGTATGAAGAAAAGACTTAATTGTGTTTTAATAGAACGACGTGAACCTTATGATGAGCTTAATGATAATATAATTTCATCATTTTCTTCCTTAAATCTATGTTCAATCTTGGTACAGACAATTTCTTCTTATAACTGGAACTCTTATTACATTTAGATAGGAAGCAGTATTTTTGTTTAATCTTTTCTTTTATCTATAGTAATTTTCGTTTATGGTTCCCGACGTGTTCCTTGCAGGTGTTGTAATTACTTCTATTAATTAAGTCCATTCTTATAACGAATCTACACATCGTTATGAAGTCTTATCATTTCCTCCTTTCTTTTGTTGAGGGAAGAATAATAATTAAAAGTCTTAACCTTTCTTTGTTGTATTCTATGTTATTTAAGCCAAGCATCACCTCTCTCTCTCTGTGTGTGTGTGTGTGTGTGTGTGTGTGTGTGTGTGTGTGTGTGTGTGTGTGTGTGTGTGTGTGTGTGTGTGTGTGTGTGTGTGTGTGTGTGTGTGTGTGAACTCATTGGAAAATCACAGCGGGGAGGTAGGAAGAGAGAAGGGAGAGTTGATCAGATGACAATGATTCTGTTTGATATCTTGTGTGTAGTGTACTAAGGTGAGGTAGTGCGAGGAAAATAGGGAGTCCGGGGAGGCGGTAAATGGGTCAGTGACAAGGGTGGCGAGGTAATTGAATTGCCACGAAGCTAACATTGAACGCTTGGCCAATTCCCTTACCTTCTCCACATTTCCTCCTCGTCCTTCCTCCCCGATCCTCTACTCCTCCTCCTCTAGTCTCCCTACGGATGGAGTATATCCTGCATTGCTCTAAAGTTGTTTAGTTTTGCATAATGGAATTTCGGAACGAGCAAATTTTACCCCAGATGTGCAATATTTTTCCCTAAATTGGTCATGGGTGTGTGTGTGTGTGTGTGTGTGTGTGTGTGTGTGTGTGTGTGTGTGTGTGTGTGTGTGTGTGTGTGTGTGTGTGTGTGCGCGCGCGCGTGTGCGTGTGTGTGTGTATGTATGTATGTATGTTTACTTTGTTTTAACTGGTGTTATTGGAAGGTCTGTGCTCGAATTGCAGAATCAAATTGACGTTTAAGAGCTCAATATTTTTTTCTCTTCCCGCCTTGACCTCCTTAACCGCTGGCTGCCAAAGGATGTGTTTGCTCGGAGCTTGGCGAGCCTCTTCATCTCTTCAACCTTTCACCTTTCCCACACCTTCATCACTTGGTCTTTCGGCTAATTAGCTACACTTTTATTTCCGCGTATTACCTTCCGTCCGCAGACATAAGAGCTAATTGAACGCCTTTTTTCTGTCCTGTCGTAATCGTGCACTCCAAACGTCTATTCTTTTCCTCTCCATAACTTAACTTCGTCGCAGTGGAACATATTTGAGTTGTAGTGATGGTGGTGATGGTGGGTGATGGTTGTGATGACGGTGGTGGTGATGGTGATGGTGTTGAGGTGACGGCAGTAGCAGCTATGGCAAGGGAGGGAGCCCTTCGTTCCCACTGAGCTGACTCTTGCAGTACTTCGTTTTATCGGCAAAAATCTGCATCAGTACGCTAAAGAAGTGACTGCATTGATTTAGCGGACAGAGAGAGAGAGAAAGAGAGAGAGAAAGGTAGAGGGAGAGGGAAAGGAAAAAGGAGAAAGAGAGGAAGAGGGGAAAAAAAGAGCGAGAGAGAAAATATGTATCTTGAATTTCTCATGGCTCACGTCTGCATTCCTTCTTGGTCAACAGCGGCATTTGCATTTTTTACTTCCCTTTGTTGGTCAGTCCCAGTCATCTTGCCGCCACCAACACGACTCCCTTCGACTTAGAGGCATTATGGTGTGTATTGTATTAAAGCAGAAATAAGCTTGGTGTTGGTTCTCTAGTTGCAGTGTTGGTGAGGGGAAGCCGGCAGAGTTGACGCGACTTTCATTCACTCGTGGATGTGTTTAATTCTTTCCGATTTATGGAGCTTCGGTTCAATACTTCTGACTTATTTATGGTTATGAATGTTGTTTTTGGTCAACGTTGCCTTGTTTGTTTCGGTGGATACGTTTGTTTTGCTGTTTTTATCTATAGTTTGTGTCTCTACCTGTATTTTATTTCGATTTTTTTTGTATTTAGCATTTTGTCTGCCTTATTAATGATTTTTAGATATTTTCTTTTTATATCTCTCTTTTTCTCTCTTGGGGAAAAAAATTTCATGAGTGTGTAATTTACAGTCTTCCGTTCATGTCAGGAAAGTGTTGTTCATTTCT
>JAPQNM010000040.1:18825534-18830534 GCA_029783475.1 Metacarcinus magister | reverse complement strand
TAAGAGCACCTGTTCTTTGCATTTAATATTTATATAAACATGCAGAATATATTTAAGTTTATATTTGTTATGTCTTGTTTTTCCATGCCATGCATTTGACATTATTTTCTATATAATCTTAACCATTTTTTATTGTTTTTTCTCTTTTTTTTTTTTCAATCTTCTTGCAAGTTGATTTAATTTTTTCTCACCCTCCTTTGGTGTCTTCCTTCGCTATCTTGTTCATCTATTTCCTTCTCCCTTGATAAAGCTTTGTTTCCTTTCCTTTATCAACAATAACTTATGGCAGCGCACCAAAAATTTGTTTAAAAGGGATAGAATATAAGTAAATATTCGTTCCAGGTCTCTTAAAACCTCGCCTTCTTTCCGTGTATTTCTCTCTGCTTCTCTACTCGCATCCTTCATTCCCTTATTTGCACCCCTCCTATATTGTCTCAACACCTCCTTCCTTGCCTGTGGACCTGGGCATTTAGTTCTGAATGGCTGCACGTCCCGGAATATTGAGAGGTAAGCAATTTCTTGGTGACAACGCCATCATCTCCCTCGAGTCCTCAGATTCAATTTACGGCCCAAAGTCTTCTTGCCAGTACTAACGCTTTTTGCTTCTCATCCTCTTTGTTCACCTCCTTTACTTCCTCTTGCTCTTCTGACTCTTCATCCTCTTCCTCTTCCTCCTTTCTCTTGATCATAATCATCATCAATTTCTTCTGCTTATTTATTTATTTATTTATTTATTATTTGTGTTGTTGTTGTTGTTGTTATTGTTCTGCTGTTTCTTCCTTTAATCCTCCTGCCTCTGCTTACCTCCTGCTGCAGCGACAACTAGCCGCTTGAAGCCCCTTGGTCTTGGTGTTGCCGTGTCGCCTTTTATCGCGACCAAGTGTAGTTTTTTTTTCTCCCCGCGCCACCGCTTCCATAAAAGGATTCTTGGATGCTCTCATATTTTACGCCCTCACTGCCCTCCCCCTACTCTCCGCCTCCACCATCCTCTCCGCCTCCACCATCCTCTCCTCAACGTAGCCGTCCTCCTCCTTTGCGGAACCAAATACAAGTTTGTTGGAGTTTTGGTTTTCGTTGCCTCTGTGACGGTCTTTTTGGTTGCATCTGTGTCCCTGGCAGAGGTTCCCTAGACAACGTGACATTGTGTTCATGGGTGGCTCCATCTCGCTGCCACACTACCAACGCTGCATTTTACACCCTTACTTTAAGTACATGCATGTGATTTACACGTAAATATATACATTTATATATATATATATATATATATATATATATATATATATATATATATATATATATATATATATATATATACACACACACACACACACACACACACACACACACACACACACACACACACACACACACACACACACACACACACACACAGACGCTATGGCTCTTGGTCACCTGCCCCAGTCGTGTGAGCCTTAATCAGAAAAGAAATCTACTGGATGGCATGGTTGTATTTCGTTAATGGTCGTGACGTAGACACAAGGCGTGGAGGTGTGGGTGTAATAATGGACAGAAGGAAAGTCATTTTAATAGAATCATGAACCTCACATGGGACTAGATATTCACGTTTGGTCAATGTGAATTGAAAGTTGTTTTGTCAGTGTTGACTATCTCTGGTCCGAGGGGGGATTTGGATAATGGGTGGTTGTTTGGGTAGCCATTAAAGAATTTGACTTGCTATGTTATGCTTAGGCTTTGCTCACAACCAAAGCCTCGCTTAAAAGCACGTCCTGCTAGGTCCATTCTGATCCGTGAGTGTCTAGTGAATGTCACCCTTACGAAAGACGTGCGTATGACTGTTTATATGACCTAAAGATAATTGTTGTAAGTGCGTCGCGCTCAGACCGAAGCACGCGACGGATAAGATGCCGCTCAGATATTTTGATCAGTTTTAAATATATCCTAGTTTATCCTTTTGTTGGAGTTTTCGATGAAAAAGTTTCAGGGAGAAAGTTTAGTGAGATTGTGTACATGTTTGGATCTTTTATGAAGTAAGTAGCTTAGGAGAGGGAAGCAGGGAAGAAGGAAAGGGGAGACTTTGAAAATAAAAGAGAGGAAGATGGATAAAGCAGGGAACGATGTGATTGTGGGTAAGGCAAATGAAGAATAATGGCGTCATTTTTCTCACCAGAAGCAAGAGGCAAGTTTTACGCTGGTTGGGATGTCGCCTTTCTGCCGCATAAGAACCCCACACTGGATCTCCTTAAAGATTTTGATCCTGCGCAAAGTGGAAAATTATACCATAACCAGAGGTAATGGAATGAAAAATCAAAAGATGCAACACAAAAAAGGTTAGTAAAAGTTCCTCGATATTAGAATATTAACTCCCTAGAATAATCTGTTGGCAGCAGCTGTGTGCGTCTCAACTCTCATATCTCAAACATTTTGCCAAAACTTTATTTTAACACTACTAGAAATTTCAGATTTTCATTTTTCGCTAGTATAGAGTATTCCTATTGTCATTTACATAATAAAATACCAGGTGTTGCTTTTATTTCAGAACTTTTACCGTAAATATGTTCAATCTTTTGTTTATGCATAGGATATTACAATGTCGCTTTGGGACCCAACAGTGTTATGCCTAGGAAAGAGTACTTACAATTTTGTTTTTTTGTTTATTATATTTTCATTTAGTAGCTGTGATGTTAAATGATATAGTAATGGCGATACTATATTGTCTTGCATTTCGTAATTGGTACTGGTTGAGGTTATGAAACTCCATCTTCTTCAACGTGCCGTGCTATTTATGACGTTGGTGATCAAGGACTCTCCATGTTCTCTTTCTCTTGCCTCCTGGAACAACTCCGTAGCCTTTCATATCCCGCGTCTTGCTCGCTGTATATCACTCATATTCTTCTCTCTTTGTCTACCTCGAGCACTCCATTCAGGTTTTATTGTCACTCGTGGAACAATGCAAATTTTTACCACTAGATTTTCCACGTTCTTGAAAATAACAAATTCATAACCAAAACCTTTATTCTACAGTTTTAAGTTATGTCTATTTTCTATGGAAGGAAGAATTTATTACAAGAAAATAAGGATATTTTGATTATTGCAATATTTTCAATGTTATAGGTTAGCAAAGAAAACTATAGAATTATATATATATATATATATATATATTTTAAAGGCTTGCTGAGTGTACAAAAAAAGTAATTTGTCTAATTTAACGAATCTGCATCTAATTTTTTTTAATGCCTTCAATAGCCGCTGTTATGCTGACCCAATGTTGTCCAGTGATCGCAACTGCAGAGTGTTGCTACCCCTGCGTCCTTCCCTCTTCTCCTTTTTTTCTCTCTCTCTCTCTCTCTCTCTCTCTCTCTCTCTCTCTCTCTCTCTCTCTCTCTCTCTCTCTCTCTCTCTCTCTCTCTCTCTCTCTCTTTCTCTCTCTTTCTCTCTCTCTTTCTCTCTCTCACTCTCTATACATATCTCTCTCTTTGGTCTGCCTAGGGGAAGGGAGGACAGATGTCGCCGCAAAAGGGCAAGGACATTCCCGAGGGAGAGGGAAAGCTAAAACTTGCCATTGCCTGCGTCATGGTAAGGGATTGGTGTAGGGACGGAAGGCTCAGACAGAGTTGTGCTTTCCCTCCACCTCAATAGCCGCCCCAAGTGACAATTCCTGTTATCTTTCGGGGCTGTAGTTTAAGGAATAGTTACGAGAGGCAGAAATAGAAGAGCGGTAAAAGTGGAAGGGAATAAAAGGAACCATTCTATAAATCTTGTCACTAATGATCACGGAGATTCCAAACTCGACTTTTCAGTAACAATGAAATAATTGGTATGGATCAAACGCCTTCTCAAAGAAAGTTTTCCATATGAATGATCACGTGTTTTTTCCCTTCACGATGTTCTTTATTGGATTCTTTGTCTCTATTCTGTAATACAAAATCAGAGCGTCTTTGTAGGTCCTCACTTGTCTCCTGTTGAATTATTCCAAGATCTGTTGAGAGGACGTGTATGGTCTCAAGACTGGACGAGTTGTATGTAGGTAACAGTGGCAGGATTGCTGGCTGAGGGTGCGGTGCTCGTTAGTTAGTCTCTCCACAAGGGAGGAAGGAAGGAAAGGGTCGCCAAGACATCTACAGTGGTGGCCCCTCAAGGCCTCCTCATAACACTTAATAGTAAGACGTTTCCAGGACGCCGCTCCGCTACCCATACTACGTTGTTCCTATGGTCAGTGTCCAGGACGATGGGGCTGCTTTCATATTAGCGTGTGTGTAGATTCCATGGAGAACAAAGGAAGTGTGTGTGTATATGTGTGTGTGTGTGTGTGTGTGTGTGTGTGTGTGTGTGTGTGTGTGTGTGTGTTTGTGTTTGTGTTTGTGTACTTGTGTGTGTAAGTTTGTGTTCGTGTGTTTGTATGTGTAAATGGCTGGTGAAATTTTTTTTTTTTGATAAGCTGTTCTTTTCAACGACATACATCTCTATCATGTTGGTTTTCATCCTAATTCTATGTTGAGGATGAATAGCGGAGTTATTAGGTCTTCGTCACCTTGACAGTCTCCAACCAAGGTTCTCTTATACGGAGAAATGTGTTTTTACCATTAGACAGAGTAGTGCTCACTTCACCCTTACATAAATGAAGTGGCCGTGAAGTTACATAGGTGTTTTACGTAACATTCATTTACAAATCATTTTAAACAGAAAAAAGTGGGACAAAACCATACACAAGGAATAATGATAATGTATAAAAGCATAAAGTGAGGTGCAGGTTGGTAGGTGCCGTGTGGTATCCATGTATTGTGAAACTGTTACACACGAGGGTGGTATTGGCAGAGGCCACTATGTTTGAAGCACACTCTTTAAAGGTTGGAAGAAGCCTAGCGTATATACAGTATTTTGTTAAAACAACTTTTGTTTCTTTCCGTTCTAACACAACAGTCTGGAAGTCCTATTGGTGCAAAATTAGACCAGAACTTACTGTCGTTTCTTTATATTCTTATTTTCGTCCTTCCTCCATCTCGTTAACCACTTTGCCTCTA
>JAPQNM010000040.1:18818034-18820534 GCA_029783475.1 Metacarcinus magister | reverse complement strand
CACACACACACACACACACACACCACACACACACACACACACACACACACACACACACACACACACACACACACACACACACACACACACCACACACACACACACACACACACACACACACACACACACACACACACACACACACACACACACACACACACACACACACACACACACACACACACACACACACACACACACACACACACACACACCTTTAACAACCACTGTTTCATCATAATTCATCTATATTCCCGCTGCGTCGTGTGGATGTGCTGTGGGAGTCTGTTGTTTTCCAAAGTCATAACGCTGCAGGTCACGTTTCGCTCTAACTTAAACATCTGACGGAATGAAGGAGAGTGAGAATGGTGTCAATCTATACGTGGCTGAGGTTACGTGATTGATAAAGTGACACAAGATTGGCGTCTTGAGTGACTTTGTAGACAGCCAGTTGTTGAATAGAAATTATCATACAAATGTTAGAAATTGTGAAAAAAAAGGTACTTTGGATGAAAATAATGTGTTCATTGTTTACGAGTTAGTTACATGGTTACGAGTCCTTTTTATTTTATTTTTGTTGCGCGCGCGCGCGCGCGCGTGTGTGTGTGTGTGTGTGTGTGTGTGTGTGTGTGTGTGCGTGCGTGCGTGCGTGCGTGTGCGTGTGCGTGTGCGTGTTTACTCATGAGTGTATTATATAAATAGAAAACTGGGTAAAACGAGATCTAAAAAACTAAATAAACTTAAAAAAAAACAACAACTAGATACCACACTCAGAAAAAAAGAGTTAAGGAGTTGAAAAAAGTCAATTAGTTCCTGAGGCAAGTTGATATTCCGCTCTTAAAGGGACTCGAGTTATAAGAAGTTGGAAAAATACACACACGAGAGAGAGAGAGAGAGAGAGAGAGAGAGAGAGAGAGAGAGAGAGAGAGAGAGAGAGAGAGAGAGAGAGAGAGAGAGAGAGAGAGAACTCGACTAATTTATTCACAATTTTTACTAAGTCAGTGAATTGGTTGCTTGTTTAATATATCTTAAAATCATAACCCCAAATATTTTTTTCTCTTTATCTACACTTGAGTTGAAGAATAATCATCGTGTTATTTGTAAGAAGGTTATTATATCCGGCATCAACACATCACCAATTAGCTATACTTGTTTGTCTATAGATGGAAGAAATTGTACCCTGTGACTCGTCCGTTTTCTTCCATTCCCTTCACCTACCTTACGTGTTCTATTTCTCGTGCCGGATACTTCCAGCAATTAACTAGTGTATTTTCTGCGCTAGATACCACGGGGAGAGCGGGAGTTGAATAAGTTTATCTTAAGACTTCATTAAACTATGTTGTACATAGGAATAATGTAAGACTTTCAGCTTAGTTTCAGTTAATTTCACCAGAAACTTTTATTGCTATAAAATAATTTATTTGGGTTAAAACAAATGATAAAATCAGTATGGTGGATCTAATACTTTACCAATGTTGATGGAAAAGATATCAGATATTCCTTATAAAATTACCAACTAATAAACAAAGCACTTTGTTCAATTGGTATCTTAGCTTAGAAGCTAATATTGTTTGTTTAATAATATCATTATTTTAGTAAATAACTATTTTTCATGAGATAGATACCAATCAAATATAACAAAGAGTTATGTTGTGAAATTATAAATATTTTTCCCCTTTTTTTAAATCCTATCCCATTCCAATCCTGCGTCTAGTTTCTTTTTTCATCATTTATAATCTCCATAATTTACGTGAGGACGTAATATATATTTTCTTAATATTGTGTTTATCAGTACTTGTTATATACCATAAGGATCGGAGAAATGTGCAGATTTTGAAGCATTGCTTGAAAATTCAATACGAATAAAACGAAAGGAGTTACAGCTAATTTAAGTAGACAATATGATGAAAACAAGTTTTTATACACTATTTCAGGATGGCAGAGTCTGTTTGATTACTCCTGTAGTGTACATAGCCTTCCTTTGACCTTCTTAAATGCTGCTGCATCAAGATAAGGCTCACTATAATTAGGTATATAGAGGCAGAAAACAATTCAATTCCCACCGCACGTTTGGTCATGACGGACCGATCAAAATCTTCACTACCTACTCTGTCACCGGTGCCAATGGCTATGGAAGTTATTTATTTTCATTAAAAAATGTAATGCAGTACTTTCATTGCAGTGTCAAGTTCCATCGAGAGGATGTGATAGCTATCAGTAACCCGCGTATACTCCTACACACGACATGTTTCCCCGTAAGGAACACATATAGTCTTAACGTCCACGAATATTCTTGTAATGACTTTTACAGCTCAAAGCAGTTCATAACTAAGCCTTACAACACGTTTAACAGGATGTGTAGAATTGATCTCAACCTATGGTGTATTTTTGTCATTTTCTCTAATCAGTGAAAAAAAAAAAAAATTTTCCTCCTCGATTTTGTTCTTTTTAAACTCACTTAAGGATTCTTGGGGCTTCTTCTTCGGCTTCTGAGTCAACT
>JAPQNM010000040.1:18810534-18813034 GCA_029783475.1 Metacarcinus magister | reverse complement strand
AGAGAGAGAGAGAGAGAGAGAGAGAGAGAGAGAGAGAGAGAGAGAGAGAGAGAAAGAGAGGGGGGGAACCAGGAGCTATTATTGTTTATCATTAGAACCGGAAGGAAAAAAGGTAATAGCCCTCTGGGAGCCGGGCCGCCGAGGAGCAGCCAGCCAATAGGATTTAAGGGGATCATCTTTAATGTATGAGAGGGATGAGGGAGAAAGAGGAGGAGGAGGAACACATAGGAACACATAGGAAGAACAAACAGCAACAGGCCTGCTGGCCCTTACGAGGCTGTTTGTGAGTAAACTATCTAATCTAGAGTGAAGGATACAGGATAGTAAGGGTGAAGGCTTCTCTCCCCAGCCATGGCTGGCAGGGAAAGGAAGGCTAACCAAGACCAGACTATCACTATTGTCACTACCACTACTGCTACCACTACTTCCTGGCAAGCGATGTCAGGCCACTAGCGACGTCTTTTGAATCGACATTTCGTAAATTAGGTACATCAGGATGAACATACTCAAAAGTTTGCTACGTTAACGGATAGTATTTTAGTTGTGGATTGGCTTCTAAGTATTTGTCAAGTCTATTTTTGAACGTAGTAATTGTTTTACTGTCGACGACATTGGCTTGCAGGGAGTTCCAAACGTTCACGATCCGATTGAAAAAGAAGTGCTTGGCTTCGTTTGATGTGAATCTTTTAGCAGTAATCTTAAAAGAATGACGTCTTCTTGTTATATTTGATCTATCAAAAGTAATGTAATCTTCTGTATTGATATTATCGAATCCTTTGATTATCTTGAACATTTCAATTAAATCCCCTCGCATCCTTCGTTTTTCTAGGCTGAATAAGTTTAGTTCTTTAAGTCTTTCTTCATTAGGTTTATTTTTCAGCCTTGGAATCATTTTTGTTATTCTTCGCTGGACTCTTTCCAGTTTGTCAATGTCCTTTCTGTAATATGGGGACCAAAACTGTACGCAATACTCAAGATGGGGTCGTACTAGTGAATTATGCAGTTTTAATATGACTTTTTCTGATTTATTTTCGAAAGTACGCCCAATAAAGCCGACCAATCTGTTAGCAGTTTTAATTACCTCTGAGCAATGTTGACTGGGTTTTAAATCGTTTGATATTGTGATTCCCAGATCTTTTTCCTTGTTTACTGTAGAAAATGGTTTACCATTCATTGAGTACTGAACGTGATCATTATTTCTTCCGATGTGTAGTACCTTGCATTTTTAACGTTAAATTTCATTTGCCATTTATTGGCCCAAAATGTTAGTCGATCTAGGTCTGATTGTAGGACTTCTCTGTCAATTGTCGTAGTTACTTTGCTGAGAATTTTCGTATCGTCAGCGAATTTCGATATTTTGCAAGTGATCCCATCATCTATGTCATTAACATATATCATGAATAAGACAGGACCAAGCACTGAACCTTGTGGTACGCCACTTTTTACGTTTAACCATTGAGAGGAGACACCGTTTAAGACTACTCTCTGCTTACGTTCAGAGAGCCAGTCCAGAAGCCAATTGTAAATGCTACCAGAGATACCGTGAGTCATTAGTTTATTAAGCAATCGTTGATGAGGTACTTTATCAAAGGCCTTTTGAAAATCTAGATATATGACATCTACTGCTCTGCTTTCATCGTACGCGTCAAAAACATTGTGGAAGAATTCTAATAAGTCAGTTAAACATGAACGTTTATTACGAAAACCATGCTGTGAGGGTTTTATTATATCGTTGTCTTCAAGGAATTTCACCACATTGTCACGAATGATTGTCCCCATTAATTTACATACAACTGATGTCAGACTGATTGGCCTATAATTTCCAGGTTGTGACTCGTCCCCCTTTTTGAAGATTGGTGTTACATTTGCACGTTTCCAATCTGATGGAACTTTACCATTTCTTAAGGATTTATTGAATAAGATTGTAAGCGGTTTACTGATCAGAGTCTGTTTGATTACTCCTGTATTGTACATAGCCTTCCTTTGACTTTAAATGCTGCTGCATCAAGATAAGGCTCATTAGAATTAGATATATAGAGGCAGAAAACAATTCAATTCCCACCGCTCGCTCGGTCATGACCGGCCGATCAAAATCTTCACTACTGACTCTGTCACCGGTGCCAATGGCTATGGAAGTTATTTATTTTCATTCTTAAATGCTGCTGCATCAAGATAAGGCTCACTAGAATTAGGTATATAGAGGCAGAAAACAATTCAATTCCCACCGTTCGCTCGGTCATGACCGGCCGATCAAAATCTACCATACTGACTCTGTCACCGGTGCCAATGGCTATGGAAGTTATTTATTTTCATTCTTAAATGCTGCTGCATCAAGATAAGGCACACTAGAATTAGATATATAGAGGCAGAAAACAATTCAATTCCCACCGCTCGCTCGGTCATGACCGGCCGATCAAAATCTTCACTACTGACTCTGTCACCAGTGCCAATGGCTATGGAAGTAATTTATTTTCATTCTTAAATGCTGCTGCATCAAGAT
>JAPQNM010000040.1:18755184-18810434 GCA_029783475.1 Metacarcinus magister | reverse complement strand
TCCGGGAAATTTTTTGTAAAATTTCCTCTTCGATTTTGTTTTTTTTAAACTATGTTGTACATGGGAATAATGTAAGACTTTCAGCATAGTTTCAGTTAATTTCACCAGAAACTTTTATTGCTATAAATGAATTTATTTGGGTTAAAACAGATGATAAAATCAGTATGGTGGATCTAATACTTTACCAATGTTGATGGAAAAGATATCAGATATTCCTTATGAAATTACCAACTAATAAACAAAGCACTTTTTCAATTGGTATCTTAGCTTAGAAGCTAATATTGTTTGTTTAATGATATCATTATTTTAGTAGATAACTATTTTTCATGAGATAGATACCGATCAAATATAACAAAGAGTTATATTGTGAAGTCATAAATATTTTTCTCCTCTTTTTAAACCCTATTCCATTCCAATCCTGCGTCTAGTTTCTTTTTTCATTATTTATAATCTACATAATTTACGTGAGGACGTAATATATATTTTCTTCATATTGTTTTTATCAGTACTTGTTACATACCATAAAGATCAGAAAAAGGTGCAGATTTTGAAGCATTACTTGAAAATTCAATACGAGTAAAACGAAAGGAGTTACAACTAGTTTAAGTAGAACATATGATGAAAACAAGTTTTTATACACTATTTAAGGATGGCAGAGTCTGTTTGATTACTCCTGTAGTGTACATAGCCTTTCTTTGACCTTCTTAACTGCTGCTGCATCAAGATAAGGCTCACTAGAATTAGGTATATAGAGGCAGAAAACAATTCAATTCCCACCGTTCGCTCGGTCATGACCGGCCGATCAAAATCTTCACTACTGACTCTGTCACCGGTGCCAATGGCTATGGAAGTTATTTATTTTCATTCTTAAATGCTGCTGCATCAAGATAAGGCTCACTAGAATTAGATATATAGAGGCAGAAAACCATTCAATTCCCACCGCTCGCTCGGTCATGACCGGCCGAACAAAATCTTCACTACTGACTCTGTCACCGGTGCCAATGCTTATGGAAGTTATTTATTTTCATTCTTAAATGCTGCTGCATCAAGATAAGGCTCACTAGAATTAGATATATAGAGGCAGAAAACAATTCAATTCCCACCGCTCGCTCGGTCATGACCGGCCGATCAAAATCTTCACTACTGACTCTGTCACCGGTCCCAATGGCTATGGAAGTGATTTATTTTCATTCTTAAATGCTGCTGCATCAAGATAAGGCTCACTAGAATTAGATATATAGAGGCAGAAAACAATTCAATTCCCACCGCTCGCTCGGTCATGACCGACCGATCAAAATTTTCACTACTGACTCTGTCACCGGTGCCAACGGCTATGGAAGTGATTTATTTTCATTGTTAAATGCTGCTGCATCAAGATAAGGCTCACTAGATTTAGGTATATAGAAGGAGAAAACAATTCAATTCCCACCGCTCGCTCGGTCATGACCGGCCGATCAAAATCTTCACTACTGACTCTGTCACCGGTCCCAATGGCTATGGAAGTTATTTATTTTCATTCTTAAATGCTGCTGCATCAAGAAAAGGCTCACTATAATTTGGTATATAGAGGCAGAAAACAATTCAATTCCCACCGCTCGCTCGGTCATGACTGACCGATCAAAATTTTCAATACTGACTCTGTCACTGGTGCCAATGGCTATGGAAGTTATTTATTTTCATTCTTAAATGCTGCTGCATCAAGATAAGGCTCACTAGATTTAGGTATATAGAGGCAGAAAACAATTCAATTCCCACCGCTCGTTCGGACATGACCGACCGATCAAAATTTTCACTACTGACTCTGTCACCGGTGCCAATGGCTATGGAAGTGATTTATTTTTTTTTAAATGTAATGCAGTACTTTTATTGCAGTGTCAAGCTCCATCGAGAGGATATGATAGCCATCAGTAACCCGCGTATACTCCAACACACGACACGTTACCCCGTAAGGAACACATATTGTCTTAACGTCCACGAATATTCTTGTAATGACTGTTACAGCTCAAAGCAGTTCATAACTAAGCCTTACGACACGTTTAACTATCTTACAGACCCTCGTGGATGTCTAGAATTGACCTCAACATATGGTGTATTTCTGTCATTTTTTCTACTCCGGGAAATTTTTTGTAAAATTTCCTCTTCGATTTTGTTTTTTTTAAACTATGTTGTACATGGGAATAATGTAAGACTTTCAGCATAGTTTCAGTTAATTTCACCAGAAACTTTTATTGCTATAAATGAATTTATTTGGGTTAAAACAGATGATAAAATCAGTATGGTGGATCTAATACTTTACCAATGTTGATGGAAAAGATATCAGATATTCCTTATGAAATTACCAACTAATAAACAAAGCACTTTGTTCAATTGGTATCTTAGCTTAGAAGCTAATATTGTTTGTTTAATGATATCATTATTTTAGTAGATAACTATTTTTCATGAGATAGATACCGATCAAATATAACAAAGAGTTATATTGTGAAATCATAAATATTTTTCTCCTCTTTTTAAACCCTATCCCATTCCAATCCTGCGTCTAGTTTCTTTTTTCATTATTTATAATCTACATAATTTACGTGAGGACGTAATATATATTTTCTTATTATTGTTTTTATCAGTACTTGTTACATACCATAAGGATCAGAAAAAGGTGCAGATATTGAAGCATTACTTGAAAATTGAATACGAGTAAAACGAAAGGAGTTACAACTAGTTTAAGTAGAACATATGATGAAAACAAGTTTTTATACACTATTTAAGGATGGCAGAGTCTGTTTGATTACTCCTGTAGTGTACATAGCCTTTCTTTGACCTTCTTAACTGCTGCTGCATTAAGATAAGGCTCACTAGAATTAGGTATATAGAGGCAGAAAACAATTCAATTCCCACCGTTCGCTCGGTCATGACCGGCCGATCAAAATCTTCACTACTGACTCTGTCACCGGTGCCAATGGCTATGGAAGTTATTTATTTTCATTCTTAAATGCTGCTGCATCAAGATAAGGCTCACTAGAATTAGATATATAGAGGCAGAAAACCATTCAATTCCCACCGCTCGCTCGGTCATGACCGGCCGATCAAAATCTTCACTACTGACTCTGTCACCGGTGCCAATGCTTATGGAAGTTATTTATTTTCATTCTTAAATGCTGCTGCATCAAGATAAGGCTCACTAGAATTAGATATATAGAGGCAGAAGACAATTCAATTCCCACCGCTCGCTCGGTCATGACCGGCCGATCAAAATCTTCACTACTGACTCTGTCACCGGTCCCAATGGCTATGGAAGTGATTTATTTTCATTCTTAAATGCTGCTGCATCAAGATAAGGCTCACTAGAATTAGATATATAGAGGCAGAAAAGAATTCAATTCCCACCGCTCGCTCGGTCATGACCGACCGATCAAAATTTTCACTACTGACTCTGTCACCGGTGCCAATGGCTATGGAAGTGATTTATTTTCATTGTTAAATGCTGCTGCATCAAGATAAGGCTCACTAGATTTAGGTATATAGAGGGAGAAAACAATTCAATTCCCACCGCTCGCTCGGTCATGACCGGCCGATCAAAATCTTCACTACTGACTCTGTCACCGGTCCCAATGGCTATGGAAGTTATTTATTTTCATTCTTAAATGCTGCTGCATCAAGAAAAGGCTCACTATAATTTGGTATATAGAGGCAGAAAACAATTCAATTCCCACCGCTCGCTCGGTCATGACTGACCGATCAAAATTTTCAATACTGACTCTGTCACTGGTGCCAATGGCTATGGAAGTTATTTATTTTCATTCTTAAATGCTGCTGCATCAAGATAAGGCTCACTAGATTTAGGTATATAGAGGCAGAAAACAATTCAATTCCCACCGCTCGTTCGGACATGACCGACCGATCAAAATTTTCACTACTGACTCTGTCACCGGTGCTAATGGCTATGGAAGTGATTTATTTTCCTTAAAAAATATAATGCAGTACTTTTATTGCAGTGTCAAGCTCCATCGAGAGGATATGATAGCCATCAGTAACCCGCGTATACTCCAACACACGACACGTTACCCCGTAAGGAACACATATTGTCTTAACGTCCACGAATATTCTTGTAATGACTGTTACAGCTCAAAGCAGTTCATAACTAAGCCTTACGACACGTTTAACTATCTTACAGACCCTCGTGGATGTCTAGAATTGACCTCAACATATGGTGTATTTCTGTCATTTTTTCTACTCCGGGAAATTTTTTGTAAAATTTCCTCTTCGATTTTGTTTTTTTTAAACTATGTTGTACATGGGAATAATGTAAGACTTTCAGCATAGTTTCAGTTAATTTCACCAGAAACTTTTATTGCTATAAATGAATTTATTTGGGTTAAAACAGATGATAAAATCAGTATGGTGGATCTAATACTTTACCAATGTTGATGGAAAAGATATCAGATATTCCTTATGAAATTACCAACTAATAAACAAAGCACTTTGTTCAATTGGTATCTTAGCTTAGAAGCTAATATTGTTTGTTTAATGATATCATTATTTTAGTAGATAACTATTTTTCATGAGATAGATACCGATCAAATATAACAAAGAGTTATATTGTGAAATCATAAATATTTTTCTCCTCTTTTTAAACCCTATCCCATTCCAATCCTGCGTCTAGTTTCTTTTTTCATTATTTATAATCTACATAATTTACGTGAGGACGTAATATATATTTTCTTATTATTGTTTTTATCAGTACTTGTTACATACCATAAGGATCAGAAAAAGGTGCAGATATTGAAGCATTACTTGAAAATTGAATACGAGTAAAACGAAAGGAGTTACAACTAGTTTAAGTAGAACATATGATGAAAACAAGTTTTTATACACTATTTAAGGATGGCAGAGTCTGTTTGATTACTCCTGTAGTGTACATAGCCTTTCTTTGACCTTCTTAACTGCTGCTGCATTAAGATAAGGCTCACTAGAATTAGGTATATAGAGGCAGAAAACAATTCAATTCCCACCGTTCGCTCGGTCATGACCGGCCGATCAAAATCTTCACTACTGACTCTGTCACCGGTGCCAATGGCTATGGAAGTTATTTATTTTCATTCTTAAATGCTGCTGCATCAAGATAAGGCTCACTAGAATTAGATATATAGAGGCAGAAAACCATTCAATTCCCACCGCTCGCTCGGTCATGACCGGCCGATCAAAATCTTCACTACTGACTCTGTCACCGGTGCCAATGCTTATGGAAGTTATTTATTTTCATTCTTAAATGCTGTTGCATCAAGATAAGGCTCACTAGAATTAGATATATAGAGGCAGAAGACAATTCAATTCCCACCGCTCGCTCGGTCATGACCGGCCGATCAAAATCTTCACTACTGACTCTGTCACCGGTCCCAATGGCTATGGAAGTGATTTATTTTCATTCTTAAATGCTGCTGCATCAAGATAAGGCTCACTAGAATTAGATATATAGAGGCAGAAAAGAATTCAATTCCCACCGCTCGCTCGGTCATGACCGACCGATCAAAATTTTCACTACTGACTCTGTCACCGGTGCCAATGGCTATGGAAGTGATTTATTTTCATTGTTAAATGCTGCTGCATCAAGATAAGGCTCACTAGATTTAGGTATATAGAGGGAGAAAACAATTCAATTCCCACCGCTCGCTCGGTCATGACCGGCCGATCAAAATCTTCACTACTGACTCTGTCACCGGTCCCAATGGCTATGGAAGTTATTTATTTTCATTCTTAAATGCTGCTGCATCAAGAAAAGGCTCACTATAATTTGGTATATAGAGGCAGAAAACAATTCAATTCCCACCGCTCGCTCGGTCATGACTGACCGATCAAAATTTTCAATACTGACTCTGTCACTGGTGCCAATGGCTATGGAAGTTATTTATTTTCATTCTTAAATGCTGCTGCATCAAGATAAGGCTCACTAGAATTAGATATATAGAGGCAGAAAACAATTCAATTCCCACCGCTCGCTCGGTCATGACCGACCGATCAAAATCTTCACTACTGACTCTGTCACCGGTGCCAATGGCTATGGAAGTGATTTATTTTCATTCTTAAATGCTGCTGCATCAAGATAAGGCTCACTAGAATTAGGTATATAGAGGCAGAAAACAATTCAATTCCCACCGCTCGCTCGGTCATGACTGACCGATCAAAATTTTCAATACTGACTCTGTCACTGGTGCCAATGGCTATGGAAGTTATTTATTTTCATTCTTAAATGCTGCTGCATCAAGATAAGGCTCACTAGATTTAGGTATATAGAGGCAGAAAACAATTCAATTCCCACCGCTCGTTCGGACATGACCGACCGATCAAAATTTTCACTACTGACTCTGTCACCGGTGCCAATGGCTATGGAAGTGATTTATTTTCCTTAAAAAATGTAATGCAGTACTTTTATTGCAGTGTCAAGCTCCATCGAGAGGATATGATAGCCATCAGTAACCCGCGTATACTCCAACACACAACACGTTACTCCGTAAGGAACACATATTGTCTTAACGTCCACGAATATTCTTGTAATGACTGTTATAGCTCAAAGCAGTTCATAACTAAGCCTTACGACACGTTTAACTATCTTACAGACCCTCGTGGATGTCTAGAATTGACCTCAACATATGGTGTATTTCTGTCATTTTTTCTACTCCGGGAAATTTTTTGTAAAATTTCCTCTTCGATTTTGTTTTTTTTAAACTATGTTGTACATGGGAATAATGTAAGACTTTCAGCATAGTTTCAGTTAATTTCACCAGAAACTTTTATTGCTATAAATGAATTTATTTGGGTTAAAACAGATGATAAAATCAGTATGGTGGATCTAATACTTTACCAATGTTGATGGAAAAGATATCAGATATTCCTTATGAAATTACCAACTAATAAACAAAGCACTTTGTTCAATTGGTATCTTAGCTTAGAAGCTAATATTGTTTGTTTAATGATATCATTATTTTAGTAGATAACTATTTTTCATGAGATAGATACCGATCAAATATAACAAAGAGTTATATTGTGAAATCATAAATATTTTTCTCCTCTTTTTAAACCCTATCCCATTCCAATCCTGCGTCTAGTTTCTTTTTTCATTATTTATAATCTACATAATTTACGTGAGGACGTAATATATATTTTCTTCATATTGTTTTTATCAGTACTTGTTACATACCATAAGGATCAGAAAAAGGTGCAGATATTGAAGCATTACTTGAAAATTCAATACGAGTAAAACGAAAGGAGTTACAACTAGTTTAAGTAGAACATATGATGAAAACAAGTTTTTATACACTATTTAAGGATGGCAGAGTCTGTTTGATTACTCCTGTAGTGTACATAGCCTTTCTTTGACCTTCTTAACTGCTGCTGCATCAAGATAAGGCTCACTAGAATTAGGTATATAGAGGCAGAAAACAATTCAATTCCCACCGTTCGCTCGGTCATGACCAGCCGATCAAAATCTTCACTACTGACTCTGTCACCGGTGCCAATGGCTATGGAAGTTATTTATTTTTATTCTTAAATGCTGCTGCATCAAGATAAGGCTCACTAGAATTAGATATATAGAGGCAGAAAACAATTCAATTCCCACCGCTCGCTCGGTCATGACCGGCCGATCAAAATCTTCACTACTGACACTGTCACCAGTGCCAATGGCTATGGAAGTGATTTATTTTCATTCTTAAATGCTGCTGCATCAAGATAAGGCTCACTAGAATTAGGTATATAGAGGCAGAAAACAATTCAATTCCCACCGCTCGCTCGGTCATGACCGGGCGATCAAAATCTTCACTACTGACTCTGTCACCGGTGCCAATGGCTATGGAAGTGATTTATATTCATTCTTAAATGCTGCTGCATCAAGATAAGGCTCACTAGAATTAGGTATATAGAGGCAGAAAACAATTCAATTACCACCGCTCGCTCGGTCATGACCGGCCGATCAAAATCTTCACTACTGACTCTTTCACCGGTGCCAATGGCTATGGAAGTTATTTATTTTCATTCTTAAATGCTGCTGCATCAAGATAAGGCTCACTAGAATTAGATATATAGAGGCAGAAAACAATTCAATTCCCACCGCTCGCTCGGTCATGACCGACCGATCAAAATCTTCACTACTGACTCTGTCACCGGTGCCAATGGCTATGGAAGTGATTTATTTTCATTCTTAAATGCTGCTGCATCAAGATAAGGCTCACTAGAATTAGGTATATAGAGGCAGAAAACAATTCAATTCCCACCGCTCGCTCGGTCATGACTGACCGATCAAAATTTTCAATACTGACTCTGTCACTGGTGCCAATGGCTATGGAAGTTATTTATTTTCATTCTTAAATGCTGCTGCATCAAGATAAGGCTCACTAGATTTAGGTATATAGAGGCAGAAAACAATTCAATTCCCACTGCTCGTTCGGACATGACCGACCGATCAAAATTTTCACTACTGACTCTGTCACCGGTGCCAATGGCTATGGAAGTGATTTATTTTCCTTAAAAAATGTAATGCAGTACTTTTATTGCAGTGTCAAGCTCCATCGAGAGGATATGATAGCCATCAGTAACCCGCGTATACTCCAACACACAACACGTTACTCCGTAAGGAACACATATTGTCTTAACGTCCACGAATATTCTTGTAATGACTGTTATAGCTCAAAGCAGTTCATAACTAAGCCTTACGACACGTTTAACTATCTTACAGACCCTCGTGGATGTCTAGAATTGACCTCAACATATGGTGTATTTCTGTCATTTTTTCTACTCCGGGAAATTTTTTGTAAAATTTCCTCTTCGATTTTGTTTTTTTTAAACTATGTTGTACATGGGAATAATGTAAGACTTTCAGCATAGTTTCAGTTAATTTCACCAGAAACTTTTATTGCTATAAATGAATTTATTTGGGTCAAAACAGATGATAAAATCAGTATGGTGGATCTAATACTTTACCAATGTTGATGGAAAAGATATCAGATATTCCTTATGAAATTACCAACTAATAAACAAAGCACTTTGTTCAATTGGTATCTTAGCTTAGAAGCTAATATTGTTTGTTTAATGATATCATTATTTTAGTAGATAACTATTTTTCATGAGATAGATACCGATCAAATATAACAAAGAGTTATATTGTGAAATCATAAATATTTTTCTCCTCTTTTTAAACCCTATCCCATTCCAATCCTGCGTCTAGTTTCTTTTTTCATTATTTATAATCTACATAATTTACGTGAGGACGTAATATATATTTTCTTCATATTGTTTTTATCAGTACTTGTTACATACCATAAAGATCAGAAAAAGGTGCAGATTTTGAAGCATTACTTGAAAATTCAATACGAGTAAAACGAAAGGAGTTACAACTAGTTTAAGTAGAACATATGATGAAAACAAGTTTTTATACACTATTTAAGGATGGCAGAGTCTGTTTGATTACTCCTGTAGTGTACATAGCCTTTCTTTGACCTTCTTAACTGCTGCTGCATCAAGATAAGGCTCACTAGAATTAGGTATATAGAGGCAGAAAACAATTCAATTCCCACCGTTCGCTCGGTCATGACCGGCCGATCAAAATCTTCACTACTGACTCTGTCACCGGTGCCAATGGCTATGGAAGTTATTTATTTTCATTCTTAAATGCTGCTGCATCAAGATAAGGCTCACTAGAATTAGATATATAGAGGCAGAAAACCATTCAATTCCCACCGCTCGCTCGGTCATGACCGGCCGAACAAAATCTTCACTACTGACTCTGTCACCGGTGCCAATGCTTATGGAAGTTATTTATTTTCATTCTTAAATGCTGCTGCATCAAGATAAGGCTCACTAGAATTAGATATATAGAGGCAGAAAACAATTCAATTCCCACCGCTCGCTCGGTCATGACCGGCCGATCAAAATCTTCACTACTGACTCTGTCACCGGTCCCAATGGCTATGGAAGTGATTTATTTTCATTCTTAAATGCTGCTGCATCAAGATAAGGCTCACTAGAATTAGATATATAGAGGCAGAAGACAATTCAATTCCCACCGCTCGCTCGGTCATGACCGGCCGATCAAAATCTTCACTACTGACTCTGTCACCGGTCCCAATGGCTATGGAAGTGATTTATTTTCATTCTTAAATGCTGCTGCATCAAGATAAGGCTCACTAGAATTAGATATATAGAGGCAGAAAAGAATTCAATTCCCACCGCTCGCTCGGTCATGACCGACCGATCAAAATTTTCACTACTGACTCTGTCACCGGTGCCAATGGCTATGGAAGTGATTTATTTTCATTGTTAAATGCTGCTGCATCAAGATAAGGCTCACTAGATTTAGGTATATAGAGGGAGAAAACAATTCAATTCCCACCGCTCGCTCGGTCATGACCGGCCGATCAAAATCTTCACTACTGACTCTGTCACCGGTCCCAATGGCTATGGAAGTTATTTATTTTCATTCTTAAATGCTGCTGCATCAAGAAAAGGCTCACTATAATTTGGTATATAGAGGCAGAAAACAATTCAATTCCCACCGCTCGCTCGGTCATGACTGACCGATCAAAATTTTCAATACTGACTCTGTCACTGGTGCCAATGGCTATGGAAGTTATTTATTTTCATTCTTAAATGCTGCTGCATCAAGATAAGGCTCACTAGAATTAGATATATAGAGGCAGAAAACAATTCAATTCCCACCGCTCGCTCGGTCATGACCGACCGATCAAAATCTTCACTACTGACTCTGTCACCGGTGCCAATGGCTATGGAAGTGATTTATTTTCATTCTTAAATGCTGCTGCATCAAGATAAGGCTCACTAGAATTAGGTATATAGAGGCAGAAAACAATTCAATTCCCACCGCTCGCTCGGTCATGACTGACCGATCAAAATTTTCAATACTGACTCTGTCACTGGTGCCAATGGCTATGGAAGTTATTTATTTTCATTCTTAAATGCTGCTGCATCAAGATAAGGCTCACTAGATTTAGGTATATAGAGGCAGAAAACAATTCAATTCCCACCGCTCGTTCGGACATGACCGACCGATCAAAATTTTCACTACTGACTCTGTCACCGGTGCCAATGGCTATGGAAGTGATTTATTTTCCTTAAAAAATGTAATGCAGTACTTTTATTGCAGTGTCAAGCTCCATCGAGAGGATATGATAGCCATCAGTAACCCGCGTATACTCCAACACACAACACGTTACTCCGTAAGGAACACATATTGTCTTAACGTCCACGAATATTCTTGTAATGACTGTTATAGCTCAAAGCAGTTCATAACTAAGCCTTACGACACGTTTAACTATCTTACAGACCCTCGTGGATGTCTAGAATTGACCTCAACATATGGTGTATTTCTGTCATTTTTTCTACTCCGGGAAATTTTTTGTAAAATTTCCTCTTCGATTTTGTTTTTTTTAAACTATGTTGTACATGGGAATAATGTAAGACTTTCAGCATAGTTTCAGTTAATTTCACCAGAAACTTTTATTGCTATAAATGAATTTATTTGGGTTAAAACAGATGATAAAATCAGTATGGTGGATCTAATACTTTACCAATGTTGATGGAAAAGATATCAGATATTCCTTATGAAATTACCAACTAATAAACAAAGCACTTTGTTCAATTGGTATCTTAGCTTAGAAGCTAATATTGTTTGTTTAATGATATCATTATTTTAGTAGATAACTATTTTTCATGAGATAGATACCGATCAAATATAACAAAGAGTTATATTGTGAAATCATAAATATTTTTCTCCTCTTTTTAAACCCTATCCCATTCCAATCCTGCGTCTAGTTTCTTTTTTCATTATTTATAATCTACATAATTTACGTGAGGACGTAATATATATTTTCTTATTATTGTTTTTATCAGTACTTGTTACATACCATAAGGATCAGAAAAAGGTGCAGATATTGAAGCATTACTTGAAAATTGAATACGAGTAAAACGAAAGGAGTTACAACTAGTTTAAGTAGAACATATGATGAAAACAAGTTTTTATACACTATTTAAGGATGGCAGAGTCTGTTTGATTACTCCTGTAGTGTACATAGCCTTTCTTTGACCTTCTTAACTGCTGCTGCATCAAGATAAGGCTCACTAGAATTAGGTATATAGAGGCAGAAAACAATTCAATTCCCACCGTTCGCTCGGTCATGACCAGCCGATCAAAATCTTCACTACTGACTCTGTCACCGGTGCCAATGGCTATGGAAGTTATTTATTTTTATTCTTAAATGCTGCTGCATCAAGATAAGGCTCACTAGAATTAGATATATAGAGGCAGAAAACAATTCAATTCCCACCGCTCGCTCGGTCATGACCGGCCGATCAAAATCTTCACTACTGACACTGTCACCAGTGCCAATGGCTATGGAAGTGATTTATTTTCATTCTTAAATGCTGCTGCATCAAGATAAGGCTCACTAGAATTAGGTATATAGAGGCAGAAAACAATTCAATTCCCACCGCTCGCTCGGTCATGACCGGGCGATCAAAATCTTCACTACTGACTCTGTCACCGGTGCCAATGGCTATGGAAGTGATTTATATTCATTCTTAAATGCTGCTGCATCAAGATAAGGCTCACTAGAATTAGGTATATAGAGGCAGAAAACAATTCAATTACCACCGCTCGCTCGGTCATGACCGGCCGATCAAAATCTTCACTACTGACTCTTTCACCGGTGCCAATGGCTATGGAAGTTATTTATTTTCATTCTTAAATGCTGCTGCATCAAGATAAGGCTCACTAGAATTAGATATATAGAGGCAGAAAACAATTCAATTCCCACCGCTCGCTCGGTCATGACCGACCGATCAAAATCTTCACTACTGACTCTGTCACCGGTGCCAATGGCTATGGAAGTGATTTATTTTCATTCTTAAATGCTGCTGCATCAAGATAAGGCTCACTAGAATTAGGTATATAGAGGCAGAAAACAATTCAATTCCCACCGCTCGCTCGGTCATGACTGACCGATCAAAATTTTCAATACTGACTCTGTCACTGGTGCCAATGGCTATGGAAGTTATTTATTTTCATTCTTAAATGCTGCTGCATCAAGATAAGGCTCACTAGATTTAGGTATATAGAGGCAGAAAACAATTCAATTCCCACCGCTCGTTCGGACATGACCGACCGATCAAAATTTTCACTACTGACTCTGTCACCGGTGCCAATGGCTATGGAAGTGATTTATTTTCCTTAAAAAATGTAATGCAGTACTTTTATTGCAGTGTCAAGCTCCATCGAGAGGATATGATAGCCATCAGTAACCCGCGTATACTCCAACACACAACACGTTACTCCGTAAGGAACACATATTGTCTTAACGTCCACGAATATTCTTGTAATGACTGTTATAGCTCAAAGCAGTTCATAACTAAGCCTTACGACACGTTTAACTATCTTACAGACCCTCGTGGATGTCTAGAATTGACCTCAACATATGGTGTATTTCTGTCATTTTTTCTACTCCGGGAAATTTTTTGTAAAATTTCCTCTTCGATTTTGTTTTTTTTAAACTATGTTGTACATGGGAATAATGTAAGACTTTCAGCATAGTTTCAGTTAATTTCACCAGAAACTTTTATTGCTATAAATGAATTTATTTGGGTTAAAACAGATGATAAAATCAGTATGGTGGATCTAATACTTTACCAATGTTGATGGAAAAGATATCAGATATTCCTTATGAAATTACCAACTAATAAACAAAGCACTTTGTTCAATTGGTATCTTAGCTTAGAAGCTAATATTGTTTGTTTAATGATATCATTATTTTAGTAGATAACTATTTTTCATGAGATAGATACCGATCAAATATAACAAAGAGTTATATTGTGAAATCATAAATATTTTTCTCCTCTTTTTAAACCCTATCCCATTCCAATCCTGCGTCTAGTTTCTTTTTTCATTATTTATAATCTACATAATTTACGTGAGGACGTAATATATATTTTCTTCATATTGTTTTTATCAGTACTTGTTACATACCATAAAGATCAGAAAAAGGTGCAGATTTTGAAGCATTACTTGAAAATTCAATACGAGTAAAACGAAAGGAGTTACAACTAGTTTAAGTAGAACATATGATGAAAACAAGTTTTTATACACTATTTAAGGATGGCAGAGTCTGTTTGATTACTCCTGTAGTGTACATAGCCTTTCTTTGACCTTCTTAACTGCTGCTGCATCAAGATAAGGCTCACTAGAATTAGGTATATAGAGGCAGAAAACAATTCAATTCCCACCGTTCGCTCGGTCATGACCGGCCGATCAAAATCTTCACTACTGACTCTGTCACCGGTGCCAATGGCTATGGAAGTTATTTATTTTCATTCTTAAATGCTGCTGCATCAAGATAAGGCTCACTAGAATTAGATATATAGAGGCAGAAAACCATTCAATTCCCACCGCTCGCTCGGTCATGACCGGCCGAACAAAATCTTCACTACTGACTCTGTCACCGGTGCCAATGCTTATGGAAGTTATTTATTTTCATTCTTAAATGCTGCTGCATCAAGATAAGGCTCACTAGAATTAGATATATAGAGGCAGAAAACAATTCAATTCCCACCGCTCGCTCGGTCATGACCGGCCGATCAAAATCTTCACTACTGACTCTGTCACCGGTCCCAATGGCTATGGAAGTGATTTATTTTCATTCTTAAATGCTGCTGCATCAAGATAAGGCTCACTAGAATTAGATATATAGAGGCAGAAAACAATTCAATTCCCACCGCTCGCTCGGTCATGACCGACCGATCAAAATTTTCACTACTGACTCTGTCACCGGTGCCAACGGCTATGGAAGTGATTTATTTTCATTGTTAAATGCTGCTGCATCAAGATAAGGCTCACTAGATTTAGGTATATAGAGGAGAAAACAATTCAATTCCCACCGCTCGCTCGGTCATGACCGGCCGATCAAAATCTTCACTACTGACTCTGTCACCGGTCCCAATGGCTATGGAAGTTATTTATTTTCATTCTTAAATGCTGCTGCATCAAGAAAAGGCTCACTATAATTTGGTATATAGAGGCAGAAAACAATTCAATTCCCACCGCTCGCTCGGTCATGACTGACCGATCAAAATTTTCAATACTGACTCTGTCACTGGTGCCAATGGCTATGGAAGTTATTTATTTTCATTCTTAAATGCTGCTGCATCAAGATAAGGCTCACTAGATTTAGGTATATAGAGGCAGAAAACAATTCAATTCCCACCGCTCGTTCGGACATGACCGACCGATCAAAATTTTCACTACTGACTCTGTCACCGGTGCCAATGGCTATGGAAGTGATTTATTTTCATTAAAAAATGTAATGCAGTACTTTTATTGCAGTGTCAAGCTCCATCGAGAGGATATGATAGCCATCAGTAACCCGCGTATACTCCAACACACGACACGTTACCCCGTAAGGAACACATATTGTCTTAACGTCCACGAATATTCTTGTAATGACTGTTACAGCTCAAAGCAGTTCATAACTAAGCCTTACGACACGTTTAACTATCTTACAGACCCTCGTGGATGTCTAGAATTGACCTCAACATATGGTGTATTTCTGTCATTTTTTCTACTCCGGGAAATTTTTTGTAAAATTTCCTCTTCGATTTTGTTTTTTTTAAACTATGTTGTACATGGGAATAATGTAAGACTTTCAGCATAGTTTCAGTTAATTTCACCAGAAACTTTTATTGCTATAAATGAATTTATTTGGGTTAAAACAGATGATAAAATCAGTATGGTGGATCTAATACTTTACCAATGTTGATGGAAAAGATATCAGATATTCCTTATGAAATTACCAACTAATAAACAAAGCACTTTGTTCAATTGGTATCTTAGCTTAGAAGCTAATATTGTTTGTTTAATGATATCATTATTTTAGTAGATAACTATTTTTCATGAGATAGATACCGATCAAATATAACAAAGAGTTATATTGTGAAATCATAAATATTTTTCTCCTCTTTTTAAACCCTATCCCATTCCAATCCTGCGTCTAGTTTCTTTTTTCATTATTTATAATCTACATAATTTACGTGAGGACGTAATATATATTTTCTTCATATTGTTTTTATCAGTACTTGTTACATACCATAAGGATCAGAAAAAGGTGCAGATATTGAAGCATTACTTGAAAATTCAATACGAGTAAAACGAAAGGAGTTACAACTAGTTTAAGTAGAACATATGATGAAAACAAGTTTTTATACACTATTTAAGGATGGCAGAGTCTGTTTGATTACTCCTGTAGTGTACATAGCCTTTCTTTGACCTTCTTAACTGCTGCTGCATCAAGATAAGGCTCACTAGAATTAGGTATATAGAGGCAGAAAACAATTCAATTCCCACCGTTCGCTCGGTCATGACCGGCCGATCAAAATCTTCACTACTGACTCTGTCACCGGTGCCAATGGCTATGGAAGTTATTTATTTTTATTCTTAAATGCTGCTGCATCAAGATAAGGCTCACTAGAATTAGATATATAGAGGCAGAAAACAATTCAATTCCCACCGCTCGCTCGGTCATGACCGGCCGATCAAAATCTTCACTACTGACACTGTCACCAGTGCCAATGGCTATGGAAGTGATTTATTTTCATTCTTAAATGCTGCTGCATCAAGATAAGGCTCACTAGAATTAGGTATATAGAGGCAGAAAACAATTCAATTCCCACCGCTCGCTCGGTCATGACCGGGCCGATCAAAATCTTCACTACTGACTCTGTCACCGGTGCCAATGGCTATGGAAGTGATTTATATTCATTCTTAAATGCTGCTGCATCAAGATAAGGCTCACTAGAATTAGGTATATAGAGGCAGAAAACAATTCAATTACCACCGCTCGCTCGGTCATGACCGGCCGATCAAAATCTTCACTACTGACTCTTTCACCGGTGCCAATGGCTATGGAAGTTATTTATTTTCATTCTTAAATGCTGCTGCATCAAGATAAGGCTCACTAGAATTAGATATATAGAGGCAGAAAACAATTCAATTCCCACCGCTCGCTCGGTCATGACTGACCGATCAAAATTTCAATACTGACTCTGTCACTGGTGCCAATGGCTATGGAAGTGATTTATTTTCATTCTTAAATGCTGCTGCATCAAGATAAGGCTCACTAGATTTAGGTATATAGAGGCAGAAAACAATTCAATTCCCACCGCTCGCTCGGTCATGACCGGCCGATCAAAATCTTCACTACTGACTCTGTCACCGGTGCCAATGGCTATGGAAGTTATTTATTTTCATTCTTAAATGCTGCTGCATCAAGATAAGGCTCACTATATTTGGTATATAGAGGCAGAAAACAATTCAATTCCCACCGCTCGTTCGGACATGACCGACCGATCAAAATTTTCACTACTGACTCTGTCACCGGTGCCAATGGCTATGGAAGTGATTTATTTTCATTAAAAAATGTAATGCAGTACTTTTATTGCAGTGTCAAGCTCCATCGAGAGGATATGATAGCCATCAGTAACCCGCGTATACTCCAACACACAACACGTTACCCCGTAAGGAACACATATTGTCTTAACGTCCACGAATATTCTTGTAATGACTGTTATAGCTCAAAGCAGTTCATAACTAAGCCTTACGACACGTTTAACTATCTTACAGACCCTCGTGGATGTCTAGAATTGACCTCAACATATGGTGTATTTCTGTCATTTTTTCTACTCCGGGAAATTTTTTGTAAAATTTCCTCTTCGATTTTGTTTTTTTTAAACTATGTTGTACATGGGAATAATGTAAGACTTTCAGCATAGTTTCAGTTAATTTCACCAGAAACTTTTATTGCTATAAATGAATTTATTTGGGTTAAAACAGATGATAAAATCAGTATGGTGGATCTAATACTTTACCAATGTTGATGGAAAAGATATCAGATATTCCTTATGAAATTACCAACTAATAAACAAAGCACTTTGTTCAATTGGTATCTTAGCTTAGAAGCTAATATTGTTTGTTTAATGATATCATTATTTTAGTAGATAACTATTTTTCATGAGATAGATACCGATCAAATATAACAAAGAGTTATATTGTGAAATCATAAATATTTTTCTCCTCTTTTTAAACCCTATCCCATTCCAATCCTGCGTCTAGTTTCTTTTTTCATTATTTATAATCTACATAATTTACGTGAGGACGTAATATATATTTTCTTAATATTGTTTTTATCAGTACTTGTTACATACCATAAGGATCAGAAAAAGGTGCAGATTTTGAAGCATTACTTGAAAATTCAATACGAGTAAAACGAAAGGAGTTACAACTAGTTTAAGTAGAACATATGATGAAAACAAGTTTTTATACACTATTTAAAGATGGCAGAGTCTGTTTGATTACTCCTGTAGTGTACATAGCCTTTCTTTGACCTTCTTAACTGCTGCTGCATCAAGATAAGGCTCACTAGAATTAGGTATATAGAGGCAGAAAACAATTCAATTCCCACCGTTCGCTCGGTCATGACCGGCCGATCAAAATCTTCACTACTGACTCTGTCACCGGTGCCAATGGCTATGGAAGTTATTTATTTTCATTCTTAAATGCTGCTGCATCAAGATAAGGCTCACTAGAATTAGATATATAGAGGCAGAAAACCATTCAATTCCCACCGCTCGCTCGGTCATGACCGGCCGAACAAAATCTTCACTACTGACTCTGTCACCGGTGCCAATGCTTATGGAAGTTATTTATTTTCATTCTTAAATGCTGCTGCATCAAGATAAGGCTCACTAGAATTAGATATATAGAGGCAGAAAACAATTCAATTCCCACCGCTCGCTCGGTCATGACCGGCCGATCAAAATCTTCACTACTGACTCTGTCACCGGTCCCAATGGCTATGGAAGTGATTTATTTTCATTCTTAAATGCTGCTGCATCAAGATAAGGCTCACTAGAATTAGATATATAGAGGCAGAAAACAATTCAATTCCCACCGCTCGCTCGGTCATGACCGACCGATCAAAATTTTCACTACTGACTCTGTCACCGGTGCCAACGGCTATGGAAGTGATTTATTTTCATTGTTAAATGCTGCTGCATCAAGATAAGGCTCACTAGATTTAGGTATATAGAAGGAGAAAACAATTCAATTCCCACCGCTCGCTCGGTCATGACCGGCCGATCAAAATCTTCACTACTGACTCTGTCACCGGTCCCAATGGCTATGGAAGTTATTTATTTTCATTCTTAAATGCTGCTGCATCAAGAAAAGGCTCACTATAATTTGGTATATAGAGGCAGAAAACAATTCAATTCCCACCGCTCGCTCGGTCATGACTGACCGATCAAAATTTTCAATACTGACTCTGTCACTGGTGCCAATGGCTATGGAAGTTATTTATTTTCATTCTTAAATGCTGCTGCATCAAGATAAGGCTCACTAGATTTAGGTATATAGAGGCAGAAAACAATTCAATTCCCACCGCTCGTTCGGACATGACCGACCGATCAAAATTTTCACTACTGACTCTGTCACCGGTGCCAATGGCTATGGAAGTGATTTATTTTTTTTTAAAAAATGTAATGCAGTACTTTTATTGCAGTGTCAAGCTCCATCGAGAGGATATGATAGCCATCAGTAACCCGCGTATACTCCAACACACGACACGTTACCCCGTAAGGAACACATATTGTCTTAACGTCCACGAATATTCTTGTAATGACTGTTACAGCTCAAAGCAGTTCATAACTAAGCCTTACGACACGTTTAACTATCTTACAGACCCTCGTGGATGTCTAGAATTGACCTCAACATATGGTGTATTTCTGTCATTTTTTCTACTCCGGGAAATTTTTTGTAAAATTTCCTCTTCGATTTTGTTTTTTTAAACTATGTTGTACATGGGAATAATGTAAGACTTTCAGCATAGTTTCAGTTAATTTCACCAGAAACTTTTATTGCTATAAATGAATTTATTTGGGTTAAAACAGATGATAAAATCAGTATGGTGGATCTAATACTTTACCAATGTTGATGGAAAAGATATCAGATATTCCTTATGAAATTACCAACTAATAAACAAAGCACTTTGTTCAATTGGTATCTTAGCTTAGAAGCTAATATTGTTTGTTTAATGATATCATTATTTTAGTAGATAACTATTTTTCATGAGATAGATACCGATCAAATATAACAAAGAGTTATATTGTGAAATTATAAATATTTTTCTCCTCTTTTTAAACCCTATCCCATTCCAATCCTGCGTCTAGTTTCTTTTTTCATTATTTATAATCTACATAATTTACGTGAGGACGTAATATATATTTTCTTCATATTGTTTTTATCAGTACTTGTTACATACCATAAGGATCAGAAAAAGGTGCAGATATTGAAGCATTACTTGAAAATTCAATACGAGTAAAACGAAAGGAGTTACAACTAGTTTAAGTAGAACATATGATGAAAACAAGTTTTTATACACTATTTAAGGATGGCAGAGTCTGTTTGATTACTCCTGTAGTGTACATAGCCTTTCTTTGACCTTCTTAACTGCTGCTGCATCAAGATAAGGCTCACTAGAATTAGGTATATAGAGGCAGAAAACAATTCAATTCCCACCGTTCGCTCGGTCATGACCGGCCGATCAAAATCTTCACTACTGACTCTGTCACCGGTGCCAATGGCTATGGAAGTTATTTATTTTCATTCTTAAATGCTGCTGCATCAAGATAAGGCTCACTAGAATTAGATATATAGAGGCAGAAAACAATTCAATTCCCACCGCTCGCTCGGTCATGACCGGCCGATCAAAATCTTCACTACTGACACTGTCACCAGTGCCAATGGCTATGGAAGTGATTTATTTTCATTCTTAAATGCTGCTGCATCAAGATAAGGCTCACTAGAATTAGGTATATAGAGGCAGAAAACAATTCAATTCCCACCGCTCGCTCGGTCATGACCGGGCGATCAAAATCTTCACTACTGACTCTGTCACCGGTGCCAATGGCTATGGAAGTGATTTATATTCATTCTTAAATGCTGCTGCATCAAGATAAGGCTCACTAGAATTAGGTATATAGAGGCAGAAAACAATTCAATTACCCACCGCTCGCTCGGTCATGACCGGCCGATCAAAATCTTCACTACTGACTCTTTCACCGGTGCCAATGGCTATGGAAGTTATTTATTTTCATTCTTAAATGCTGCTGCATCAAGATAAGGCTCACTAGAATTAGATATATAGAGGCAGAAAACAATTCAATTCCCACCGCTCGCTCGGTCATGACTGACCGATCAAAATCTTTCAATACTGACTCTGTCACTGGTGCCCAATGGCTATGGAAGTGATTTATTTTCATTCTTAAATGCTGCTGCATCAAGATAAGGCTCACTAGATTTAGGTATATAGAGGCAGAAAACAATTCAATTCCCACCGCTCGCTCGGTCATGACCGGCCGATCAAAATCTTCACTACTGACTCTGTCACCGGTGCCAATGGCTATGGAAGTTATTTATTTTCATTCTTAAATGCTGCTGCATCAAGATAAGGCTCACTATAATTTGGTATATAGAGGCAGAAAACAATTCAATTCCCACCGCTCGTTCGGACATGACCGACCGATCAAAATTTTCACTACTGACTCTGTCACCGGTGCCAATGGCTATGGAAGTGATTTATTTTCATTTAAAAATGTAATGCAGTACTTTTATTGCAGTGTCAAGCTCCATCGAGAGGATATGATAGCCATCAGTAACCCGCGTATACTCCAACACACAACACGTTACTCCGTAAGGAACACATATTGTCTTAACGTCCACGAATATTCTTGTAATGACTGTTATAGCTCAAAGCAGTTCATAACTAAGCCTTACGACACGTTTAACTATCTTACAGACCCTCGTGGATGTCTAGAATTGACCTCAACATATGGTGTATTTCTGTCATTTTTTCTACTCCGGGAAATTTTTTGTAAAATTTCCTCTTCGATTTTGTTTTTTTTAAACTATGTTGTACATGGGAATAATGTAAGACTTTCAGCATAGTTTCAGTTAATTTCACCAGAAACTTTTATTGCTATAAATGAATTTATTTGGGTTAAAACAGATGATAAAATCAGTATGGTGGATCTAATACTTTACCAATGTTGATGGAAAAGATATCAGATATTCCTTATGAAATTACCAACTAATAAACAAAGCACTTTGTTCAATTGGTATCTTAGCTTAGAAGCTAATATTGTTTGTTTAATGATATCATTATTTTAGTAGATAACTATTTTTCATGAGATAGATACCGATCAAATATAACAAAGAGTTATATTGTGAAATCATAAATATTTTTCTCCTCTTTTTAAACCCTATCCCATTCCAATCCTGCGTCTAGTTTCTTTTTTCATTATTTATAATCTACATAATTTACGTGAGGACGTAATATATATTTTCTTAATATTGTTTTTATCAGTACTTGTTACATACCATAAGGATCAGAAAAAGGTGCAGATATTGAAGCATTACTTGAAAATTCAATACGAGTAAAACGAAAGGAGTTACAACTAGTTTAAGTAGAACATATGATGAAAACAAGTTTTTATACACTATTTAAGGATGGCAGAGTCTGTTTGATTACTCCTGTAGTGTACATAGCCTTTCTTTGACCTTCTTAACTGCTGCTGCATTAAGATAAGGCTCACTAGAATTAGGTATATAGAGGCAGAAAACAATTCAATTCCCACCGTTCGCTCGGTCATAACCGGCCGATCAAAATCTTCACTACTGACTCTGTCACAGGTGCCAATGGCTATGGAAGTTATTTATTTTTATTCTTAAATGCTGCTGCATCAAGATAAGGCTCACTAGAATTAGATATATAGAGGCAGAAAACAATTCAATTCCCACCGCTCGCTCGGTCATGACCGGCCGATCTAAATCTTCACTACTGACACTGTCACCAGTGCCAATGGCTATGGAAGTGATTTATTTTCATTCTTAAATGCTGCTGCATCAAGATAAGGCTCACTAGAATTAGGTATATAGAGGCAGAAAACAATTCAATTCCCACCGCTCGCTCGGTCATGACCGGGCGATCAAAATCTTCACTACTGACTCTGTCACCGGTGCCAATGGCTATGGAAGTGATTTATATTCATTCTTAAATGCTGCTGCATCAAGATAAGGCTCACTAGAATTAGGTATATAGAGGCAGAAAACAATTCAATTACCACCGCTCGCTCGGTCATGACCGGCCGATCAAAATCTTCACTACTGACTCTTTCACCGGTGCCAATGGCTATGGAAGTTATTTATTTTCATTCTTAAATGCTGCTGCATCAAGATAAGGCTCACTAGAATTAGATATATAGAGGCAGAAAACAATTCAATTCCCACCGCTCGCTCGGTCATGACTGACCGATCAAAATTTTCAATACTGACTCTGTCACTGGTGCCAATGGCTATGGAAGTGATTTATTTTCATTCTTAAATGCTGCTGCATCAAGATAAGGCTCACTAGATTTAGGTATATAGAGGCAGAAAACAATTCAATTCCCACCGCTCGCTCGGTCATGACCGGCCGATCAAAATCTTCACTACTGACTCTGTCACCGGTGCCAATGGCTATGGAAGTTATTTATTTTCATTCTTAAATGCTGCTGCATCAAGATAAGGCTCACTAGAATTAGATATATAGAGGCAGAAAACCATTCAATTCCCACCGCTCGCTCGGTCATGACCGGCCGAACAAAATCTTCACTACTGACTCTGTCACCGGTGCCAATGCTTATGGAAGTTATTTATTTTCATTCTTAAATGCTGCTGCATCAAGATAAGGCTCACTAGAATTAGATATATAAAGGCAGAAAACAATTCAATTCCCACCGCTCGCTCGGTCATGACCGGCCGATCAAAATCTTCACTACTGACTCTGTCACCGGTCCCAATGGCTATGGAAGTGATTTATTTTCATTCTTAAATGCTGCTGCATCAAGATAAGGCTCACTAGAATTAGATATATAGAGGCAGAAAAAAATTCAATTCCCACCGCTCGCTCGGTCATGACCGACCGATCAAAATTTTCACTACTGACTCTGTCACCGGTGCCAACGGCTATGGAAGTGATTTATTTTCATTGTTAAATGCTGCTGCATCAAGATAAGGCTCACTAGATTTAGGTATATAGAAGGAGAAAACAATTCAATTCCCACCGCTCGCTCGGTCATGACCGGCCGATCAAAATCTTCACTACTGACTCTGTCACCGGTCCCAATGGCTATGGAAGTTATTTATTTTCATTCTTAAATGCTGCTGCATCAAGAAAAGGCTCACTATAATTTGGTATATAGAGGCAGAAAACAATTCAATTCCCACCGCTCGCTCGGTCATGACTGACCGATCAAAATTTTCAATACTGACTCTGTCACTGGTGCCAATGGCTATGGAAGTTATTTATTTTCATTCTTAAATGCTGCTGCATCAAGATAAGGCTCACTAGATTTAGGTATATAGAGGCAGAAAACAATTCAATTCCCACCGCTCGTTCGGACATGACCGACCGATCAAAATTTTCACTACCGACTCTGTCACCGGTGCCAATGGCTATGGAAGTGATTTATTTTCATTAAAAAATGTAATGCAGTACTTTTATTGCAGTGTCAAGCTCCATCGAGAGGATATGATAGCCATCAGTAACCCGCGTATACTCCAACACACGACACGTTACCCCGTAAGGAACACATATTGTCTTAACGTCCACGAATATTCTTGTAATGACTGTTACAGCTCAAAGCAGTTCATAACTAAGCCTTACGACACGTTTAACTATCTTACAGACCCTCGTGGATGTCTAGAATTGACCTCAACATATGGTGTATTTCTGTCATTTTTTCTACTCCGGGAAATTTTTTGTAAAATTTCCTCTTCGATTTTGTTTTTTTTAAACTATGTTGTACATGGGAATAATGTAAGACTTTCAGCATAGTTTCAGTTAATTTCACCAGAAACTTTTATTGCTATAAATGAATTTATTTGGGTTAAAACAGATGATAAAATCAGTATGGTGGATCTAATACTTTACCAATGTTGATGGAAAAGATATCAGATATTCCTTATGAAATTACCAACTAATAAACAAAGCACTTTGTTCAATTGGTATCTTAGCTTAGAAGCTAATATTGTTTGTTTAATGATATCATTATTTTAGTAGATAACTATTTTTCATGAGATAGATACCAATCAAATATAACAAAGAGTTATATTGTGAAATTATAAATATTTTTCTCCTCTTTTTAAACCCTATCCCATTCCAATCCTGCGTCTAGTTTCTTTTTTCATTATTTATAATCTACATAATTTACGTGAGGACGTAATATATATTTTCTTAATATTGTTTTTATCAGTACTTGTTACATACCATAAGGATCAGAAAAAGGTGCAGATATTGAAGCATTACTTGAAAATTGAATACGAGTAAAACGAAAGGAGTTACAACTAGTTTAAGTAGAACATATGATGAAAACAAGTTTTTATACACTATTTAAGGATGGCAGAGTCTGTTTGATTACTCCTGTAGTGTACATAGCCTTTCTTTGACCTTCTTAACTGCTGCTGCATCAAGATAAGGCTCACTAGAATTAGGTATATAGAGGCAGAAAACAATTCAATTCCCACCGTTCGCTCGGTCATGACCGGCCGATCAAAATCTTCACTACTGACTCTGTCACCGGTGCCAAGGGCTATGGAAGTTATTTATTTTCATTCTTAAATGCTGCTGCATCAAGATAAGGCTCACTAGAATTAGATATATAGAGGCAGAAAACCATTCAATTCCCACCGCTCGCTCGGTCATGACCGGCCGATCAAAATCTTCATTACTGACTCTGTCACCGGTCCCAATGGCTATGGAAGTGATTTATTTTCATTCTTAAATGCTGCTGCATCAAGATAAGGCTCACTAGAATTAGATATATAGAGGCAGAAAACAATTCAATTCCCACCGCTCGCTCGGTCATGACCGACCGATCAAAATTTTCACTACTGACTCTGTCACCGGTGCCAATGGCTATGGAAGTGATTTATTTTCATTGTTAAATGCTGCTGCATCAAGATAAGGCTCACTAGATTTAGGTATATAGAGGGAGAAAACAATTCAATTCCCACCGCTCGCTCGGTCATGACCGGCCGATCAAAATCTTCACTACTGACTCTGTCACCGGTCCCAATGGCTATGGAAGTTATTTATTTTCATTCTTAAATGCTGCTGCATCAAGAAAAGGCTCACTATAATTTGGTATATAGAGGCAGAAAACAATTCAATTCCCACCGCTCGCTCGGTCATGACTGACCGATCAAAATTTTCAATACTGACTCTGTCACTGGTGCCAATGGCTATGGAAGTTATTTATTTTCATTCTTAAATGATGCTGCATCAAGATAAGGCTCACTAGATTTAGGTATATAGAGGCAGAAAACAATTCATTTCCCACCGCTCGTTCGGACATGACCGACCGATCAAAATTTTCACTACTGACTCTGTCACCGGTGCCAATGGCTATGGAAGTGATTTATTTTCATTAAAAAATGTAATGCAGTACTTTTATTCCAGTGTCAAGCTCCATCGAGAGGATATGATAGCCATCAGTAACCCGCGTATACTCCAACACACGACACGTTACCCCGTAAGGAACACATATTGTCTTAACGTCCACGAATATTCTTGTAATGACTGTTATAGCTCAAAGCAGTTCATAACTAAGCCTTACGACACGTTTAACTATCTTACAGACCCTCGTGGATGTCTAGAATTGACCTCAACATATGGTGTATTTCTGTCATTTTTTCTACTCCGGGAAATTTTTTGTAAAATTTCCTCTTCGATTTTGTTTTTTTTAAACTATGTTGTACATGGGAATAATGTAAGACTTTCAGCATAGTTTCAGTTAATTTCACCAGAAACTTTTATTGCTATAAATGAATTTATTTGGGTTAAAACAGATGATAAAATCAGTATGGTGGATCTAATACTTTACCAATGTTGATGGAAAAGATATCAGATATTCCTTATGAAATTACCAACTAATAAACAAAGCACTTTGTTCAATTGGTATCTTAGCTTAGAAGCTAATATTGTTTGTTTAATGATATCATTATTTTAGTAGATAACTATTTTTCATGAGATAGATACCAATCAAATATAACAAAGAGTTATATTGTGAAATTATAAATATTTTTCTCCTCTTTTTAAACCCTATCCCATTCCAATCCTGCGTCTAGTTTCTTTTTTCATTATTTATAATCTACATAATTTACGTGAGGACGTAATATATATTTTCTTCATATTGTTTTTATCAGTACTTGTTACATACCATAAGGATCAGAAAAAGGTGCAGATATTGAAGCATTACTTGAAAATTCAATACGAGTAAAACGAAAGGAGTTACAACTAGTTTAAGTAGAACATATGATGAAAACAAGTTTTTATACACTATTTAAGGATGGCAGAGTCTGTTTGATTACTCCTGTAGTGTACATAGCCTTTCTTTGACCTTCTTAACTGCTGCTGCATCAAGATAAGGCTCACTAGAATTAGGTATATAGAGGCAGAAAACAATTCAATTCCCACCGTTCGCTCGGTCATGACCGGCCGATCAAAATCTTCACTACTGACTCTGTCACCGGTGCCAATGGCTATGGAAGTTATTTATTTTTATTCTTAAATGCTGCTGCATCAAGATAAGGCTCACTAGAATTAGATATATAGAGGCAGAAAACAATTCAATTCCCACCGCTCGCTCGGTCATGACCGGCCGATCAAAATCTTCACTACTGACACTGTCACCAGTGCCAATGGCTATGGAAGTGATTTATTTTCATTCTTAAATGCTGCTGCATCAAGATAAGGCTCACTAGAATTAGGTATATAGAGGCAGAAAACAATTCAATTCCCACCGCTCGCTCGGTCATGACCGGGCGATCAAAATCTTCACTACTGACTCTGTCACCGGTGCCAATGGCTATGGAAGTGATTTATATTCATTCTTAAATGCTGCTGCATCAAGATAAGGCTCACTAGAATTAGGTATATAGAGGCAGAAAACAATTCAATTACCACCGCTCGCTCGGTCATGACCGGCCGATCAAAATCTTCACTACTGACTCTTTCACCGGTGCCAATGGCTATGGAAGTTATTTATTTTCATTCTTAAATGCTGCTGCATCAAGATAAGGCTCACTAGAATTAGATATATAGAGGCAGAAAACAATTCAATTCCCACCGCTCGCTCGGTCATGACCGACCCATCAAAATCTTCACTACTGACTCTGTCACCGGTGCCAATGGCTATGGAAGTGATTTATTTTCATTCTTAAATGCTGCTGCATCAAGATAAGGCTCACTAGAATTAGGTATATAGAGGCAGAAAACAATTCAATTCCCACCGCTCGCTCGGTCATGACTGACCGATCAAAATTTTCAATACTGACTCTGTCACTGGTGCCAATGGCTATGGAAGTGATTTATTTTCCTTAAAAAATGTAATGCAGTACTTTTATTGCAGTGTCAAGCTCCATCAAGAGGATATGATAGCCATCAGTAACCCGCGTATACTCCAACACACAACACGTTACTCCGTAAGGAACACATATTGTCTTAACGTCCACGAATATTCTTGTAATGACTGTTATAGCTCAAAGCAGTTCATAACTAAGCCTTACGACACGTTTAACTATCTTACAGACCCTCGTGGATGTCTAGAATTGACCTCAACATATGGTGTATTTCTGTCATTTTTTCTACTCCGGGAAATTTTTTGTAAAATTTCCTCTTCGATTTTGTTTTTTTTAAACTATGTTGTACATGGGAATAATGTAAGACTTTCAGCATAGTTTCAGTTAATTTCACCAGAAACTTTTATTGCTATAAATGAATTTATTTGGGTTAAAACAGATGATAAAATCAGTATGGTGGATCTAATACTTTACCAATGTTGATGGAAAAGATATCAGATATTCCTTATGAAATTACCAACTAATAAACAAAGCACTTTGTTCAATTGGTATCTTAGCTTAGAAGCTAATATTGTTTGTTTAATGATATCATTATTTTAGTAGATAACTATTTTTCATGAGATAGATACCGATCAAATATAACAAAGAGTTATATTGTGAAATCATAAATATTTTTCTCCTCTTTTTAAACCCTATCCCATTCCAATCCTGCGTCTAGTTTCTTTTTTCATTATTTATAATCTACATAATTTACGTGAGGACGTAATATATATTTTCTTAATATTGTTTTTATCAGTACTTGTTACATACCATAAGGATCAGAAAAAGGTGCAGATATTGAAGCATTACTTGAAAATTCAATACGAGTAAAACGAAAGGAGTTACAACTAGTTTAAGTAGAACATATGATGAAAACAAGTTTTTATACACTATTTAAGGATGGCAGAGTCTGTTTGATTACTCCTGTAGTGTACATAGCCTTTCTTTGACCTTCTTAACTGCTGCTGCATTAAGATAAGGCTCACTAGAATTAGGTATATAGAGGCAGAAAACAATTCAATTCCCACCGTTCGCTCGGTCATAACCGGCCGATCAAAATCTTCACTACTGACTCTGTCACAGGTGCCAATGGCTATGGAAGTTATTTATTTTTATTCTTAAATGCTGCTGCATCAAGATAAGGCTCACTAGAATTAGATATATAGAGGCAGAAAACAATTCAATTCCCACCGCTCGCTCGGTCATGACCGGCCGATCTAAATCTTCACTACTGACACTGTCACCAGTGCCAATGGCTATGGAAGTGATTTATTTTCATTCTTAAATGCTGCTGCATCAAGATAAGGCTCACTAGAATTAGGTATATAGAGGCAGAAAACAATTCAATTCCCACCGCTCGCTCGGTCATGACCGGGCGATCAAAATCTTCACTACTGACTCTGTCACCGGTGCCAATGGCTATGGAAGTGATTTATATTCATTCTTAAATGCTGCTGCATCAAGATAAGGCTCACTAGAATTAGGTATATAGAGGCAGAAAACAATTCAATTACCACCGCTCGCTCGGTCATGACCGGCCGATCAAAATCTTCACTACTGACTCTTTCACCGGTGCCAATGGCTATGGAAGTTATTTATTTTCATTCTTAAATGCTGCTGCATCAAGATAAGGCTCACTAGAATTAGATATATAGAGGCAGAAAACAATTCAATTCCCACCGCTCGCTCGGTCATGACTGACCGATCAAAATTTTCAATACTGACTCTGTCACTGGTGCCAATGGCTATGGAAGTGATTTATTTTCATTCTTAAATGCTGCTGCATCAAGATAAGGCTCACTAGATTTAGGTATATAGAGGCAGAAAACAATTCAATTCCCACCGCTCGCTCGGTCATGACCGGCCGATCAAAATCTTCACTACTGACTCTGTCACCGGTGCCAATGGCTATGGAAGTTATTTATTTTCATTCTTAAATGCTGCTGTATCAAGATAAGGCTCACTATAATTTGGTATATAGAGGCAGAAAACAATTCAATTCCCACCGCTCGTTCGGACATGACCGACCGATCAAAATTTTCACTACTGACTCTGTCACCGGTGCCAATGGCTATGGAAGTGATTTATTTTCATTAAAAAATGTAATGCAGTACTTTTATTGCAGTGTCAAGCTCCATCGAGAGGATATGATAGCCATCAGTAACCCGCGTATACTCCAACACACGACACGTTACCCCGTAAGGAACACATATTGTCTTAACGTCCACGAATATTCTTGTAATGACTGTTACAGCTCAAAGCAGTTCATAACTAAGCCTTACGACACGTTTAACTATCTTACAGACCCTCGTGGATGTCTAGAATTGACCTCAACATATGGTGTATTTCTGTCATTTTTTCTACTCCGGGAAATTTTTTGTAAAATTTCCTCTTCGATTTTGTTTTTTTTAAACTATGTTGTACATGGGAATAATGTAAGACTTTCAGCATAGTTTCAGTTAATTTCACCAGAAACTTTTATTGCTATAAATGAATTTATTTGGGTTAAAACAGATGATAAAATCAGTATGGTGGATCTAATACTTTACCAATGTTGATGGAAAAGATATCAGATATTCCTTATGAAATTACCAACTAATAAACAAAGCACTTTGTTCAATTGGTATCTTAGCTTAGAAGCTAATATTGTTTGTTTAATGATATCATTATTTTAGTAGATAACTATTTTTCATGAGATAGATACCAATCAAATATAACAAAGAGTTATATTGTGAAATTATAAATATTTTTCTCCTCTTTTTAAACCCTATCCCATTCCAATCCTGCGTCTAGTTTCTTTTTTCATTATTTATAATCTACATAATTTACGTGAGGACGTAATATATATTTTCTTAATATTGTTTTTATCAGTACTTGTTACATACCATAAGGATCAGAAAAAGGTGCAGATATTGAAGCATTACTTGAAAATTGAATACGAGTAAAACGAAAGGAGTTACAACTAGTTTAAGTAGAACATATGATGAAAACAAGTTTTTATACACTATTTAAGGATGGCAGAGTCTGTTTGATTACTCCTGTAGTGTACATAGCCTTTCTTTGACCTTCTTAACTGCTGCTGCATCAAGATAAGGCTCACTAGAATTAGGTATATAGAGGCAGAAAACAATTCAATTCCCACCGTTCGCTCGGTCATGACCGGCCGATCAAAATCTTCACTACTGACTCTGTCACCGGTGCCAAGGGCTATGGAAGTTATTTATTTTCATTCTTAAATGCTGCTGCATCAAGATAAGGCTCACTAGAATTAGATATATAGAGGCAGAAAACCATTCAATTCCCACCGCTCGCTCGGTCATGACCGGCCGATCAAAATCTTCATTACTGACTCTGTCACCGGTCCCAATGGCTATGGAAGTGATTTATTTTCATTCTTAAATGCTGCTGCATCAAGATAAGGCTCACTAGAATTAGATATATAGAGGCAGAAAACAATTCAATTCCCACCGCTCGCTCGGTCATGACCGACCGATCAAAATTTTCACTACTGACTCTGTCACCGGTGCCAATGGCTATGGAAGTGATTTATTTTCATTGTTAAATGCTGCTGCATCAAGATAAGGCTCACTAGATTTAGGTATATAGAGGGAGAAAACAATTCAATTCCCACCGCTCGCTCGGTCATGACCGGCCGATCAAAATCTTCACTACTGACTCTGTCACCGGTCCCAATGGCTATGGAAGTTATTTATTTTCATTCTTAAATGCTGCTGCATCAAGAAAAGGCTCACTATAATTTGGTATATAGAGGCAGAAAACAATTCAATTCCCACCGCTCGCTCGGTCATGACTGACCGATCAAAATTTTCAATACTGACTCTGTCACTGGTGCCAATGGCTATGGAAGTTATTTATTTTCATTCTTAAATGATGCTGCATCAAGATAAGGCTCACTAGATTTAGGTATATAGAGGCAGAAAACAATTCATTTCCCACCGCTCGTTCGGACATGACCGACCGATCAAAATTTTCACTACTGACTCTGTCACCGGTGCCAATGGCTATGGAAGTGATTTATTTTCATTAAAAAATGTAATGCAGTACTTTTATTCCAGTGTCAAGCTCCATCGAGAGGATATGATAGCCATCAGTAACCCGCGTATACTCCAACACACGACACGTTACCCCGTAAGGAACACATATTGTCTTAACGTCCACGAATATTCTTGTAATGACTGTTATAGCTCAAAGCAGTTCATAACTAAGCCTTACGACACGTTTAACTATCTTACAGACCCTCGTGGATGTCTAGAATTGACCTCAACATATGGTGTATTTCTGTCATTTTTTCTACTCCGGGAAATTTTTTGTAAAATTTCCTCTTCGATTTTGTTTTTTTTAAACTATGTTGTACATGGGAATAATGTAAGACTTTCAGCATAGTTTCAGTTAATTTCACCAGAAACTTTTATTGCTATAAATGAATTTATTTGGGTTAAAACAGATGATAAAATCAGTATGGTGGATCTAATACTTTACCAATGTTGATGGAAAAGATATCAGATATTCCTTATGAAATTACCAACTAATAAACAAAGCACTTTGTTCAATTGGTATCTTAGCTTAGAAGCTAATATTGTTTGTTTAATGATATCATTATTTTAGTAGATAACTATTTTTCATGAGATAGATACCAATCAAATATAACAAAGAGTTATATTGTGAAATTATAAATATTTTTCTCCTCTTTTTAAACCCTATCCCATTCCAATCCTGCGTCTAGTTTCTTTTTTCATTATTTATAATCTACATAATTTACGTGAGGACGTAATATATATTTTCTTCATATTGTTTTTATCAGTACTTGTTACATACCATAAGGATCAGAAAAAGGTGCAGATATTGAAGCATTACTTGAAAATTCAATACGAGTAAAACGAAAGGAGTTACAACTAGTTTAAGTAGAACATATGATGAAAACAAGTTTTTATACACTATTTAAGGATGGCAGAGTCTGTTTGATTACTCCTGTAGTGTACATAGCCTTTCTTTGACCTTCTTAACTGCTGCTGCATCAAGATAAGGCTCACTAGAATTAGGTATATAGAGGCAGAAAACAATTCAATTCCCACCGTTCGCTCGGTCATGACCGGCCGATCAAAATCTTCCCTACTGACTCTGTCACCGGTGCCAATGGCTATGGAAGTTATTTATTTTTATTCTTAAATGCTGCTGCATCAAGATAAGGCTCACTAGAATTAGATATATAGAGGCAGAAAACAATTCAATTCCCACCGCTCGCTCGGTCATGACCGGCCGATCAAAATCTTCACTACTGACACTGTCACCAGTGCCAATGGCTATGGAAGTGATTTATTTTCATTCTTAAATGCTGCTGCATCAAGATAAGGCTCACTAGAATTAGGTATATAGAGGCAGAAAACAATTCAATTCCCACCGCTCGCTCGGTCATGACCGGGCGATCAAAATCTTCACTACTGACTCTGTCACCGGTGCCAATGGCTATGGAAGTGATTTATATTCATTCTTAAATGCTGCTGCATCAAGATAAGGCTCACTAGAATTAGGTATATAGAGGCAGAAAACAATTCAATTACCACCGCTCGCTCGGTCATGACCGGCCGATCAAAATCTTCACTACTGACTCTTTCACCGGTGCCAATGGCTATGGAAGTTATTTATTTTCATTCTTAAATGCTGCTGCATCAAGATAAGGCTCACTAGAATTAGATATATAGAGGCAGAAAACAATTCAATTCCCACCGCTCGCTCGGTCATGACCGACCCGATCAAAATCTTCACTACTGACTCTGTCACCGGTGCCAATGGCTATGGAAGTGATTTATTTTCATTCTTAAATGCTGCTGCATCAAGATAAGGCTCACTAGAATTAGGTATATAGAGGCAGAAAACAATTCAATTCCCACCGCTCGCTCGGTCATGACTGACCGATCAAAATTTTCAATACTGACTCTGTCACTGGTGCCAATGGCTATGGAAGTTATTTATTTTCATTCTTAAATGCTGCTGCATCAAGATAAGGCTCACTAGATTTAGGTATATAGAGGCAGAAAACAATTCAATTCCCACCGCTCGTTCGGACATGACCGACCGATCAAAATTTTCACTACTGACTCTGTCACCGGTGCCAATGGCTATGGAAGTGATTTATTTTCCTTAAAAAATGTAATGCAGTACTTTTATTGCAGTGTCAAGCTCCATCGAGAGGATATGATAGCCATCAGTAACCCGCGTATACTCCAACACACAACACGTTACTCCGTAAGGAACACATATTGTCTTAACGTCCACGAATATTCTTGTAATGACTGTTATAGCTCAAAGCAGTTCATAACTAAGCCTTACGACACGTTTAACTATCTTACAGACCCTCGTGGATGTCTAGAATTGACCTCAACATATGGTGTATTTCTGTCATTTTTTCTACTCCGGGAAATTTTTTGTAAAATTTCCTCTTCGATTTTGTTTTTTTTAAACTATGTTGTACATGGGAATAATGTAAGACTTTCAGCATAGTTTCAGTTAATTTCACCAGAAACTTTTATTGCTATAAATGAATTTATTTGGGTTAAAACAGATGATAAAATCAGTATGGTGGATCTAATACTTTACCAATGTTGATGGAAAAGATATCAGATATTCCTTATGAAATTACCAACTAATAAACAAAGCACTTTGTTCAATTGGTATCTTAGCTTAGAAGCTAATATTGTTTGTTTAATGATATCATTATTTTAGTAGATAACTATTTTTCATGAGATAGATACCGATCAAATATAACAAAGAGTTATATTGTGAAATCATAAATATTTTTCTCCTCTTTTTAAACCCTATCCCATTCCAATCCTGCGTCTAGTTTCTTTTTTCATTATTTATAATCTACATAATTTACGTGAGGACGTAATATATATTTTCTTAATATTGTTTTTATCAGTACTTGTTACATACCATAAGGATCAGAAAAAGGTGCAGATATTGAAGCATTACTTGAAAATTCAATACGAGTAAAACGAAAGGAGTTACAACTAGTTTAAGTAGAACATATGATGAAAACAAGTTTTTATACACTATTTAAGGATGGCAGAGTCTGTTTGATTACTCCTGTAGTGTACATAGCCTTTCTTTGACCTTCTTAACTGCTGCTGCATTAAGATAAGGCTCACTAGAATTAGGTATATAGAGGCAGAAAACAATTCAATTCCCACCGTTCGCTCGGTCATAACCGGCCGATCAAAATCTTCACTACTGACTCTGTCACAGGTGCCAATGGCTATGGAAGTTATTTATTTTTATTCTTAAATGCTGCTGCATCAAGATAAGGCTCACTAGAATTAGATATATAGAGGCAGAAAACAATTCAATTCCCACCGCTCGCTCGGTCATGACCGGCCGATCTAAATCTTCACTACTGACACTGTCACCAGTGCCAATGGCTATGGAAGTGATTTATTTTCATTCTTAAATGCTGCTGCATCAAGATAAGGCTCACTAGAATTAGGTATATAGAGGCAGAAAACAATTCAATTCCCACCGCTCGCTCGGTCATGACCGGGCGATCAAAATCTTCACTACTGACTCTGTCACCGGTGCCAATGGCTATGGAAGTGATTTATATTCATTCTTAAATGCTGCTGCATCAAGATAAGGCTCACTAGAATTAGGTATATAGAGGCAGAAAACAATTCAATTACCACCGCTCGCTCGGTCATGACCGGCCGATCAAAATCTTCACTACTGACTCTTTCACCGGTGCCAATGGCTATGGAAGTTATTTATTTTCATTCTTAAATGCTGCTGCATCAAGATAAGGCTCACTAGAATTAGATATATAGAGGCAGAAAACAATTCAATTCCCACCGCTCGCTCGGTCATGACTGACCGATCAAAATTTTCAATACTGACTCTGTCACTGGTGCCAATGGCTATGGAAGTGATTTATTTTCATTCTTAAATGCTGCTGCATCAAGATAAGGCTCACTAGATTTAGGTATATAGAGGCAGAAAACAATTCAATTCCCACCGCTCGCTCGGTCATGACCGGCCGATCAAAATCTTCACTACTGACTCTGTCACCGGTGCCAATGGCTATGGAAGTTATTTATTTTCATTCTTAAATGCTGCTGTATCAAGATAAGGCTCACTATAATTTGGTATATAGAGGCAGAAAACAATTCAATTCCCACCGCTCGTTCGGACATGACCGACCGATCAAAATTTTCACTACTGACTCTGTCACCGGTGCCAATGGCTATGGAAGTGATTTATTTTCATTAAAAAATGTAATGCAGTACTTTTATTGCAGTGTCAAGCTCCATCGAGAGGATATGATAGCCATCAGTAACCCGCGTATACTCCAACACACGACACGTTACCCCGTAAGGAACACATATTGTCTTAACGTCCACGAATATTCTTGTAATGACTGTTACAGCTCAAAGCAGTTCATAACTAAGCCTTACGACATGTTTAACTATCTTACAGACCCTCGTGGATGTCTAGAATTGACCTCAACATATGGTGTATTTCTGTCATTTTTTCTACTCCGGGAAATTTTTTGTAAAATTTCCTCTTCGATTTTGTTTTTTTTAAACTATGTTGTACATGGGAATAATGTAAGACTTTCAGCATAGTTTCAGTTAATTTCACCAGAAACTTTTATTGCTATAAATGAATTTATTTGGGTTAAAACAGATGATAAAATCAGTATGGTGGATCTAATACTTTACCAATGTTGATGGAAAAGATATCAGATATTCCTTATGAAATTACCAACTAATAAACAAAGCACTTTGTTCAATTGGTATCTTAGCTTAGAAGCTAATATTGTTTGTTTAATGATATCATTATTTTAGTAGATAACTATTTTTCATGAGATAGATACCAATCAAATATAACAAAGAGTTATATTGTGAAATTATAAATATTTTTCTCCTCTTTTTAAACCCTATCCCATTCCAATCCTGCGTCTAGTTTCTTTTTTCATTATTTATAATCTACATAATTTACGTGAGGACGTAATATATATTTTCTTCATATTGTTTTTATCAGTACTTGTTACATACCATAAGGATCAGAAAAAGGTGCAGATATTGAAGCATTACTTGAAAATTGAATACGAGTAAAACGAAAGGAGTTACAACTAGTTTAAGTAGAACATATGATGAAAACAAGTTTTTATACACTATTTAAGGATGGCAGAGTCTGTTTGATTACTCCTGTAGTGTACATAGCCTTTCTTTGACCTTCTTAACTGCTGCTGCATCAAGATAAGGCTCACTAGAATTAGGTATATAGAGGCAGAAAACAATTCAATTCCCACCGTTCGCTCGGTCATGACCGGCCGATCAAAATCTTCACTACTGACTCTGTCACCGGTGCCAAGGGCTATGGAAGTTATTTATTTTCATTCTTAAATGCTGCTGCATCAAGATAAGGCTCACTAGAATTAGATATATAGAGGCAGAAAACAATTCAATTCCCACCGTTCGCTCGGTCATAACCGGCCGATCAAAATCTTCACTACTGACTCTGTCACAGGTGCCAATGGCTATGGAAGTTATTTATTTTTATTCTTAAATGCTGCTGCATCAAGATAAGGCTCACTAGAATTAGATATATAGAGGCAGAAAACAATTCAATTCCCACCGCTCGCTCGGTCATGACCGGCCGATCAAAATCTTCACTACTGACACTGTCACCAGTGCCAATGGCTATGGAAGTGATTTATTTTCATTCTTAAATGCTGCTGCATCAAGATAAGGCTCACTAGAATTAGGTATATAGAGGCAGAAAACAATTCAATTCCCACCGCTCGCTCGGTCATGACCGGGCGATCAAAATCTTCACTACTGACTCTGTCACCGGTGCCAATGGCTATGGAAGTGATTTATATTCATTCTTAAATGCTGCTGCATCAAGATAAGGCTCACTAGAATTAGGTATATAGAGGCAGAAAACAATTCAATTACCACCGCTCGCTCGGTCATGACCGGCCGATCAAAATCTTCACTACTGACTCTTTCACCGGTGCCAATGGCTATGGAAGTTATTTATTTTCATTCTTAAATGCTGCTGCATCAAGATAAGGCTCACTAGAATTAGATATATAGAGGCAGAAAACAATTCAATTCCCACCGCTCGCTCGGTCATGACTGACCGATCAAAATTTTCAATACTGACTCTGTCACTGGTGCCAATGGCTATGGAAGTGATTTATTTTCATTCTTAAATGCTGCTGCATCAAGATAAGGCTCACTAGATTTAGGTATATAGAGGCAGAAAACAATTCAATTCCCACCGCTCGCTCGGTCATGACCGGCCGATCAAAATCTTCACTACTGACTCTGTCACCGGTGCCAATGGCTATGGAAGTTATTTATTTTCATTCTTAAATGCTGCTGTATCAAGATAAGGCTCACTATAATTTGGTATATAGAGGCAGAAAACAATTCAATTCCCACCGCTCGTTCGGACATGACCGACCGATCAAAATTTTCACTACTGACTCTGTCACCGGTGCCAATGGCTATGGAAGTGATTTATTTTCATTAAAAAATGTAATGCAGTACTTTTATTGCAGTGTCAAGCTCCATCGAGAGGATATGATAGCCATCAGTTACCCGCTTATACTCCAACACACGACACGTTACCCCGTAAGGAACACATATTGTCTTAACGTCCACGAATATTCTTGTAATGACTGTTACAGCTCAAAGCAGTTCATAACTAAGCCTTACGACACGTTTAACTATCTTACAGACCCTCGTGGATGTCTAGAATTGACCTCAACATATGGTGTATTTCTGTCATTTTTTCTACTCCGGGAAATTTTTTGTAAAATTTCCTCTTCGATTTTGTTTTTTTTAAACTATGTTGTACATGGGAATAATGTAAGACTTTCAGCATAGTTTCAGTTAATTTCACCAGAAACTTTTATTGCTATAAATGAATTTATTTGGGTTAAAACAGATGATAAAATCAGTATGGTGGATCTAATACTTTACCAATGTTGATGGAAAAGATATCAGATATTCCTTATGAAATTACCAACTAATAAACAAAGCACTTTGTTCAATTGGTATCTTAGCTTAGAAGCTAATATTGTTTGTTTAATGATATCATTATTTTAGTAGATAACTATTTTTCATGAGATAGATACCAATCAAATATAACAAAGAGTTATATTGTGAAATTATAAATATTTTTCTCCTCTTTTTAAACCCTATCCCATTCCAATCCTGCGTCGTTTCTTTTTTCATTATTTATAATCCACATAATTTACGTGAGGACGTAATATATATTTTCTTAATATTGTTTTTATCAGTACTTGTTACATACCATAAGGATCAGAAAAAGGTGCAGATATTGAAGCATTACTTGAAAATTGAATACGAGTAAAACGAAAGGAGTTACAACTAGTTTAAGTAGAACATATGATGAAAACAAGTTTTTATACACTATTTAAGGATGGCAGAGTCTGTTTGATTACTCCTGTAGTGTACATAGCCTTTCTTTGACCTTCTTAACTGCTGCTGCATCAAGATAAGGCTCACTAGAATTAGGTATATAGAGGCAGAAAACAATTCAATTCCCACCGTTCGCTCGGTCATGACCGGCCGATCAAAATCTTCACTACTGACTCTGTCACCGGTGCCAAGGGCTATGGAAGTTATTTATTTTCATTCTTAAATGCTGCTGCATCAAGATAAGGCTCACTAGAATTAGATATATAGAGGCAGAAAACCATTCAATTCCCACCGCTCGCTCGGTCATGACCGGCCGATCAAAATCTTCACTACTGACTCTGTCACCGGTCCCAATGGCTATGGAAGTGATTTATTTTCATTCTTAAATGCTGCTGCATCAAGATAAGGCTCACTAGAATTAGATATATAGAGGCAGAAAACAATTCAATTCCCACCGCTCGCTCGGTCATGACCGACCGATCAAAATTTTCACTACTGACTCTGTCACCGGTGCCAATGGCTATGGAAGTGATTTATTTTCATTGTTAAATGCTGCTGCATCAAGATAAGGCTCACTAGAATTAGATATATAGAGGCAGAAAACCATTCAATTCCCACCGCTCGCTCGGTCATGACCGGCCGATCAAAATCTTCACTACTGACTCTGTCACCGGTCCCAATGGCTATGGAAGTGATTTATTTTCATTCTTAAATGCTGCTGCATCAAGATAAGGCTCACTAGAATTAGATATATAGAGGCAGAAAACAATTCAATTCCCACCGCTCGCTCGGTCATGACCGACCGATCAAAATTTTCACTACTGACTCTGTCACCGGTGCCAATGGCTATGGAAGTGATTTATTTTCATTGTTAAATGCTGCTGCATCAAGATAAGGCTCACTAGATTTAGGTATATAGAGGGAGAAAACAATTCAATTCCCACCGCTCGCTCGGTCATGACCGGCCGATCAAAATCTTCACTACTGACTCTGTCACCGGTCCCAATGGCTATGGAAGTTATTTATTTTCATTCTTAAATGCTGCTGCATCAAGAAAAGGCTCACTATAATTTGGTATATAGAGGCAGAAAACAATTCAATTCCCACCGCTCGCTCGGTCATGACTGACCGATCAAAATTTTCAATACTGACTCTGTCACTGGTGCCAATGGCTATGGAAGTTATTTATTTTCATTCTTAAATGCTGCTGCATCAAGATAAGGCTCACTAGATTTAGGTATATAGAGGCAGAAAACAATTCATTTCCCACCGCTCGTTCGGACATGACCGACCGATCAAAATTTTCACTACTGACTCTGTCACCGGTGCCAATGGCTATGGAAGTGATTTATTTTCATTAAAAAATGTAATGCAGTACTTTTATTGCAGTGTCAAGCTCCATCGAGAGGATATGATAGCCATCAGTAACCCGCGTATACTCCAACACACGACACGTTACCCCGTAAGGAACACATATTGTCTTAACGTCCACGAATATTCTTGTAATGACTGTTATAGCTCAAAGCAGTTCATAACTAAGCCTTACGACACGTTTAACTATCTTACAGACCCTCGTGGATGTCTAGAATTGACCTCAACATATGGTGTATTTCTGTCATTTTTTCTACTCCGGGAAATTTTTTGTAAAATTTCCTCTTCGATTTTGTTTTTTTTAAACTATGTTGTACATGGGAATAATGTAAGACTTTCAGCATAGTTTCAGTTAATTTCACCAGAAACTTTTATTGCTATAAATGAATTTATTTGGGTTAAAACAGATGATAAAATCAGTATGGTGGATCTAATACTTTACCAATGTTAATGGAAAAGATATCAGATATTCCTTATGAAATTACCAACTAATAAACAAAGCACTTTGTTCAATTGGTATCTTAGCTTAGAAGCTAATATTGTTTGTTTAATGATATCATTATTTTAGTAGATAACTATTTTTCATGAGATAGATACCGATCAAATATAACAAAGAGTTATATTGTGAAATCATAAATATTTTTCTCCTCTTTTTAAACCCTATCCCATTCCAATCCTGCGTCTAGTTTCTTTTTTCATTATTTATAATCTACATAATTTACGTGAGGACGTAATATATATTTTCTTCATATTGTTTTTATCAGTACTTGTTACATACCATAAGGATCAGAAAAAGGTGCAGATATTGAAGCATTACTTGAAAATTCAATACGAGTAAAACGAAAGGAGTTACAACTAGTTTAAGTAGAACATATGATGAAAACAAGTTTTTATACACTATTTAAGGATGGCAGAGTCTGTTTGATTACTCCTGTAGTGTACATAGCCTTTCTTTGACCTTCTTAACTGCTGCTGCATCAAGATAAGGCTCACTAGAATTAGGTATATAGAGGCAGAAAACAATTCAATTCCCACCGTTCGCTCGGTCATGACCGGCCGATCAAAATCTTCACTACTGACTCTGTCACCGGTGCCAATGGCTATGGAAGTTATTTATTTTTATTCTTAAATGCTGCTGCATCAAGATAAGGCTCACTAGAATTAGATATATAGAGGCAGAAAACAATTCAATTCCCACCGCTCGCTCGGTCATGACCGGCCGATCAAAATCTTCACTACTGACACTGTCACCAGTGCCAATGGCTATGGAAGTGATTTATTTTCATTCTTAAATGCTGCTGCATCAAGATAAGGCTCACTAGAATTAGGTATATAGAGGCAGAAAACAATTCAATTCCCACCGCTCGCTCGGTCATGACCGGGCGATCAAAATCTTCACTACTGACTCTGTCACCGGTGCCAATGGCTATGGAAGTGATTTATATTCATTCTTAAATGCTGCTGCATCAAGATAAGGCTCACTAGAATTAGGTATATAGAGGCAGAAAACAATTCAATTACCACCGCTCGCTCGGTCATGACCGGCCGATCAAAATCTTCACTACTGACTCTTTCACCGGTGCCAATGGCTATGGAAGTTATTTATTTTCATTCTTAAATGCTGCTGCATCAAGATAAGGCTCACTAGAATTAGATATATAGAGGCAGAAAACAATTCAATTCCCACCGCTCGCTCGGTCATGACCGACCGATCAAAATCTTCACTACTGACTCTGTCACCGGTGCCAATGGCTATGGAAGTGATTTATTTTCATTCTTAAATGCTGCTGCATCAAGATAAGGCTCACTAGAATTAGGTATATAGAGGCAGAAAACAATTCAATTCCCACCGCTCGCTCGGTCATGACTGACCGATCAAAATTTTCAATACTGACTCTGTCACTGGTGCCAATGGCTATGGAAGTTATTTATTTTCATTCTTAAATGCTGCTGCATCAAGATAAGGCTCACTAGATTTAGGTATATAGAGGCAGAAAACAATTCAATTCCCACCGCTCGTTCGGACATGACCGACCGATCAAAATTTTCACTACTGACTCTGTCACCGGTGCCAATGGCTATGGAAGTGATTTATTTTCCTTAAAAAATGTAATGCAGTACTTTTATTGCAGTGTCAAGCTCCATCGAGAGGATATGATAGCCATCAGTAACCCGCGTATACTCCAACACACAACACGTTACTCCGTAAGGAACACATATTGTCTTAACGTCCACGAATATTCTTGTAATGACTGTTATAGCTCAAAGCAGTTCATAACTAAGCCTTACGACACGTTTAACTATCTTACAGACCCTCGTGGATGTCTAGAATTGACCTCAACATATGGTGTATTTCTGTCATTTTTTCTACTCCGGGAAATTTTTTGTAAAATTTCCTCTTCGATTTTGTTTTTTTTAAACTATGTTGTACATGGGAATAATGTAAGACTTTCAGCATAGTTTCAGTTAATTTCATCAGAAACTTTTATTGCTATAAATGAATTTATTTGGGTTAAAACAGATGATAAAATCAGTATGGTGGATCTAATACTTTACCAATGTTGATGGAAAAGATATCAGATATTCCTTATGAAATTACCAACTAATAAACAAAGCACTTTGTCCAATTGGTATCTTAGCTTAGAAGCTAATATTGTTTGTTTAATGATATCATTATTTTAGTAGATAACTATTTTTCATGAGATAGATACCGATCAAATATAACAAAGAGTTATATTGTGAAATCATAAATATTTTTCTCCTCTTTTTAAACCCTATCCCATTCCAATCCTGCGTCTAGTTTCTTTTTTCATTATTTATAATCTACATAATTTACGTGAGGACGTAATATATATTTTCTTAATATTGTTTTTATCAGTACTTGTTACATACCATAAGGATCAGAAAAAGGTGCAGATATTGAAGCATTACATGAAAATTCAATACGAGTAAAACGAAAGGAGTTACAACTAGTTTAAGTAGAACATATGATGAAAACAAGTTTTTATACACTATTTAAGGATGGCAGAGTCTGTTTGATTACTCCTGTAGTGTACATAGCCTTTCTTTGACCTTCTTAACTGCTGCTGCATTAAGATAAGGCTCACTAGAATTAGGTATATAGAGGCAGAAAACAATTCAATTCCCACCGTTCGCTCGGTCATAACCGGCCGATCAAAATCTTCACTACTGACTCTGTCACAGGTGCCAATGGCTATGGAAGTTATTTATTTTTATTCTTAAATGCTGCTGCATCAAGATAAGGCTCACTAGAATTAGATATATAGAGGCAGAAAACAATTCAATTCCCACCGCTCGCTCGGTCATGACCGGCCGATCTAAATCTTCACTACTGACACTGTCACCAGTGCCAATGGCTATGGAAGTGATTTATTTTCATTCTTAAATGCTGCTGCATCAAGATAAGGCTCACTAGAATTAGGTATATAGAGGCAGAAAACAATTAAATTCCCACCGCTCGCTCGGTCATGACCGGGCGATCAAAATCTTCACTACTGACTCTGTCACCGGTGCCAATGGCTATGGAAGTGATTTATATTCATTCTTAAATGCTGCTGCATCAAGATAAGGCTCACTAGAATTAGGTATATAGAGGCAGAAAACAATTCAATTACCACCGCTCGCTCGGTCATGACCGGCCGATCAAAATCTTCACTACTGACTCTTTCACCGGTGCCAATGGCTATGGAAGTTATTTATTTTCATTCTTAAATGCTGCTGCATCAAGATAAGGCTCACTAGAATTAGATATATAGAGGCAGAAAACAATTCAATTCCCACCGCTCGCTCGGTCATGACTGACCGATCAAAATTTTCAATACTGACTCTGTCACTGGTGCCAATGGCTATGGAAGTGATTTATTTTCATTCTTAAATGCTGCTGCATCAAAATAAGGCTCACTAGATTTAGGTATATAGAGGCAGAAAACAATTCAATTCCCACCGCTCGCTCGGTCATGACCGGCCGATCAAAATCTTCACTACTGACTCTGTCACCGGTGCCAATGGCTATGGAAGTTATTTATTTTCATTCTTAAATGCTGCTGTATCAAGATAAGGCTCACTATAATTTGGTATATAGAGGCAGAAAACAATTCAATTCCCACCGCTCGTTCGGACATGACCGACCGATCAAAATTTTCACTACTGACTCTGTCACCGGTGCCAATGGCTATGGAAGTGATTTATTTTCATTAAAAAATGTAATGCAGTACTTTTATTGCAGTGTCAAGCTCCATCGAGAGGATATGATAGCTATCAGTAACCCGCGTATACTCCAACACACGACACGTTACCCCGTAAGGAACACATATTGTCTTAACGTCCACGAATATTCTTGTAATGACTGTTACAGCTCAAAGCAGTTCATAACTAAGCCTTACGACACGTTTAACTATCTTACAGACCCTCGTGGATGTCTAGAATTGACCTCAACATATGGTGTATTTCTGTCATTTTTTCTACTCCGGGAAATTTTTTGTAAAATTTCCTCTTCGATTTTGTTTTTTTTAAACTATGTTGTACATGGGAATAATGTAAGACTTTCAGCATAGTTTCAGTTAATTTCACCAGAAACTTTTATTGCTATAAATGAATTTATTTGGGTTAAAACAGATGATAAAATCAGTATGGTGGATCTAATACTTTACCAATGTTGATGGAAAAGATATCAGATATTCCTTATGAAATTACCAACTAATAAACAAAGCACTTTGTTCAATTGGTATCTTAGCTTAGAAGCTAATATTGTTTGTTTAGTGATATCATTATTTTAGTAGATAACTATTTTTCATGAGATAGATACCGATCAAATATAACAAAGAGTTATATTGTGAATTCATAAATATTTTTTTCCTCTTTTTAAACCCTATCCCATTCCAATCCTGCGTCTAGTTTCTTTTTTCATTATTTATAATCTACATAATTTACGTGAGGACGTAATATATATTTTCTTAATATTGTTTTTATCAGTACTTGTTACATACCATAAGGATCAGAAAAAGGTGCAGATATTGAAGCATTACTTGAAAATTGAATACGAGTAAAACGAAAGGAGTTACAACTAGTTTAAGTAGAACATATGATGAAAACAAGTTTTTATACACTATTTAAGGATGGCAGAGTCTGTTTGATTACTCCTGTAGTGTACATAGCCTTTCTTTGACCTTATTAACTGCTGCTGCATCAAGATAAGGCTCACTAGAATTAGGTATATAGAGGCAGAAAACAATTCAATTCCCACCGTTCGCTCGGTCATGACCGGCCGATCAAAATCTTCACTACTGACTCTGTCACCGGTGCCAATGGCTATGGAAGTTATTTATTTTCATTCTTAAATGCTGCTGCATCAAGATAAGGCTCACTAGAATTAGATATATAGAGGCAGAAAACCATTCAATTCCCACCGCTCGCTCGGTCATGACCGGCCGATCAAAATCTTCACTACTGACACTGTCACCAGTGCCAATGGCTATGGAAGTGATTTATTTTCATTCTTAAATGCTGCTGCATCAAGATAAGGCTCACTAGAATTAGGTATATAGAGGCAGAAAACAATTCAATTCCCACCGCTCGCTCGGTCATGACCGGCCGATCAAAATCTTCACTACTGACTCTGTCACCGGTGCCAATGGCTATGGAAGTGATTTATATTCATTCTTAAATGCTGCTGCATCAAGATAAGGCTCACTAGAATTAGGTATATAGAGGCAGAAAACAATTCAATTACCACCGCTCGCTCGGTCATGACCGGCCGATCAAAATTTTCACTTCTGACTCTGTCACCGGTGCCAATGGCTATGGAAGTGATTTAATTTCATTCTTAAATGCTGCTGCATCACGATAAGGCTCACTAGATTTAGGTATATAGAGGCAGAAAACAATTCAATTACCACCGCTCGCTCGGTCATGACCGGCCGATCAAAATCTTCACTACTGACTGTCAACGGTGCCAATGGCTATGGAAGTTATTTATTTTCATTCTTAAATGCTGCTGCATCAAGGTAAGGCTCACTAGAATTAGGTATATAGAGGCAGAAAACAATTCTTTTCCCACCGCTCGCTAGGTCATGACCGGCCGAACAAAATCTTCACTACTGACTCTGTCACCGGTGCCAATGGCTATGGAAGTTATTTATTTTCATTCTTAAATGCTGCTGCATCAAGATAAGGCTCATTAGAATTAGGTATATAGAGGCAGAAAACAATTCAATTCCCACCGCTCGCTCGGTCATGACCGGCCGATCAAAATCTTCACTACTGACTCTGTCACAGGTGCCAATGGCTATAGAAGTTATTTATTTTCATTCTTAAATGCTGCTGCATCAAGATAAGGCTCACTAGAATTAGGTATATAGAGGCAGAAAACAATTCAATTCCCACCGCTCGCTCGGTCATGACCGCCCGATCAAAATCTTCACTACTGACTCTGTCACCGGTGCCAATGGCTATGGAAGTTATTTATTTTCATTCTTAAATGCTGCTGCATCAAGATAAGGCTCACTATAATTTGGTATATAGAGGAGGAGGAGGAAGAAGAGGAAGAGAATGAGGAGGAGGAGGAGGAGGAGGAAGGGGATGTGTGGAAAAAGATTGAATGATTCTTTTGTTCGCGCTAAGAGTGATTTTATCGTTTAATCTCAACTTTTATTGTTTCAATGGAAGGTAATGGAGCTTGAATTTGAATACCGTTACGTGAATAATAATTAATTGGAGTAGTAGTAGTAGTAGTAGTAGTAGTAGTAGTAGTAGTAATAGTAATAGTAATAGTAGTAGTAGTAGTAGTAGTAAAAGTAATAGTAATAGTAAAAGTAGTAGTAGGTTCTAAGTCCTTGTCGCAGCTGACTGACCTTTATTGTAAGTTTTTTCTTAGGTTTTTTTCGTAACTTTATATCCTCAGCGAAGGCTTGATGTGACGTCTTTGTATCAATATTGTTACATGTTTACGCCTTGTTTTCCTCGCCCCTCGTAAGACGTGATAGATCTTTCCATACCAGGAAATTACCATCTGTTGTAGTGATAGGAGAGAGAGAAAAAAAAAATCCATAAGAAAAAGAAGAGAGGTGTATAAGGAATAAAATGAAAGGGAAAAACGACTGGAAAAAGGTTAGAGAAAAATCCTCTTTAGAGAACTAATCCTCAATAACATGTTCTCTTTGTGAAGAAAAAAATACAAAAAAAGAATGAAGGTATGAATGAAGGTAGATGAGAAAAGTGGATGAGATGGAAATGGGAAGAGAACAAGGAAATGGGCGAGATGCCAAGCTAGCGACAAATACCTCTACGGATGGGATGGAGAGAACGTGTAAAGGAAGAGGAAGAAAGGAAGGAAGGAAGAGGAGGCAAGGGAGTGAGCCGGTTAACAGCTAGTAATTGAGGTAATTTTGGATAGGATTAGGATAGCAGGAGGGCTCAGTGGTGAGATGGACTGAAGGGTGAGTGGAGGGAAGAGAGGAAAGGTAATGTGAGAGGCACACAAACCCACCTTCTCTTACCTACGCTCGTCTCATCCCCTCTATCCCTATCCCTTTCCTTCTCCCTCTTTCTCTCCCTCTCCTTCTCCCTCTCCCTCTCCCTTTCCCTACATGCCTACCTCTCTTACTCACCAGCATCGATTTTGTGATCAAGAACTGGAACTCTAATTCCTAAACTTTCTGGATAATTTGTTTACGGCAACAGAGAAAATGATCTAAAGTTAACCTTGAAATATGTGGTTATTAGCCGTTACTACTACAGTTTGGATTTTTGTGAGGAAGGAACAGTTGACTCTCTCTTGCTTTCTTTCTTTTTTATCCCACTCTCTCTTTCTTTATCTCTCTCTCTCTCTCTCTCTCTCTCTCTCTCTCTCTCTCTCTCTCTCTCTCTCTCTCTCTCTCTCTCTCTCTCTCTCTCTCTCTCTCTCGTATACTAATAAGAGAGGTTTTCCTGTTTATCTCTATGGGTGAGGGCGGACGGAATCCATATTATATACTATATTTTAAAAAATTAAAAAAAAGGCGTTTGCATTTTTCTTCACTTAAAAATATTTAGGCAACATTTTCGCGCCGAAGGAGTGAATATCGATGCTCGCGAAACGAAAGATTGACGTAATGTCAGACCGAGAGAGAGAGAGAGAGAGAGAGAGAGAGAGAGAGAGAGAGAGAGAGAGAGAGAGAGAGAGAGAGAGAGAGAGAGAGAGAGAGAGAGAGAGCAGTGTGGAATAACATCTACATAAGTGACTTTTTGCCGTGATGAATGTCCCTTCCATATATTAGTCTCGCTTCACACTAATTTCACCTAAACATATTCTCGCCCTCGAATATATCTACCTGGCGTGTCACGTTAACAATAACAACATGCATGAGAGAGAGAGAGAGAGAGAGAGAGAGAGAGAGAGAGAGAGAGAGAGAGAGAGAGAGAGAGAGAGAGAGAGAGAGAGAGAGACATACACATACACACATTCTAACATCCCAGCTTACATTCAGGTGGCATCATTTTGGGTGCAGGTGGCCACTCTGATGTGTCTGGAACCACCTGCGAATACCAGCATCTGCCTTAAACTCAGATCATGTGTTGTTGGTGTTGTCATAGGTGCTGGTGGTGGTGGTGGTGTTGTTCTTATTGTTTTGTGGTTATTGATAGTTTTTTTTTCTTATTATTATGTTCTTCATTTTTTTTTTGTGGTTGAAAAACTGAGATAATGATAATAATAGTAGCAATAATAGTGATAATGATAATAATAATAACAGTAATAATAATAAAAGATAGATAGACTAGATATTTTTCACGTAAAAGAGAATAATCATAGTAAGCAAAGAAAGATATGTTAAAAAGCCGATAAAGATTCATGAAAATAGCAAGGTTTCATGTAATATCGGGCGTCCCTCACAGCTTTCCCCTTTAATACGTCTACAGTTAACCTCGCTCGGTCTCACATCCTTCGAATATTCCTCATTCACACTCTCCCGTCTCCTGCTTCTCCTTTGCCGTCTTCCCAGTTTTCACACTCTCCTCTTGTCTCTCCGTTACTCCGCCAATTTCCACTCTCCTTCTTTTGAAAGGGGAGGAAAATCTCGCCGCCCACACTCTACGCCCATGGCAGGTACGAAGCTGCTCCCACCTTCTGTCTCCTCCCTTTCCTGATGATGCTGCTGCTGCTCTCCCTCCTCTTTACTCTTACTCTGTTCCGGCTTCTGCTCCTCCTCTTCCTCCTCCTGTTTCCCCTTTTCCTCCTCCTCCATAGGGTGTCCTCTTCCATTTATTTTCCTTAGTTTTTTTTTCTCTTCCTGAATTTTCCAATGCCATCCACAGTTTTTCTTTTACTCTCGGCTCAAATATTTTTTGGACTTCCTTTTTTTACTCGAAATATAAATATCGTGTATATATTTTTTTCCGTTTTTTCGTGTGTAGAATCTAACATATCGACAGTTGTATGTTAGTAATTGGTATTCTTCAGAAATAAAAATTGGTTTATTCGAAAATGTGGTGCCTTGCAAATTCTTTGCCATATTTTTAAAAGTTTTTGCAAACACCTTCACCTTAATCTATGAGAACGAAACAGGAAGAGGTAGAGAGAAAAAGAAAGAAAAATAGTGGGATATATATATATATATATATATATATATATATATATATATATATATATATATATATATATTTATTTGTACATTGGGTGCTGATACGAGAATTGTATATCAATGAAAATTTCTATTGTATTTAGTTATTCACTTTTTCATCTTCCTTTATGTCCATAATTTACTGTTCCCATTACTCCTTCCCTTCTTTTCCTTCTGTTTTTTCTTTGTCCTTTATTTTTTTGTTTCTCTTTGTCTTTTCTTATTCATCAACTTTGTGTTTTTCTTCAGCTCGTCTACGTTCCATAAATCTTCCTGTGTCTTCAACATACTTGTTTCTGTGTCTTTTCAGTTTTATTCCTTTGTCTCGCATTTGGTCACTCATTTGCTGTCATTATTCTCTCTCTCTCTCTCTCTCTCTCTCTCTCTCTCTCTCTCTCTCTCTCTCTCTCTCTCTCTCTCTCTCTCTCTCTCTCTCTCTCTCTCTCTCTCTCTCTCATCGTGACTATATGAGGTGAATTCTTGAACACTGCCAAAACTTCTCTCGTGCCATAAATTATTCTTGCTACAAACTGTAGAAGAGAGAGAGAGAGAGAGAGAGAGAGAGAGAGAGAGAGAGAGAGAGAGAGAGAGAGAGAGAGAGAGAGAGAGAGAGAGAGAGAGAGAGAGCGAGAGATCCAGTATCACTCTTCTTCTGTTGAACAAGAAAGTCAAATGGGAAAGTGTTGAAGTACTGAACTGTTTTTGGAGGCAGTACATCTTTGAGTTATGAATTAATATACGTAATACATAAAAAAAAATGGAACGGAATAACGTCTCATCCACTTGCATGTGAATCATTAACTTCTGAGTGAGATTAAATCAAAATCCTTGACAGTATTTCGACTAATATTTTTTTTTTAATATAACGTCCTTGGCACTGAAGCAAATAAGATTTAGTTCAAACATTTTTAAAACCTTTTTCCTATCTACGTTGGCCATGTGAAATCAGTATATATATAGTTTTAACTTCTCCGGAAATTTAATAATGTGCCGAGACTCTCCATGTCTGAAACTAACTGTATTCGCTTCACGGGCATCGAGCCTTACTTGAGCCCATTCCACTCGCCTCACCCCAGCTCACCACGTAATATTACCTGACCCAACCTAAACTAAGCCATGTCCATCCTAGTCTAGTCCCTCTCCCTCCCCTCACAAAAAGACTTCAGCCCATCTTTCATCTTACTCAGCTTTACGCTCCTGAATCTCCCCTTCCCTCCCCTCTCTTCACTCCCTTTCTCTCCTCTTGCCTCCCATTGCCTCTTACCTTCTTCCTTTTCCCTTCCCTTCCCTTTTCTTCCCTTCCCTTCCCTTCCCTTCCCTTCCCTTCCCTTCCCTTCCCTTCCCTTCCCTTCCCTTCCCTTCCCTTCCCTTCCCTTCCCTTCCTTTCCCTTCCCTTCCCTTCCCTTCCCTTCCCTTCCCTTCCCTTCCCTTCCCTTCCCTTCCCTTCCCTTCCCTTCCCTTCCCTTCCCTTCCCTTCCCTTCCCTTCCCTTCCCTTCCCTTCCCTTCCCTTCCCTTCCCTTCCCTTCCCTTCCCTTCCCTTCCCTTCCCTTCCCTTCCCTTCCCTTCTCTTCCCTTCCCTTCCCTTCCCTTCCCTTCCCTTCCCTTCCCTTCCCTTCCCTTCCCTTCCCTTCCCTTCCCTTCCCTTCCCTTCCCTTCCCTTCCCTTCCCTTCCCTTCCCTTCCCTTCCCTTCCCTTCCCTTCCCTTCCCTTCCCTTCCTTTCCCTTTCCCACACCTCTCTACACTATCCCTCTGGCATACTCATTTCTCCCCTCCTGTCCTCTTCCGCCTCACCCCTTCCCAGTTTTACTCTGCTATATAACCATCACCTCACCCAGTCCCACCCCAACCCTCCCCACCCTTCTCTGTTCTCCCTTTCCTACCTTAAACTAGCCTAAGTCAGCCATGGCTGACCCGGGCTGGACTCCACTGAATTAACTCGCCTCTGCATGAAGCTCACCCCCAAGGTCGTAATAAATCCATTCGCCTTTAGACTCTCTCGTGCCCTATTTTCGCCCCGAACCAGCATGAGTCTGGAATCTTTAGAAGTGTCTGGCTCCGTAGATGGATGGGAATTTATGGTTGCGCAAGCAGTTGGTCTTCCAGCGCTGCGCAGAAAGGGGAATATGGCCGTTGTGGGCGTGAGAAAGATGGGGAAGCAGAGTGCGAGGGAGAGAGAGCAACTTTGGAGCTGATAAGAAGTTCATCTGAAAGGGAAAGGAGGAGGAGGAAAAAAAAGGAAGAGATGGAAGTTGAAGAGCAAAGAGGATGAGGAAGTTGAACGAATGAAAGAGTGAAGCAAATACAAGGAAAAAGAAGACAGACAAGGAAGAGGAGCAGGAAATGAAACAGAAAATTTATCATAGAAAGAAGATGAAGACGAAGAGGAGACGACAAAGTAAATTGGAAATGAGAGGAAAAAGATGTGATGTCAAGTAAAAGGAAGTAAGTCTCTCTCTCTCTCTCTCTCTCTCTCTCTCTCTCTCTCTCTCTCTCTCTCTCTCTCTCTCTCTCTCTCTCTCTCTCTCGTTCTCGTTCTCGTTCTCGTTCTCTCTCTACCCTGCTACGTGGAGAACTCCGTCGCTACCAGATAATGTATTCCCAGGACGATTTTACTCGAAGCAGCTCTCATGCATCTTAACAACTTCGGCCGCGTGTCCCCCTAAGTTTGGAGGAAAAAAAGAAGAAAAAAATATATATGTATGTATGCATGCTTGCGTGTGTATGTGTGTATGTGTGGGGGTGTGGGTGGGTGTGTGTATATATATGTGTGTCCAGAAGCACTCACGCAGCCCCACAACTTCCTTTCTTATCATGAATCACGAAGCTGAAATCTAAAGTTGCACAATTCCTGCCTCGTTTTACACTGGTACGCATGGACGAAACGACCAAATCTTTACCAATATTACATTTCTCTCTCTCTCTCTCTCTCTCTCTCTCTCTCTCTCTCTCTCTCTCTCTCTCTCTCTCTCTCTCTCTCTCATCTCTCTCTCTCTCTCTCTCTCTCTCTCTCTCTCTCTCTCTCTCTCTCTCTCTCTCTCTCTCTCTCTCTCTCTCTCTCTCTCTCTCTCTCTCTCTCTCTCTCTCTCTCTCTCTCTCTCTCTCTCTCTCTCTCTCGCACATGCAGCGTTGCAACAGCCTCTCGTGTCCACACAAAGCGGATGACAATCAATTCTTGTTTTTGTACAAGTTCACTTTGTCGTCTCTACAACAAGATTAAAATCACAGTCCACAATCAACAAAATAGAATCGTAACAAACACGCTCACAGGCTGGCAGTGACGCAGTGACGCTCAGTTTTCAGTAGTGTCAATTAATTGTTATTAGTGATGTTTTTTTTAATGAAAAGTATACGATATCATTTTTTTTCCCCTCAGCGTGGTATGCCTGATCATATTTCAGACATATTCCATTATGTTAGTTTTACCGGGAATTAGTATTTTCACGTAATTATTTGTTGAAGATCATGTTCCAGAATCTTTTCACAGCGTGTATTTATGAACAATTATATATTAAGTAGTTTATACTAACTCTGAATAGCTTTGTTGTTTTAAAATGATATATGTAAATAACAAGAATAAAAAACTATAACATACTACACTTGGCTGGGAGGCGAGAACCGTAAAGATTCCATGAATTCCTGATGCTGACTAAGCAGCTTCGCACAACACATGCATTGTTAGTAAGCATATAACAGTAAAAGATCTTACTTATTTATATCAAATTTCACTTAAATACGCAGAAACACTTTGCCTTCTTCTCTCCCTTTGCTACCTCCGCGTTAAATTTTCATGTGCTCAGGAAGGGAATTATTTATAGGAAAAATAACAGTACATTCAGCTTCCAGGAACGGCATTAACCTCGCCTGGACTAAAGTCGTTTTTGTTTCAATTTCGATTCTAACAAGTCGTTTCCGATTGGGTTTTCCTTAACGAGAAATCCTCAGTATTGACTTTGGAATTATCTGATAAAGATGCGTCATTGTTTTCGGTTTTATCCTTTGGCTGCAGAATCATTCATAGGATTGGATGCCATACGCCGGAATGAATAGATGCAGTGCAGAGATAAGAAGCAATTGCAGTGCCAGTAATGAATTGTGATTGCTACTGTTATCTTTTGTTTTAGAATTAAACACTTATACCTGAACAACGCACGCACGCACGCACGCACATACGTACATACATGCAGACACACAAACACACACGCACGCACGCGCCCACTTATATAAATTCAATATGGTATTCATAAAAGCTTTCTGGTTAATA